>CM048824.1:44694036-45201853 GCA_026586065.1 Dioscorea zingiberensis
AGGTGAACAAATCCATACATTCCGGGAGTTATTTTAAGTCTGATAGAAAAGAGTGAGGCACCATTTATAACTTAGCGAGAACCCACATACGTATCTATTCTCTTAAATAAACTCCCTCCATCTTGGTCCGGCTTTGCAAACAACCCACCGTATACACAAAATACACACCGGTGGGCATATAGATTATGGGTGTCTACGACACAATTCATTAGGATTGAGGGCGCAAACCAATAGTTCCTAAAAAAAGTGATTGAACCTCAAAAGGGCAAAGCTTACCTAGCCTGGAACACAATGAGACATCCCTAAGAGTTCTAAGGAACTCGTCATCCCGGTTTTCCCCTAAAGGGGAAATCCATTTGCAAAAGGCTAAAGCGAAAACCTCCCCAAAGGGTCATCCCTCAAAAAGTCTCAATAACCCAAGCCTTCTTCTTCTTCTTACAAACCTTACGGGAAAGTTCCTACCAAACGCATTTGTTTTTGCTTTGTGAGTAGGACAAACTCGTATGTTCCCCCGTGATTGCTTCTTCAGGAGAGAACTAAACCTTTTCAAAAGAACTTCCGATTCACACCAAATGCGAAGTAAGCAAATGTAATTGAGATGTGGGTGCACCTTCCTCCGTAGACCCACTTCTAAGGTCTGGGCCTCCTTCATTCCATTCGCATTCATCCTAGCTTACTCACAAAACTTAGAATGGTTTCTTGATTACGGGTGCTAACGTCCATGTATCTGTATTTGAGCGTTTACGGTTCTCTACTGATTACCAGTCTCCAAGTGGAGGAAGTAATGGTAACGCTTAGGAAATGGATGATTGCCAGATGCATATGCTAGGAAGAGGGCAATTGACTCGGGTACAGATGACATCCCTCGGAAAAGGAGTCCTCACCCTCTCTTTGGATGCCCTTATTGACATATACACGATATTAAGAAAAGAATCTTGTTAGTAGGTTCTCTACTTATCCGATTATTAGGATTTGTATAAAATTGTATTAGAGTCTAGTCGTCTTGTAATTTCTAAAGAAAACCTTTTTGTTGGCAAAGGCTTTGTATTTGGTGGTTTTATTTAGGACTTAATATATGTGAACCTTCTCCGAGTTTATCTTTTAATGAAAATTAAGTTCTACTTCTTCTTCATCTTTTGTAATGCGTGTGTTGAGCCGTCGCCGTTGAGATCTTGAGATGTTTGGCATGGAAGATTGGGTCATGTGAACTTTGGAATCCATTAGAAGATTAATAGAACTTGGAGCTTGATTACTAAAATCTAAGATTTATTAAGGTTCCAGTGTGGAGATTTATGTCCAGAAGCAAAGTGCCTTAAAAACTTCTTTCCTACACATCAATACCTAAACCAGTGGTAATTACTTGATTTGAATCCATAGTGACATTTGTGATTCATGTACTGGGACTCCTACTAGAGCATTTCGGAAACCAGATACTTTCTATTACTTTCATTTGATGATTCTTTGCAAATTACATTATGTCTACTTGATCAATTTTTAAGATGAAGCCCTTAACAAGTTCATGATTTTTCAAAGCCAAGCCCAGAGAATCAATTAGGGAAAACCATTAAGACCCTTAGATCTCGATAGAGGTAGAGAGTAAACTTCTAATGCAATATCTTTGTTTTGTGAGACAAAATGGCATTGTACATGAATTTACTGCTCCCTATACACCTGAGTCAAATGGGGTTGCTGGAAAGAAAAACAAAACCTTAATAGACATGGTAAATATCATGCTATTAAGTTCTGATGTACCCGAGAACTTGCGGGGGGAGGCGTTGCTCTCAGCCTATTTCATCTTGAATAGAATACCTTTTAAGGACCGTAGCTCAACACCCTATGAACTTTGGAAAGGAAGAGCCACACAGCTTAACTACTTCAAAGAGTGGGGGTGTTTGGCTAAGGTAAAAATTCCACTTTAGGATCAGGAAGATAGGTCCCAAAACTGTTGATGCGGTGTTTGTAGGTTATGCTTTAGATAACAATGCTGGAAGATTCCTAGTTATTAACTCAGATGTGAGTGAAATAGCTAGGAATACCATTATTGAAGCCAGAGACACAATCTACTTTGAAAACATATTTCCTTTAAAATCAGTAGTAATCCCACTTCATCTGTGCCTCTGACCTCTCAGTCTCCTTCTGGATCAGCTCCTGCTCCTGTGGAGGAACCCAGAAGAAGTAAGAGGGGTAGAATTGAAAAGACCCTGGGTGATGATTTTGTTACTTTCATGATTAAGGATACTCCTAGGACTTTCTAAGAAGCTATGAAGCCTCAACGACTCAATTTCTGGAAAAAGCTATAGATGATGAATATCACTCAATCATGAGAAACAACACCTGGATCCTGACTTCCCTGCCCCCTGGAAATAAACCAATGGGTTGTAAATGGGTGTTCAGAAAGAAGTTGAGACCTGATAGATCCATTGAGAAATTCAAGACTAGATTAGTTGCAAAAGGGTTTAATCAAAAGGAAGGATTGGATTATTTTGACACCTACTCGCTTATAGCTCGCACCACCACTATTAGGTTTTTTATCGCCATTGCATCTGCCTTCAGTCTTGAAATGGATCAAATGGATGTAAAGACTGCCTTCTTAAATGGTGATTTGGAGGAAGAGATTTACACTGAGCAACCCGAAGGTTTTGTTGTCCCTGGACAAGAGCACAAGGTTTGTAAACTTGAAAATCTCTATATGGACTTAAGCAAGCTCCTAAACAGTGGCATGCCAAGTTTGACTCTACAATCATCTCGTATGGTTTTGTTGTAAACAACTATGACCGGATGTGTTTCTGACAAAAAGTGGTAGATGGAGGATGTGTAATAGTGTGTTTATATGTTGATGATTCTTGATCTTTTGCCATTTTGATTTGAACCTAGTGAATGATGTTTAGAATTTTCTCGGCATTAAGTTTGATATGAAAGACCTAGGAGGAAAGCTAATGTGATCCTAGGAATCAAACTACTAGGTTTACTACGGTATCACATTATCCCAATCTCACTACATTGAGAAAGTGTTGGAGAAATATGGATATCTTGATTGTAAGCTAGTAGCTACGCCCTATAACCCTAGTGTATATCTTAAGAAAAATTAGGGTGAACCTGTCAATCAAGACCTCTATGCTCAGATCATAGGTTCCTTGTTATACTTGTCTAACACAACTAGACCTGATATTGTTTATGCAATATCTAGACTGAGTAGATACACCAGTAACCCAAATCAAGAACACTGGATTGCTCTTGAAAGGGTTCTTAGATTCCTAAAGGGCACTGTGCTTCTTGGACTAATGTATACTGGATTTCCCAATGTAGTAGAGGGATATACAGATGCCAACTAGATATCTGACTCAGTGGACTTGAAATCAACTTCTGGCCAAGTATTCATACTTGGTGAAGGAGCTATCTATAAAACACACTTGAAATAAATAAGAATTTTTCCCGAGTAATTAAATGAAAATTTAATATAGTAAGTGAAGAAATTTCAGGAAAATCATTATGTACTAATTAATCTAGATTGATTAAGCGTTAATCAATCTAGATTAATTATTGAGAAAAAAAACAGACAAATATTCGAATTTAGGGAAAGGTGGATCTAGTGGGGGGGGAGACAGTACGTGGCGCCCTGATATGCAGAAGTGTGAAGGAATTGACTAAAAGGCGATATTCTCATGCTCGTCCACGGTAGATGAACCGAGTGATATTACAGTCGCGCTTCGTGCCACCTTGTAATCATTGACTTGAGGATTTCACGGATCTCGGTGGACCCGATTTGGACTCAAGTAGTCCTACTATTAGGCATGTGAGGCTACAAGAACCGTGTGGTCACATAAGACGCACGTGAAGCTATCATGGCGAAGATATTTTAATTTAAAGTATTATGATTATAATATTTTATATTAAAATATATTATTATATAAGAATTGTTAATGGAAAAGAGAGATTTTATAAATCTCTCTTTCTCTTTCTCGTTCGTTTCTCACACGCGACCTCACCGCCCGCCTCCCCTTTCTCTCTCGTGCTCACGATCGGCGGCCGATCCGACGAGATCCAACGAGATCTTATGCGCACCCACATCCGTGACCCACGGCGCCCTTGAAGCGGCTTTGTGGCCCGATCCCTCACACTTGGCGTCCATGCGTAGGATCTACCGTCGCCCTTTTTCCCCTTTCTGGCGAGATCCGACGGCAAGGAGGCGGTGTCGCCCGGTAAGCGCGCCACCAACTACCCCGGTAGCGATCCACCTCGGCCAAGCAACTCCAGCGCGGATTAAGCCATTAGCGCGGCCGCAAGCGTTGGTAGCCCTACTCAACGTTGGCTTGCGGCCAAGCGATGACCTTCTCTCGCCAAGTGGCGGCTAACCCTTCTTGTTTACCGTCCTGACAAAGTCTATCGAGTTATGGACGGATCCATAAACCTTGAGTGAGGGGCCGAATTTGGACGGAAGCCGTGAACTCCAACAACACCGACGGCGAGCAAGCTGAACCCTTTGGAAATCGGTAGGAGTTAATTGGGTTGATGTTTGGGAGGTTAATTGCATGAATTGATGAATTAAATTGGGGAAAGGTTGTGAATGGAATAATGAGGTTTTGATTGGTGGTTTAAGGGTGAAATGACTTCGATTGTTAGTTTTGAACACATGTATGTATAAAATGAATTGTTATAGAAATTTTGTAGAAATGTTCCATGGAAGATAAATAGAGGAGAGGTCTTGTTGAAATTTTCTTCTAAAATCACGATTTTGGGCTATCCACAGCCCAGAGGGGCATTTTAGTCAGTAATAGTACCCTAATCGTGATGTTTAGTATACTGTTAGAAAGATGATGAAGTTATCATGCTAACGAATCCTGGATTGACCAAATCCGACTAGAGTATGGAGAGTCATGACCAGTCCCTTGAGACTGCGCACACAATCCTAGTTTCTAGGATGCGATAGAGTGATCTTGGACCCGACTGGAAGGCTCAGACCCGAGCATGTCTTAGAAGTGAAAACAGGTAGGCTCTCGCACGGAGATTGTGAGTATTCATTCCTCCTACCTTGCTTATGATTTTGTGCTCTTATTTCCTTGAGATGTTCCCAATACATATTCGAGTTAAGTATCCTCATATGTGTTGGCTTTACGTCTCCAGGAGATATTTGTTTTCATGTTTTCATATTTGTATTTGAGTTGAGTAAACTCCTTCCCTAAATGCCATTTGGCTTCAGATCTCGAGGAGATCACCGGTTATTATATATTGAGACATTCACCCGCTTAGATATATATATATATACATTGTTAGGTATTAAATACTAGCAATCTCTTGATACATGCATACAACACATGATAAATTCGGCGGATACTAAGTTAGAGAGTGTATTTTCTGACCATGTATACATGATTGATATAGCGCTATCCGGCGTAGATCGAAGATGATATTTGAAGGATATCGTATGATACTGGAGGTATCATAGTATCATATATGCCAGGAGATTGAGTACATCTGTGAATTTATTCACATTTTAGAGACTTGTTATTTGCTTGTGATTTTGTTTCACTTGCATATTTGTACTTGCTTTATTTTATTATTTGCTTATGGCTTTACACATTTATTAATTTTCTAGCGATCCCTCGGCCCTTTTTCTTTGGCTCATGCACTTGATTGATGTTTTCTCGAGGGTGGCGGTGAGGGAGTAGGGTCGGGCCTGGAAGCTGAAGGACATAGCGAGTAGCTGACTCGGATTTGTTGCACTTCTCTTAAGGTCTGCGTACCTCTTTTATTGTATGTGTATGAGACTTGTATTCTCTTTGTTGTGTGGATTACTTGTGATGACTTGGATAGATCCTTGTATGGGTTGTATAGACCTTAGTATTGTACTTGTATGGAGTTCTATAAACTCCCTTCTTTTATTTATCTAAATTTCGCTGTTCTATTTATCTCTGGATATTGAATGTACAGGAGTCTCTGAGGCCTTGCGCCTGGATGGGAACTCGTTCTTGTTTGGGTGCGGCCGGTCTGTCCATGTACCCGGGCCGGGTTTAGGGCGTGACAAATCCAGTGGAAATTTGCTAAGCAGAAGCTCAATGCAAGGAGCACCATGGAAGTTGAATTGATTGCACTTGATTCTACCTATACTGAAGCTGAATGGATTAGAAATTTACTTTCTAAAATTCCAGTCATACCTTCTCCTATGCCTCTTAGGAGGCGTTTGGTTGGGGGTAATGTTTTCACATTCCCGGGAATGCGCAGTGTAATGTGAAAGAAAATATTACCACGCTTCTAAGAATGCTGCTAGTAGTGGGAATAAGTTGGTAATCCACATTACCAACTTACTCCACATTACCACTAATGTGGTAATATGGAATACCACCAAAACAGGTGTCTATCCACATTACCAAGTTGGTGGTAATGTGGATCCCTATTTTGCCCCCCACCCTTTTGGCCTTATTATTATTATTATTATTTTTCTATTTTATTATTATTATTATTATTGTTATTATTATTCATTTTATTTTCTATTTTTATTTTTATTATTATTTGATAATTGATCAAAATTTTAGATTCAAGGGTATTTCCGGAAAATATGCCATAATTAAGTTTTGGTATTAAAATTTAATTAGTTTTAATTAAAACTTTATTTTAATTTAAATTTAAATTAACTCAAAATTTTATATATAAGGGTATTTTGGGAAATTTGGAACATTACTAAGTTGATTACTAGTAACTAACTAAATATGAACCAAACATGGATTTATCACATATTACCACAACATTCCTAGGCATATAGCATTCTGATTCCATTCAGGGACATATGTCAGCATTCACGGTAGTTATCGTATCATATCTTGAACCAAACGCCCCCTTATTGCTATACACTGTGATTCTAAATCTGTTATTGATTTATGCAAGCGTGAAAGTACAAATGATAAAATGAACAGGCATATGCGGATTCGGCACAAGTCAGTGTGGAGACACTTGAAGCACAACGTTGTGAGCATTGATTATGTAAAGTCAGAGCTAAATCTTGTGGATTGCACGACTTAAGAACGCTCGAGACAAATGATAGCCAGCGTCGAGGGAATGGGGCTTAGCCCATAAGGTCAATAACAATAGTGACTCTACTTCCTTGAATGGAGATCCCGGGATGGAAGTTCAAAGGGAATTAGATATTGATTGGTTGGTGAGAGGCACCCTACATGTATTTGAGATACATATATCATTATTATTATTACCCCATTCCTATGGCGTGTGCTCTCATGTAGTGGTTAGAGGTTGAACATAACTCTTAATGAGATCAAAGGCTATGTTTAGCAGGATATTACACTATAGATATCTCTGGAGATCTCACCTATATGGAGATAGTTGTCAGGCCGCAGTTATGAGAGTATTAGGGCAAACTCTCTAGTAATCTTCATGAACATGGTATTGAGGGCATGGCCAATAATGCGCCAACCATGTTTTTTTTCAAGTATCACATAGGATCCTTATTAGAGTGAAATTCTGATTCAAAGGGTTGTAGTTCAAGACCTAGTTCACTACTATCCTTATCAGCTGGAGGCTTTAGTGAAGGGTTAAGGTTCAAGTCTTTCAAGACACCTTAGCTTGATCTTATAAAAAACCCAAGGTTGTGTGTTTTCCTTGTTCTCCTAGTGTTTTGATCACCAGTTCATTGTTCCTTCCTCATGTTTCCTTATGAGTCATATTCTGAGCATCTATTTCTTTGTGAAACTTGTTTGAAATTTATTCAAACTCAATTGGGATTTTGTATTGTTCATTGTTCGTTTCTAGGTTATGGATGTAATGGGGGATTGTTAGATATGGGCCAGCCCAGGGCCCACCTCTTAATACATCCAAACCTGAGAAGCTCTTCAAGCCATTCAACGGTCAGTGTTGGACCGTGGGATTTCTTCAATTTTTGATCCAATGGATCACTTCAACGGATATTTTTCTTCCCGTTGGAGCTGGTGCTATAAATACATGCTTTATTGGGAACCCTAGCTGCAACAGTAGTCCATCTTCTCTTCATTCTCCTGAGTTTCTAAAACTACTATGTAGCCTTCTTCTCCTCATTCTCATTCCTTCAAGCAATCATCAACACATCTTTAATCTTGGGTGATACTTGAACCAGCTCATTGCCGAATGTGCTAGGCGAGGAGACATGATCTTGTAGCCCTGGTTTGTATACCTTAGGACAAAGAGTGAAGCCATCAATCTCGCACGAGGGATGCTAAATTTGTGTTAAGGCAGTGCTCCTGCACGCCAAGCCCATGCCAGATCCTTCTAATTTGATCTCTTTGTGCTTACTGATTTCCTTCAGTATTTGTTGAATTTCTATTTTCTTGCATGCTTTTTGAGTAATTTTCCTAACAACCCATCCATGCTCACCCTCTTTCCTTGTGCAGGTCGTTGTCTTCTCTACCGGTGATGAAGTCCTAACATCAAATAAATTCAACCCTCAATCAAGAGTACGGCTTGATCCTAGGGAAGAACCGATTCATATATATATATATATATATATATATATATATATATATATATATATATAATAAAAATAAAATTTTGACTATAACATAATATATTTAATATATTCATATTTTTCAAGCTGACCTCAATTGAGCTCGAGCTCGAACTTGAGTCTAGCCGAACTAGATCTTCTCGCTCGCCTATAGAACAATCTTATTTACTAGAAAAATAAAATAAATTTATTTCATAATTAAAATTTTAAAACTATATAAATTCCATCCAGCCCGGCCCACTGACGAAGCCCAAGATAAAAAAAAGCCCAAAAAAGAAATGGTTAATAAAAAGAAAATAAGAAACAAAATACACTGCGACGAGACGATGATGAGAGCAAACATGTCATCTTCTTTTCTTATTTAACTTTTCTTCACCCCCTTATCGGATCTCCTCCGGCGAGAGACGTCATCGGAACGCCGACCTCCTCCTCCTCCTCCGTCGCCGGTGCGCCCTCACGATCCATGGGCTCTTGAGCTCCATCTTCGGGGTAAACGATCGAAGCGATCCCTATTCCTTCCCCTTTCTCTGCAATAGTTAGGGATTCGATCAGTATAGATGGCGTCGTTCCGCCCGTTCCCGCCGCCGCCCCAATCCTTCCCGCCGTCGCAGGCGCCGAATCAGAACCCTCACCCGCCTCCGCCACCCCCCGCCGGAGGCGGACACCACACGCAGTATCCCCAACAACAGCGTAACTATAGCGGCAACTCGGGCCCCCCGCCGCCGCAGCCGCAGCCGAGCTCCGGCTACTCCAGGACCGGGCTGAACTCTGGATTCAATCACTTCAACCCTCAGCATAGGCATCAGCAGCAGTGGGCTCCTGGTCCACCGCCCCCCGCCCCGCCGCCGTCTAGTTATCCTCCGCCGCCACCTCCCCCGCCGCAGCAGCAGCAACAACCGCCTCCTCCTCCGCCGCACTCTATGTATTACCCCCAGCCTCCTCCGCCCCCCGCCCCTCCCTCTTCTCCTCCCCCTCCCACCGTCCCTCCTCCTTCTAACCCTCCCCCGCCTAAAGACCCTGCTCCCTCTGGTCGCCCCCGTGAATCATCTTCCAAACCCTCCCTCCCGCCTAAACAGCTGATGGCGGTGGGAGGTAAAGGGGCTGCGGCTGGGGCCAGGGTGGAGACCGAGGAGGAGAGGAGAGCTAGGAAGAGGAGGGAGTATGAGAGGCAGAAGCAGGAAGAGAGGAGACAGCACATGCTCAAGCAGTCACAGGCTAATGTGGTGCACAAGACGCAGGTGGCATCTTCATCTGGGGTGAAGCCAGGGCATGGTTCGGTTGCGGGCTCTCGGTTGATGGAGAGGAGAGCAACACCATTTTTGGGTGGAGATAGGGCTGACAATCGGCTGAAGAAGCCGACGACTTTCCTTTGCAAGTTGAAGTGAGTTCTATCATCTCCTTTCCTTTGATATAAATTCACCTTCTTACTTCGAACTTGTTCACCTTTAACTTCAAATGGAAAGTAGGATTTGTATTTGAAAATTTTGACCTTTTTTTTATAAAAGCCAAATTGGATGACACTGAGCTTTTCTTATAGAGAAAGTGTTGAATTCAAAGAACACAAACAACTACTACCTCAATTCACTGAAAATTCTATAATGTATCACCATGAAACTCAAACCCCCCCAAGGGAAGTGGCCTGGGTTATCAGGTTGGGTTTACTGAGGGATGGGTTGCTCATTAAGAAAAATATATATTATTCTTACACTATTTGATAAGAATTTGCGCAGAAACTCTATCATTATGCTACAAGAATAGTCCTAGATTGGAAATTTTTGGACATGAAGGAGAACATATGGGCTTTAAAAGGATATTACATGGAATTTCTCCTTACAGATATTCTTCTATCCAAAATTATTTCTTAATGCAGGAAATTAGTGAGAATGAAGAATGAACTCCTTAACATAATTCCATATGGTTTCCAAGAATCTTCTGAAATGGTTGTGTACTTGATTTGAAGTTCACTGCCAACCCTGTAGCTCTTATTAAGTAAACTTTATCTCTTTTTGTTTGTTTGAGTGTTCCGAATTAAGTTCACCATGTGGCTTATAATACAGGTTCATAAATTTTAAGTGCACATGATTTGATGTTCTTTCTTGCCATGCTACTAGAGTATTATTGATAATAGAAGATAGAATTATGTAGCTGTTCTTTGAATATCTTGCATTGTGCTAAAACCATTGTGTTTATTATTGTAATTAACCTACTGAAAGTGGTAACTTGTTGAGTCATTTCTCTTTTTTTCTCCCTCAATGCAGGTTTAGGAATGAATTGCCAGATCCGACCGCACAGCCAAAATTGTTATCGTTAAATACCAATAAAGATCGGTAAGGGGCTCTTCAAATCCTGACAAACTTCTTCATGGTTCATTGGACTTAACTTTGCATTGCACAGCTAGTTATTGCACAAAACTTGTTTAATGAGTTTCCATAAATGGAGGTAATAGTTAGCTTCTAGGAAGTGTTTGACAAGAAACTAGCGGTCATGGGGTTATGGCTGGGAGCAAAGATGGGAGCCGTTGCAGGCATGGCAAGCTTAAGTGGCAATCAGTTAAAATCGCATCCAAAAAAAACCTTAAAAATTTACATGCATGCACACAAAAGAGAGACTTACAGTGGCGAGAAGTGATTTCAATGAGAGTATTCAATGTCCAAGGGTAATAAAGATAGCAGATTTACTTTGGGTAAAATCGTCTCCAATGGCTTGATGAACATGTGTGGACTATGAATTTTAAAACATAACACCTCGCTTGATTTTCCTCCAGAGCATCCACCATGTGACACATAGGTATGATGTTTATTTCTGAAATTCTTGCAGATACACCAAATATACTATCACACCATTGGAGAAAAACACAAGCCCAAACTTTATACTGAGCAAGATCTCGGAATACCTCTTGATTTACTGGACATTAGTGTATACAAGTAAGTTGTCAATAACTTATTTTCTCTCTTCAATTTTCATGTTCATTGGGACTTAGTTTTTATTGGGTTTTTCCCATGTTATCTGCAGTCCACCTGATGTTCGCCAACAACTTGCTCCAGAAGATGAAGAACTATTTGCGTGATACTGAGGTAGTGACCCCCATAAAGCAAGAAGGTATAAGGGTAAAAGGTCGACCTCCTGACATAGGGTACGGTTGGTTGGTTAAGACACAATACATATCCGCAATTAGCACTGATGCAGCCAAAATGGTATGGACATGACCACATTACAATGAGATGGTCCCCGCAAAATTTGTATTAAGCATATAGACATTGGTCGTAGTTGCCAATTGAATGTCATTACCATTTTCAGGCCATAACCGAGAAGCAAGCCAAAGAAATGCGGGAAACAAAGGAGGGTAGAAATCTATATCTGAAAAACCTTAACAACAGGTTGTTTTGGTGCATGAAATATAATATTTCTTCTATAGAAGTTTTTTAATTGTAAAATGTTGGGTTCTTCTTGTCTGTTCTAATTATCTGTATATTTTCAGGGAAAAACAGATCCAGGCAATCGAAGAATCCTTTAAGGCTTCTAAACTACCTCCTGTTCATCAAACTAAACCTTCATTAAAGCCCAAGAGAACTCTCCCTTTATTGCCTTATTTTGATAGGTATGCGCTACAATGTAGATTGCAGGTAGCAACGTTGTTAAAACCTTTTGTTGATTTCATTTTTTTTTTATTTATAAGTAGAATCATAAGAGCATCTAAAAAGTTGCATCATAAACCAGAAATGTAGTATCTTAAGTTTTTACATACAATATATTTTCATTAAGATATATAATTTCTCATTTTTCATGTGCACAATGTAATAATATGATCTCAAATTAAAGATAGTTATTACTTAGAAATCTTTACTAGTTTTATAAATTTGAATATAATATTACTACTTTTTTGTTTTTGAAATTTGATCCCAAACTAAAAGCAATGTGGACGCATTTGAGGGTGCCACATACCTATTTGAATGGGGGCCAGCAGAACCCTTTAAGCATCATAATGATCCCCTAACTTTGAATGGGGTCTAGCTGGCTGTGCCATTTATTTGAGGGACAAGTGGCCCATTTAGATGGTGCCATGTATCCCAAAATATTAATGAATGCCTTCTTCAATATTTTAAAATGATTTATAGAGTTCAAATAATTTTATGCGGAAAAATCATTATTAAACCTCTGATTATATAAATATGTATTTTACCTGTTTCAACTCAACCACACTGTTTTGGCAGGTAAAATTGTGCGTTTTTACATGCCAAATCGTGTTTTTGATGACCTTTATTCTGTTATAATGATATATTTGTTTTCTCCTTGCTGTACTGTGATATTTTCTGCAGACATCACCTTGCTTGGATAGACACATTTTCTTGTTTCAAGTTTACTATCTATTCTTCTGCAGTGAGATATTTTTCATTAGAACACTGCAGCTTATTAGTAATTTCAGTAATGATATGAATTTTTATAGTTCTAGTCGTCTCCTTATTTCAGTGGGTTGCTAATGTTCACCGCTCAAACTTGTTGTACTAGGATGCTTTTTCCCCAACTGGTACTGTAAAGTTAAGGTTATTTTGATTAATTAGGTGAAAACAAGTTTGTTATCTAACTTTAGAACAAGTGAACAATTTTTTGCATTTTATGTAACTTACACATTGTTAGCAAAGTTATTTCTTTTCTTGTAAATATGTCAAGGCATGGATGACATTTCTGAAGTTTAAGTTGTATGCTAGTAGCCAATGCAGTTTTAAGGCAACAGAGGTCTATATGATTACTGGTGAATGGTTTGAGATGCTTATGGCTTTTCAGATTTTAGCATACATTTGCAGTTGTGATGACTTCAAGTTCGTTTATTTGGAACTTTAACACTAAAATCACAAACTCAACTTTGTGTCAAATTGCAATGATGTTGATCTATTCATTTGATGAAAGACTCGCTTGAACCACTGAAGCATTTTCTGTGTGAAGAAATAGTATTGGGCATGTGTAGGTTCAACCTAAATAATGTTCAGAAACCTACTTCTCATGACCATGATGTTATGCAGCAATTTTATGTCATGCATGTTGTGCACATATCACATAATGAACATTATGTAAGTGATCCACCCTAATTGAGCAGAGCAACAAATTACCTCAGCTTGTGTTTGGATCAGCTTGTATTTTGATATAAGTTATTTGATTTTTCTTGTTTACCTATGATTGTTTAGTAAGCCAATTCTGAGCCAAAATCTTCACTGGCTTGTACTAACTAATCATGGGTTAGTCGTTCAACTGGCAACCATAGGCTGATTTTAGATTGTGATAAAATATTGAAAATATCGAATTTTGTTACAACCAACTTATGAAAATACAAGTAGTGCAAGTGCGACAAATTGACTAGTGTGCTTTGTCTTTGACCTATCATTCAGAGTTGCTTACAGTATGGATGATTCACTTTCTGTGCAAACATGTGAGTTTTAATTGGAAGATTATATGGTTTATATCCTGTGCTTTTTGTTTTTTCATTTGTTCTTATTTGTTGATTGTGTCTGAAGCATCATTTGTTAGACCAAAGAATATCTGAACTTCTTACATGATAATGCCTGGTTGGAGGTGTCATCATGCAGTAAAGGGCTTCAATGTTGTATCATTTACAAAATATTTCTTTTTTTCTCCCGACTTACAATATTTTAATTCATTACGCTAGGTATGAAGATCGTTTTGTAACAGTCACCTTTGATGGAGATCCCACTGCTGATTCAGAGTTGTACAACAAGTTGGATAGATCTACTCGTGATGAGCATGAGTCACAAGTAAGCTTTGTTATATTGTCCAATCAAATGAATTTATATATATATTTTTTTACCAGAAACTACTTGCGAATTGAAAGTTTCAAGATGGCAGTTCTTGTTTGAACTAATCTGCGTCTGATGATAGTTGCAAAGCGACAAACCTGAATCCATTTAATTGGATATTCAGGGAATATTTTCTCAAGCTTGAATTTAGTGGTGACTTTTAGCTTAAAATTCTATATGTTGTTAATCTCCTAATTCTGCCAAGATTGTCTATTACTAAATTTTTTGTAAACGCTTACGGATACCACCTTACTATCCTCAACATTTCTGCAAATCAAAATTTGCTCTTCATTGTAACAAGTTACTGGTGTTCAAGCATGCTCCATTTAGAGAATCAGAGTTCTTAAGTACAACATTGAATATCACAAGGAAACTGTAACCAGTTAATGTGATTTCAATTTACTTGCAATCAGCTCCCTTTCCTTCATGGTATTGTGATAGAATTCTGCCAAATGATGTAGGATGACCTGTGTATTTTAGGAAATTAATTGCTTGTTTCTTGTACTAGACAACATGGAATTTCATTCATTTAGATGTTTTAGTTGCTTTTGATTCATTGTCTTCATTTGTACAGGCTATAATGAAGAGTTTTGTGGTTAATAGTTCAGATCCCTCAAAGCCAGAGAAGTTTTTGGCTTATATGGTTCCTGCACCAGATGAAGTAATACGCTTTTGCAATATTTCAAGTGTTGCTATATTTTATATCAAGGAGTATTATTGCATTTTATAATGTCCACTTTTTAGCATGTGATAAACTTTCCTCTTTTCCTTCGAAGTGATACTTATTTGATTGTTGGCACTTGTAGCCATACAATTCAATTTGACAGCCTTTGTTTGATTATCCTGCAGCTATCGAAGGATGTCTATGATGAAAACGAAGATGTATTATATTCCTGGGTCAGAGAGTATCATTGGGATGTACGTATCTTGAAATGATATGTCTGATGTGTCTTCTCCACTACTTTCAAGTGCAATAACCACTTTTTTCTTTTTTCTTTGTCAAGTATGTGTTTTGTTAATACTTAATAATGCCATTAAAGGTTTAAATTTATATGTGAACATTCTTTTCTTATAGGTAAGGAGTGATGTCGCTGATGACCCCACAACTTACCTAGTTAATTTTGATGACAAAGCAGCACGATACTTGGTAAGTTCTGGATCTAGTTCTTTTCCTTGATAGAGACCATGCTTGTGCTGACTTAAAGTTATTTTTGCTGCAGCCTCTTCCCACAAAACTTGTTCTACAAAAGAAGAAGGCGAAAGAAGGCAGGTCTGGTGATGAGATTGAACATTATCCTGTGCCTTCTCGAGTGACGGTGAGGAGAAGAGAAGCTGTTGCTGTCGGAGACCTTCAGGAATCTCGGAGAATGCCCTCCTATCATGTATGTTACTTCGATTATTGGAATTTTAGATGTAAGCAATATATAAGAGTAATGTTGTGCTCAAGATCAAACATCAACACACACTAGACACTGATAGTGCTGAAATCAGTTGTAGTTTTCTTGTGATAAACTGCTCCGCTTAGTTCTACTTTAGGGTAAATATAAGGTTTGAAATACCTCAATAGAGCTTTGCATCAGGTTCAATAGTTTGGCTAAATTCCATGGAAAGAAACGCATTTTGACCTTTATTGCCATTGGGATTGGATTTGCTCAAGAAATGATCACTCTAGATGCAGTAATTTCTGATCAGGATAGGTTCTAGACCAAATCCACATCAGATATAAAATTTTGGGTTC
Organism: Dioscorea zingiberensis; assembly: GCA_026586065.1. NCBI lineage: Eukaryota > Viridiplantae > Streptophyta > Magnoliopsida > Dioscoreales > Dioscoreaceae > Dioscorea > Dioscorea zingiberensis. The sequence goes on from CM048824.1 coordinate 44,710,067, forward strand.
CCTCAGTTCTAATGCATATGATATCAAATTAAGTTCCAGGTATGTTGTTCCCTACTTTGTTTCTCCTTTTCATTCTTTGGCACATTTATGCATCATGTACTTTTGCTTATCATTGTCCTTTTAAAGGATGTCTTTCACAAGCTACATGTAAATGCATTTTATTAATTCCTTCAACGAAGTATCATGTTTGCTAAAATAGGATGAATATTTTTGCTTTTCATTGTCTTTGAGGAAGTTTCACTATAGGTATTCTTGACACTTTCTTCTGCATCTCTATCATGACCAAGTATGATCTTCACAACGGTATTGCAATAGAAGTGGATTTGACTATTTGATTATATGCCATAGATGCTTTCCTTGGATGAAATTGGAAGATTCAAGGTCTTTTCAATCTCCTGAAAACTTGAGAGCAGCATTGCTAAAGGCTACCACCATCTAGATACTTTCTTATATGTGAAAATGCCATTTATTTTTTGTTCTTGTTAAACAATCTGTTAAATCCTTTTCAGGAAAAGGTAGACAAGAGAGGCAGGTCTTCAAGAGAAGATGATCTGGAAAGGCCGAGTAAAATTGCACGAGTGAGCAGTCTTGATCAGTTGGGTGGCGAAGAAGACATGTCTGACTAATTGCAGGGGATGCATCCTGTGCCGCCTGAAGGTGAAAAACACTTCATCATTCAGAGATGTATATTATCTGAAATTTCCTAGTGATAACAGAGATACTGAGCAGGGCTGGCCTTAGAAGTTAAAATATTTCCATCAGAACTGGAAAAGATGAGGTAGCTTTTCTCCCCATGTGTGTTTGAACAAGAATACAAATTTCGCTTTCAATTTTGCAAGTATATACGAGTTTGTTGGGCAGTCCATTATTGATCTTTATTCATCTTTGGAATTCATTCTTGCAAAGGAAAAATAAGTGCCTTATTGTTAATTATTCCAAGGTTCTACTCCAATCTGTGTGCCCATTTTAATGAATTATATTGATACTTATTATTGATCAGTCCTCTTGAACATATTTAAGAAGCCATGAACACAGCTTCTTGTATTTGGACTTTATTTCATCTTAAAGCAAAATTTGTTTCAAAGTTGTATTTGTTTTTTACTATATTTTTATGAAAGCCTCTATTTGTGTATTTGATCCTAAACAAACACAATGTGACAACCCTTTTTACTTTTGTCTAACCAGTTACATCCACAGATAACTGTTAACATGAACTCATCCATTTTCCACTGTTTATGCAAATCAAGTATGAAGAGGTTATAAAGTATGATGATAATTTTACAGGAAAGCATAACAACAAAAATAATAAAATTTAAAAGAAAATTCACATATATTGCATAACAAAACACTAAACACAATGCCCAGGAACATAACAATGGCAATCCCAAAGATCCCAGCAAGAATCTGCATAAGATACCCACACCTGATAATTGTGCCGTTGTGCTTGGGCTGTGAGGGCTCTCAGCCACATGAATGGTTCAATATGCTCATTAGCGCCTGACCCGGGGATGTGGATCATCCAAAACACATTAGCATGGTGTATTCCTGTTCGAATATAAACTGAAACATTCTGGAGCTACAACTTGTTGGCCCCCGACATTGGCATTGGAGGCCATCAGCAACAGCTTCTACTCAAAGCTTAGCAACATCCCGACTCCAAGGTGTGCTACCATCTGCATGAAAGCAAACATTAAGATTCCTGGTGTTGCGTTGATCGCATTCCAAATGCTCCCATTTGCTCCCACCACTGCAAAGAATACCTGTTTGCAGAAATGTCAGCTGGGATATGGAAACACCATCTGGATGAGTAACACGGATATCAATCAATTTCATTCACCTGCATTAGGATATACCTGTTTGTGAAACTGTCAGCCGGGATATGGAAAATCATCTGGATGAGTAACACAGATATCAATTGATTTCATTCACCTGCATTACGATCAAGGCGACTGCTTCGCCCGCAGGAGCAAGTGATCCAAGCTGTGTTGGAAAAAAGTTGCTAGAAGTTATACAAGGAAGATTGCCCCCTTGAATACTGAATAACTTTGCAAATTGTTAGTGGAAGCTTCTTCCCATCTATAGGTTCATTGCCCACTTCTCACCATCTGGAGAAGTTCAGCGTTTCCAGAAGAATTTAGTTAGAAAAAATTATAGAGGGAGAAAACTAATCAAATGTTCATTTTAATGTATCATAACAGAAGGTATGGTAACGCTTGTTTTATTAATAAAGCAACAAGGGTTCATACAACAAAGTAATTTCTTGTTTCATTTAGTTCATTTTAATATATCATAACATCCAACAAATTTGTATTCTATCGGCCACATATCTTGAATGCTTTATTAATACATATATTTAACCTTTATCACACCTCGCTCATTAGTTCAATTCTTGGCACCATAAAATTTCGATTAAATTGTTATCTTGGCTGCTCATATAACTATGATCAATAACCTAGAATCATACAACTCCAAGTAGACCACTTAATTTAATCTATGGCATCAATAGTAACAATATCGAGAACTGCAGAAATAGTTGTAGTTGATGGGAAGTTTGCACATGTGTGTCTCAATATAATCTGTGAAATTAGAATTTGATAGGGTGAAAAGCTACTAATTCATGCAAATAAGTTGGTGATTTCTGTGAATTGGATATGATCATCTTGATGCGTGCTAATGAAAGGTTACTAATGTATTTATCCCTACATTCTCGCAGATATCCATTGTACTCACAAAATTTTCCTAGCTATTGAGTTTGAATTATATGCTAAATAATACAACATGAAAATTACAATTGAAGCTGAAGTGTTGATTGAAATTGAATGAAACAATTCAGTTTGACTCTTGGTCATTGAGATAGTCATTCCTTTGCTAAAACTTTGCATTAATTTCATGTTCTACGTTCTCACAGTTTAGGGGTGAAAGACTCATGGGGACATATAAAGGCCTTGTTGATTGCTAGTGCCATAAATGGTTTTGGTAATATATTTCATTGCAGGTGCAGCATTGGTGATATCAATGTTCTTACCAGGTTGTTGCTGCTTTTGTGATGATCAGAACTATACACACAAGACACGTGTTAAGGCTTTCTCAGTGTCCATTCCATCACCAAGAGAACTTCTGATTTTGGAGATTGTTGCCCCTGTTTTTATAACAATGACATCAAAGGCTTCATGCTGTTTTCAGAATTTTTTACTGTATTATTCCGTTATCTTTTTCTATCATAGCTGAGATCCACTTTATGCCCATAGGTAGCCCTCTATTCCTTCTATTCACTTCTCACATATGCTGCAATGTCAATGGGAACTATGACCCTTGCAGCTCATCAGGTTGTTTCCTTTTCAGTAATACAAATAACTGTTTTTCTTTGATGTGTGGTGCTTGTTATGCTTTGGAAGGTTCTTTTAATAATTCTTATTTAACCGTAGGTTTTGATTAATAATTCTGACAAGTCTTTTATGTCAGAGCTCATTTATGGAGTTAATCGGAGTTTGACCAAGGTCTGAGATGTCTTCTACTTAAATTGTTTTCCCCTTGATATGAATATGTTTTACTCTGGCTAAAATAATTTTGCCATGATTTGGTAGAACCTATAAAGATTCTTTCCTTGGTTAGAACTGAAGTAAAGTGTGACATCCAATGCACTGTCTCAAAAACAACCGTATAGAAGAAGCATGGCTCATGCATAAGTTCTTAACATGTAAAATGTGTAATTTTCAATGGCTTTGTGGGAATATCCACAACTATTTCTTTGTTTCTTGTATGCATGAATTCTACCATCTTCCCTTTCACACAATCTCGAATGAATAGAAACTTGTGTTTATGTGCTTGCTTTAATCATGATAGATGGATTTTTTTTTTCTCAAGTTCTATCACCATTTTGTTGTCTATGTAAATTTTTGTAGCTTCAAGTTAAGGTATCTTGAATTCTTTGGAAGGATTCCTAAGCCATATAGCATGACAAATACAATCAGTAACCATCCAGTAACCATCCTGTACTATGGTTCACATACAGAGAGTGGCATATTACGTGAGAACCAGGTGAACGTCGTATCTCCAATGAAAAAACAAAATGCTAACTACTTGTAATTATCGAAATCCCCAGCATATTCATTATCACAAAAACCAATAACCTCCATGTCTCTAAAAGATAACTATTTGCCTTGAATATAACAAAGGACATTTAACGGTTTTTAAATGTGACATCTTTAAGGTTTTTATATATCGATCAGCTAACCAACCCAACTCTATAGAGAATATCAAGTTAGGTTCATGTTAAGTACTTCAAACTTCTAATAAGGCTCTTGTAATACATTGAATTCGCACATTCTTTTTCCCCTTCTTTGGTCAACTTATAGGACTATTAACTGTATGACGATCTTCCATTGTGAATTTCTTTAACATCTTTGTGACATAATTAGTTAGAGAAATAAAAATGACATCTTCTTGTTGTTTAACTTCAATGTCTAAGAAATAAGCCATGAGACTAATGTCTGTCATCTCAAATTTTTGAATCATCATCTTATTGAAGTGTTTAATTATGGAGAGATTATCACCATGTTTGTTAGCCTTGGAATATAAAAGCATAATCGTATGAGCATCCGGAGAACTCATTGAGTGAAGTAGTGATCAATCCTTGCATTCCATGGTCTTTGTGCTTGCTTCAATCCATAAAATGGTTTTCTTTAGATTGTAAACATTCTCTTTCCAATCCTTTTAAATGTAGAGGATAGCATGACAAATAAAGAATCATATTATTCCGAGATTAGACACTTGATCACAGTTTAGTGTAACCTTTCACGATAAGTCTAGCCTTGTTTTTCTCTATTTTCCATTTTGCATTCTTCTATGTTTTGTCAATTCATTTAATGTTGATTGCGTTTTGTCTCCTTAGACTCCTATATATTATTTCGTTTAATGGCTCGAAAATTTTCATTCATAGTTTTCTTGATTTGTCTCTTGATGTTCTATTTTAAAAGAATTTGATAACACTTGAAAAAGACAACAAAGAATGAACTTGTTCTCATAAGGATCTTGTTATTGGGTAACGTCATATAGTCATTGGATGATTGGATCCTCCTTGTCTTAGAGATCTTTTTATGTGCATGTCTTCTTAAGGTGAGGGATGACATGAAAACAAAATTTCTTCAACTTTTTTGTTCCAAAAATATTCGGATCACCGCACAATTGTCAATACTAATACACACAAACTGAACCAACACCAACAATAGCATGTTGATAATGCTCAAGAAAAATTCAAACAAACCACCAAGAAATAAAGACATCAAGATTTATGTGGTTCACTCATAATAGGGTTACATCCACATGTATAGATTCATTTTGTTCTTGGTCCCAATTCAATACTAAGAAAGTCCGAACTAATTGAATACTTGTTTGGTAAATTCCCCATAACTTCTTTGTAGTGGCCTTGTTCCATGCCTCATTTCATAGGGAACCTCTGAGTGGCACTATTTCATCATATTCCATCTGTATCCCAATTCCATTCATTTAATATCCAAAGTTAATAAGCAATAATCCAATGTCAAGATGAGAATATTATAATGAGAAGAGGGGAATACTTTTTTCTACATTCAATGGTGTGCTTAGACCATTAACCTTTCATACTTCATCCTCAATAAGACAACCCCTTTTTAACATCTTGGTGGAACCCTAACACCTTAGGATTAAAACCCTAATAGAGATGTTAATTCAATTACCATAATAAAACACATCCTCTCTCTCATTCAAAATACCTCTTTACACTAAATATACCACACTCCTAAAATGGCCAAACACTCTTCTAGGAAAGGAGATTAGAAGGGCAGTGTTTAAACTTGGTGTAGATAACATGTTGGGACCAAACGAATTCCCAATGATGTTATACCAACAAGGATGACACAATCAAAATGGATATGCTCAAACTTTCAAGGACTTCTTTTATGGTAATGTCAGCTTGAAAAGAATTAACTTGGCCAACATACTACTCCCCCAAAACAATTCCCCTACCACCCTTGTCGGACTATAGTCCAATAAGTCTTCTAAACTGCTCGAGGAAGATAATTTTCAAAGTCCTGGCAAATAAATTAAGAGAGGTGATTAACGACTTAGTAGACAAATCACAAACTGCTTTCATCAAAGGTCGAACAATCCACGACAACATAGTCATAGCAGAGGAATTAATACATAAGATGAAGCACTCAAACTATAATGGAGCCCTCATCAAAGTAGACTTCAAAAAAAAACCTTTGATATGATTGACTTGGTACTACAAGCACATGGCTGAGAATCGAAATGGATTTCATGGAGCAGGGGCCTTCAATCTTTCCAAAGCAAGATTTCTCATAAATGGGACACCAACCGGATACATTCAACACATGAGGGGATTGTGTCAAGGCGATCCTTCCCCCCCTCCTATTCGACCTCTCAACAAATGTGTTATCCACAATGTTCGTACAAGCTGCTCGAACAAACATTTACAAAATAATCCAACTTGGCATAAGTGACGATAAAGATTCTTCACTCTACAATATGTCAACAATTTGTTTGTGTTTTGTAAGGGGGAGCGCCGCATCTCAAAATACACAAACTAATCTTCTACCTGTTCGAGGGAATGTTAGATCTAAGAATCAACTTCACAAAAAGTGCCCCCATTTCGATATATACGCATGGACACAACCCTAATGATATTGCATGGATTATCAATTGCACGTTAACTGCCCTTCCAATCAAATATCTCATAATTAGAATTAGGGGAGGGAGTCCTCCGAAGGAGGATTGAGCAAGACTGATAAAAAAGATTCAAATGTAAATTAACATCCTGGAAAGGAAAACTATTATTCTTAGGGAGACGAACCACCCTAATAAATTCAGTATTATCCACATTTTCCAATTATTGGATATCAGCCTACCATCTACCAGAATAGACGATAAATAATATTGATGTTGTCTATATGGACTTTCTCAAGAAGAGTGTAAATCTATAGTCACACTCTTATTGAGAAGCCTGTTGGACACAGTTACGTCGACCAAAGAATCGGAATGAATGAGGGATTATGAACCTGAGTCAATTTATTGGAGTCTTTATAGGGAAATAGTGGTGGAGAATCTACACATGAAAAACAAAGATACGCCTGAAAGTAATTAAGAAAACCTATTTCAAGAGAAGGCCTTTTATCAAGTCTCGAAAGACCAATACCAACCCACCTCTCCTTCTTTTGGAGTCATGTCTACTAAGAACAGAGAACGGTCTTCTTAAATATCACATTAATCTCTGGTAATGGAGATACCATTAATGTTTAGATGGGGAACTGAATAGACGAGCAGTCACCGTGGAACCTATGACCATCGCTATATCCAATGATTACTAAACATTAGACCACAATCGGCATGACTATTAATACTACAACGAAGGAATCCAATCCTAAAGCCTGACCCTCTATAAAGAGAGGATGCAACAAACGTCCTGACTCTACGGAACCTACTAGAGTAAACTCACTGTATGCAAGAGAATAGGAGGACCTAGAAACTTACACCTTCCAGGAAATTCACGGTAAATTCCCTGTATCGATTTCAAATTTGAGGACGGGACTAGAAGTAACCTAAAAAGTATATTTTGGAAACGACCCTGCCCTTAAAGATCTAACTCTCTACATGGCTAATAAGGGAAAACAAAATCTTTACACTAGACAACATAGCAAAAAAGAACTGAAGGGGTACACAGACAACTTGTTTCTTCTGTGAAAATAAAGATGAATTGGTTAAACACCTGCTTTTGAAGTGCCCCTTATCTACAAGAATCTGGGACTACTATGGAAACATGTTTGGACTCGCAATGAAACCTCAAACAATACAAGACATTTGGGGCCCCAACCACTAACCACAAGGTTGGACAAGACCCTAAGGCGTGGATGAGACCTAACTACCATTGGTTATCATATAGAATCTATAAATAGAGAAAAACCAATAATGTTTTCAAGACAAATGACATGTTTCTTAAAAGTCATTCATTCCATTGATTTTCTCATGTTGGGTTTTGTATCGACCTACCCTGGTACGACACGAGCTCAGCTCTTTTTGGGCATGCACAATGTTGAGGTTTGGCCTAGCACATGACATGGCCTAGCCAACCCAATTATTAAAAAATTATTAAAATAAAAAATAAAATATTTAAAAAAGTATAAAATAGTGGAAAATTTTTTATCATTTTCATTAGTTTCAATTACTTACACATTGTACATTAAAATTCTAAAATTTATATAAATTAGTTAATTCTAACAATTTACATATAATTGATAAAAAGAAATTAGTGTGAGAAAAAATGGTTGTAAATGAGGTATTCATAGATTTTCAATATATTTTCTTATAAACTAGTTGTTTATAATTGTTGAAAAATGTCAAAACAAATTTACAATAAATGAATATTATTTTTTATTAAAAATATTATTGAACTAGTTGGGTTGTACTTAGGGTTAGAATGAGTCAACTTGAACGAAATGAGCCTCGAAGTTCGGCTTGAAATTCCATTATTCAAATTTCGAAGTTCGCCTCGAGTTCAATAATCTTAAAATTTTAAGTTCGAAGTTCGACTCAAACTATAAATAAAAAGTTTGAGTTCTATTCGAAAGTACGATTCAAAAGAATTGAAATTTTAAAAAATTATTTTAAAATTCACTTTTAAATCCAAGTGGAGCTCATCAGATTCTTTCTTTAGTAGAGGGAAAGAACAGTTTTGCTCAATGTTTACCAGCCTCACGAGGCTCCATTGTTTTTATAATGGAATTTGAAAACTCTCTTCCTTCGCTCTTCGATGTGTTACTAAAGTGAGGAATGAGGATCCATTGTTTTGCTCTCACACAAACTCTCTCTCACACACACTTTATCACTCCCCCCTTCTCTCTCTCTCTCACAGACTCACACACACACACATGACCCTTTTATATGTATATATATATATATATATATATATATATATATATATATATATATATATACACGGGCGTGTTAGTATCAGGTCGATCGTATTTGCGGCCGGCCCATACTAACACCTACAAATAGTAAAAAAAAAAACAAAAAAAAAACAAAACCAATATATATATATATATATATATATATATATATATATATATATATATATATATATATATATATATATATATGGGTAGTTACTATGTGGTGGTCAGTAACAGTAAGTCTTGCGGTCAGCCCCCATTTTAGCCCACTTCACAGTGTGTTAAGGAAATCCAACCGTATGAATGGAAAGAACATCGAACAATAAGCTACTATGTCATTTTTCATACAATTTGGGAAGATATAGGGTCTTCATCTTAAAGAGTGAAATTTCCAACTGATAAGATTTCTATAAATTTTCACCCATTTAGATGAAGACCCTACATCTTTCCAAATTATATGAAAATTGATATGCTAGCTTATTTTTCGATGTTCTTTCCATCTATATGGTTGAAAATCCTTAAAACACTGTGCAAGTGGCCAAATGGGAGGTGACCTTAAATGAACCGTGTTCCTGCTGGACTTATACTAGCAATCCCGTGTGTGTGTGTGTGTGTGTGTGTGTGTGTGTGTGTGTGTGTGTGTGTGTATTCGAACTTCGAACCGAACTCAAACGAGCTGACTCTGGCTTGAGTTTTACTCACTTATTTTTCGAGCTCAAATTTAAGTTCAAATTTAGTTTGTTATTAAAATAATCGAACTGAACTCGAGCCAATATCGAACCGAACTCGAGTTGCTCGCGAACAGTTTGATAGTTTGCCAGCCCTAGTTGTACTGCAATGGTTCTTTTATGGGTCGTGCCGACCTATGTTGTGTCAAGCATGGCCCGTGGGTCGCCCTTCCCTAGCTCGGTACAGTAGGATGGACCGTGCCGGCACAACGAAATTACTATAGCAACCAGGCTATACCAAGCTCCACCGTTACGAGTCATACTCAAGTAACTCAACTATTACAGCTCTAATTAATTGTATATCTTGGCCACTATAATATATTGTATTGAAGGGCATCCCATGTTATTTGGATCAAGATAACCCATGCATGCATTTGCATGTTATTTGGTTTGTAGACAATCTCTATGATCCCTAGATTCTCATTTGTACTAGTGTAGAAGCAACCAAGAAGGTACATAAACCCTAAATCATTTGTTTATAGATCTTGTCTTCTTTTATGACTAATACTTACTCTTGAAGGATGCTATGGACCAATAGTCTAGTGGTATGATCATATAAAACTTGGAAAAATGAAAACCAATGGCTGATGGTGGACTTCTTTCAAGCTGAAAGTTTTGTTTTTAAAAAGGACTCCAAAAGGTTGTTAAGAGTGGAACAATAATAGAGACACTAACCTGCATGAAAAACTATAGAAAATTCCAAGCATAACATGAGCTGCTAGAACAAGTAGCACTTAAACAATTGCCAACACTTTGCTACTTTGATGATAAACATTAACATCAATAGATTATTGTAATAGTACCTGGCCAGGAACCTGCCTGGATATGCACCATCTCTCTTAAAAAACAAGCAGCAAACTCAGATCAAATCCAGCCCCAAGATTTCACTACCACCTTTGCTTCCAAATCAGCACATGTTTGCAGACTAAAAGCACACAGAGACATGTCAGACCTTTTGTTTTTCCTGTTTTCAATTGATAGGAATCAGTTTTGCAAGATAACTTTAGCTGGCATGTTCCCCATCAGAAATCCATTCTTCAGAACCTCACCTATAAATAGGTTGAAACCATGATGAATCAATCATTCAGCAACATGAGCAACAAGGCTATTTCAGTTATTGTCAATGGTTTCAGCAATGGAGAGGCTGGAAGGAGAAGGTCGATACCGAAGCGAGGAAGGATAAAGTCAAGAATAGCAGCAAGTGCCATACACTCTATCGCGTCCATGCTGCTGAAGGTCATCATGCCACCACAATCCCATTCATAACCAGGAGAGACATCATTGTAAAAGTAAACCTAGATTCATTCATTGTAATCTAGCAGTTGAGCATATGTTCTTGTCATAATGAAAATTAGAATTGAACTACATGGTTAGCTAGGTAGTGATGGATATTCGGGTGATTGTAGCCACTCAGGGCCACTTCGGGAGTATCGGCCGGGGGCTTGGCTGCTTTTGTTTTGTATGCTCCTGCTGATGTTGCGAAGGTGTGTGATTGGACTGCTCTGGTTCCTCTGAATTACTAGTTGATGGCTTGGCACCAATCGAAACGAGGTTCTTGAACCAAGAAACCTGGCATAGGGAAAGGTCATTGTTCTCATTGCTTGGATTTTCAGGTGTGGCTGATGTGCTAGATGCCATGCCAGTGATGTAATTGTAAGCTGCTTTGCTAGCGGAGATGATTTCTGTCTTTGCTTGCCTGAACTGCAAATGGGAAGATAGGAACATACTTGAAGACAGCTTTACAGAAAATGAATGCACAAAATGGTATCGAAATACAATATCACATAAGCTTTCCTTCACAATATGTTCTCATTTTGATGAATAAGTGTGAGTAATTTTGAGCACTGTCTTCATGATTAAGTACTTCCGTCAGAATCCACACAATTGAGAAAGAAATCAAAATGTTTCAAAGGCCACTAGAAAAAAAAAAATGCAAATTTATAATCAATAAGTTTCACCATTGGATTATGAAAATAGAAAGTGAAAAAAAACAAGTAAATAAATAGACAAAAAGGGCCTTCTCAATGTAAGTGCTTAAATTAAAACAACAAAAATTTAAAAAAATCACAAGCTTCTTACCCGTACTGCAGTATTTTCTGCAACTTCCAAGGCAGTATCACCAGCATTGGCAAATCGGTTCACCCATGCTGAAATATCCAAATAAAGAGAACTTTACATATAGAATAACCGATAATATTCACATCATAGTGTCCTCATGGATATCCTCAACAATCAATGTAAGTGTAATCTCATAATCTCACAGCTAGCTAAAATGTTCTCATATGATTATACTCAATAAGGGTAAGTTACCCAAAATGTTCATCATAGTGTCCTCATGAAAGCCTAGGTTACATTTTATTCTACAGTGTATTCATGTTACAAGCAATGTTTCATAATAAGCAATATGTGTAAGCAGTCCGGTGTCCCCATATTTGGTCATACAAAATTTCTAATTATTTAAGATACATTATGGCTTAAGAATTAATATATTCTATATGTTAATGGAAAAATACTTGTCACAACATATTAGAACCAGAAAATTTCTTTTTTGGAAGCAAATATCATCCACCTTACAAATATCTCAAGGCATCATGTTAAAAAATTCATGAAATTATGAAGCTCAAATCAATAACAGAACTAAAAAATTGTAACAAGTAAATTATAACAGATTTAAGCATGTTGAAAGGCATGCCACATAGAATTAGAGTGACAAGGCTAACAAATAAGCACATGAACCTAGAGTGTGAAGAAAATAAAAATAGCACAAGTAAAGATGGTCCAGATTGTTATATTCAGGATAATGTGGGAAAGCTAGGGCTCCAATTTCCCTCTTTTAAGTTTAAAATTTCAATATAATTCAATCGAATTCACCTACCACTCAAGCAATAATATGAGTATATAGGTCTGTCCCAACTACAGACAATCTCAAGCAAAGCAGAACACTAAGTATAAACAAAGATAAACACAGGAAAGAAACATCACATTACACTTCACAGCAATGTCAAAATAAAGATGATAAAAGGAAAGGAGAAGCCACCTGGCAGTTTTGGTACACCAAGTCTTTCACAGAGGACATCACAAAAGTGATTACAGTTTCTTGATAGCAGCTCATATGAGCTTCCAGGCCACTCCCTGCGAAGTTCTCTCAAGATCTGATTTACTTTAGCGCAGGATAAGTTTGTTTCCCCAAGGGTAATAGACTCACGAAAGGTATATAGATGGTTTTTACGAGAGGGACAGTTAAATACTCCAGAACCATGTTCACAAAAACCAAATGACCATTCTTCCTCTCCATAAACCTGCCCAGAGAGATACCATAACAGATATGGAAGTGTTAGCAATTCAACAAAACATGCCCAAACAGTCACAAATCTTGTTAATTTCCATGCGCATAAGATGTAAATTCCTTACAGCTTAATTTAGACAGACATACTTGGAAAGGAAAAATGATCTTTGCCCTAAGCAGAGCAGAGCCATCTGGGATGTAGAAAAATGTGGCAATTGACTTAAAAGCAAGAAAAGATGAAGGTCAAGAAAATGATGAACTGAAGGCAGCAAAGTTTCTAACAAAAGTAAAGGTATGACGAACAGGCAGAACTTTTATTCAAAATTCTCAAAAGAAATGATCATAACATTGAAGTTCCAACAAACAAAAGGAAACATAAAGAGCAGGATAGAAGACAACACAGTTCTAGGATCAGTAAGGCTTCAACAGACCATACAGGATGCGAAACTATTCCATAAAACAAACAATTTCATCGCATTACCAGTGCCATGCTCAGAAGGATTGCATGCCCATAGACCAAGATGCACACAACAAACCTCAGAATAAGATAAGGAGATAAAAAAAAAGGTGTTTGAGTCATAAGGAAGACAAGAGTAGAAGCATAACCACTTGGTAAGCTCCAACTTGAATTTCCTCTCACAAACCAAAGTTAGCAGCAGAAACAGTGCGCAATTCATTAATAGAACAGTTATAGCCAGAGTGAAGAACTTAAGGGTATGTTAGTTATCATGAGATCCTCTTCTTCTTATAATTCATGAAGGTATAGGCATAACCACTTGTTCCACTACATGTCAAGCAGTCAGTAAACATGTCTAATTGTTTATATAATCCATCAAGAAATTGTAAACCTAGATGCTCCTAGAAACCAAGATAACCAAAATACATTGCTCTAACTCTCCCAAAACTATCAAACCTTCCATCTTAGCCATGTATTAAAACAGAGAACTTCTTCTAATTGGCAAACATCACATGATTCACAACGAACCGCAGGAAAAACCACTAAAATTCCAATTTTGTTCAACCAAACACTGTTTTGGTTCGAATTCTATTGAAAGACTCCAACTTTTATCAAAATCCTAACAAGAAACCCTCTTTCCAGAGGGCAAAAAGCATTGCAATCCATCATCCCACATTAAAACACAAACCCGAAAGAGATCAAAAGAAAAAGGAGATGAATTAGACGAAGAGGACCTGAATGGCGGAGTGGAAGATGCCGCCGAGGCCAATGCCATCCTTGAAGATCCGATTGATGTGCAAGATGGTGTTGTTGGCCTTGTCGGAGCCGCTGTTCGTCACGTCATAGACGTGAAGGAGCACCTTCATCTCTCGCCGCCGGCGCACCCCTTCCTCTCTCCGATGATACACCGAGCACCGCCTCCTCTTGGCCTTGGCTTCTCCTTTTATGAGCCTTCGTTGATCACCGACTGCGAGAGAACAAACAAAAAGGACTTCAGAGATTGTGCCAGCGAAGCATCCACGTGTGCTCAGACATGCAACTGGATTTGATTTCAGTGGGGTCCGCCTTTGGAAACTGGGCCCATTAATAATAATATCATCTTATCCCTTTATCCAATAACTACATTATCTATTTATATCCAAAAATATTTTTAAAATTTTATATATTGATAAGGGTAAAAATGGTCAGCCATGTGGACACATCAAAGCCATCCAGCCGGCCAGCTTGGCATACCCACGTGGCGACCCATCATCACTTCGCATACGCTCTAATAAATCTTTGCCACCTCATATATCTCCCTAACCGACCTAAATCTCCCTCACCCTGAAAGAGACCACGATCAAAGTCAGAGCATAGAGAAGAACGATATGAAGGAATTTATTGATCGAATGACCTGTGCCATAATATAAGTACGGTTAACAAAGGATCTGAATCTAATAAGGACTGGCGCCCATACTAATTCAGTGACAAGACAGCCCACCATTTAAATATCGATCTAACAAGAGGAACCGCCCACTTGGTTCTCGATTGGATAGGCTAGGCAGCTACATAAGGCTCTTGGCTCATAAGCCCGAAAAAGGAGCCAAGTTCTTGAAGAAACACAGGGAAAAAGCGACCTCTGACACGGAAGGGACAGATTGGGAGAAAAGCCGACCCAACGTAAAGGCGAGTCCCACCCGTCGCTTCCTCCATAACGCCTGTCGCGTCTAACACGATACCGATTACGCGCCAAGGCTATATATGCGGCGGGAACTATCGGGGTAAAGGGTAAGCAAAAGAAAAAGAAAGAACGTTTTATCCCACTTGACACCAAGAGGAAAGAACAACTCTGACTTGATCGTCGGAGATGAATCCGGGCATTCAGGCCCAACTCCGACGGATTGCTTTTCTGCGCAGGTACCTTGATCTTCTGGAAGCGTTCACGGATTTCCTCTGCAATTGTGAAGGTCAGCCCAATTAAATATAAATCTAACCGTTGATCTGGAGTCAGTATCAATCTCTAGATAGGTACCGATTTCAGCCCCAACAGTTTGGCGCCTTCTGTGGGGACCAAACAAAAAGCTAGCATGAGGAAGTCCAAACGCATCCAGGAAAGGGAAGCAGGAAGTAGTATAGTTGGGGAACCAAGCAACACGACACAGGCGGGCAACACCGTTCCTCTCGTGCCTGAGGAAAGAAATGCCCAAAACGAGCAATACCAGGCCCTGGCAAGTCGTTGCAAGCAACTTTCTCAAGATCTTCAAGCCATAAGACAACAAGTCCCCCAGATCCCAACACCTCCTTGTGCGCCACCGGCACCCCCGATCTAATCTGAAAACCGGGGAAGGCCAAATGCTCGTACCCATCACCCGTGAAGGATTAGGGAGGAATGGCGGGATGAAACTCCTATCTACAGCTGGGGATCCTCTGGAGATGAACCTCGTGTAAGTTACAGGAGAGGGACTGGAGAAAACCGGAGAGAGCGTGCGTGGTCCGAAAGCCCAAGCTTGCCCCCGTGTCCACGCCGACGTCGGACCTCAACAAAATCACCAAGGTACACTTCACCACGTGGAGAAGGGTGCGGCGCCACCGATTAAGGAAGGAAAGCGGAAATGATTTATCTTGGATAACTTCTCCTTTTACTAAAGAGATCCTTGAGGAGAGCATTCCGATAGTTTCCGACCACCCTTGATGGCGTACCTACCACGGGAAAAACTCACCCATCTCACCATATAAAGTCTTTTCGCTCTAAAATGCTTCGACCGAAACTTCGGATGCTCGGATGTGTCGAGCTTTCCCATCCACCCTTGAGGGCGCGGCGCAAGATTGGCTCGTCGAGCTCCCCTCAAACTCCATCCCCTCCTTCCAGGTAATGGCTGACCTATTTCTTACCCGCTTTGCTAACCATTCCAAAAAACAGAAAACACCCTCAACCCTCATGCGAGTGAAGCAACAAAGAGGGGAAAGTCTTCAGACATACCTTGATCGATTCCTTGAAGAAGCGGCCAAAGTAGAGGACCTGCCCCCCAGGATGGTCATTGCCATGTTAATTGAGGGGTTGCGAGACTCTCCGTTTCGCTTTTAGCTCACCCTGGAGTCACCAAGGAGCATAGCTGATCTCATGTCTCACGCCCAGGAATACATTAATTCGGACGAAATTCACGAGGGATGGGAAAAAGAAGCCCGACAACAGGAAAACCGGGATAAAAATGACCGCCGAGAGCCTAGAGGTGCCTACAGAGGAGACATACAAGACCCTCCTCGGAAAATGGATCATGTCCAAAGGTCCCCACCTCGCCGGGGGCAGTGCATCCGGCCCACCTGAACCCAAAAGGTATGGACCGGTACCCCAATACAACCACCATACCCCCCTCAACCTACCACGGAGCCATATCCTCATGGAAATCCGAGGCCAGGAAATTCTGATGAAGCCAGAACCCGTGAGAAATTCAGGAGGGCGGAGGGGCAACAGTAGAAGATACTGCAAATTCCACCAAGCTCCTGGCCACGATACTGAAGAGTGCACCCACCTGCGGAATGCTCTTGAGGAAGCTGTACGAAAAGGAAGGCTGGAAAAATACATCACCGCAGTCAAGACCTACTAAAAGAGTCAGCCTACCCTGAAATGAAACCGGCAAAGAAATTGTTGGCTGTATCAGCGGAGGCCCCGGATGTGCGGGAGAAAGCTCTGCTTCACGGAAAAACTACGCTCGAGTGGTGCTAACTGCTCAAATAAGGCCAACTCAGAAAAGAGCTCGAGAAATGCCGCCGATAATCTTCTATGATGATGAAGCAGAAAGAGTCTACCACCCTCATGATGACGCGCTGATTATTGCCATCACGTTCTCAAACTTCGAACTAAGAAGAATTCTTGTCGATACTGGGAGCTCAGTCGATGTCCTTTTTTGGAGTGCGTTCGAAAGAATGAGGTTTGACGTGGATCAGCTCCTCCCGGTCAAATCTGCCTTGATAGGTTTCTTGGGAGGGGTGATACAACCAGAAGGAATGCTAACGCTACCCGTAACGGTCGGACGACCGCCAAGACAGTCCACAACAACGGCAAACTTCTTAGTTGTGCGGTGCGTATCCAGTTACAATGCCATTCTTGGTAGGCCTACCCTTAACTCCTTAAAGGCGACTGTATCCACCTACCACCTCCTTCTGAAGTTTCCGACTGAAAACGGATGTAGAGAAGTAAGAGGGGATCAGCCGCTGGCTCGACAGTGTTATGCGGACACCCTCAAAGGAAAGGACTCATCAAAAGGGACGACCCCCAAGACCATGACACTAGAAGAATAAGCAGGCGCCCCAAACGAGGAGGATCACAGGCCAACGCCCGTTGAAGAGCTTGTCGTGATCCCACTTATGAAGATCAGCCGGAACACACTGTTCGACTTGGAACTGGGCTGTCAACAGAGCACCAAATGGAGATGGTGAAGCTCCTGCGAAGCAATGCCGATCTCTTCGCATGGTCACCAGAAGATATGCTGGGAGTAAACCTAGGAATCATTGAACATCGACTGAATGTGGACCCTGCTTTCAAACCGGTAATCCAGAAACGAAGAAGTGTTGCGCCGGAACGACAGAAGGCGGCAGAGGAGGAGGTCGATAAGCTCCTTAAAGCAGGCTTCATAAGAGAAGTAGTCTACCCAAACTGGCTAGCCAACGCAGTCTTGGTAAAAAAGACTTCGGGAAAATGGAGGATGTGTGTAGACTATTCCGACCTAAATAAAGCCTGTCCAAAAGACTCTTTTCCTTTGCCTTCAATTGATGATCTCGTAGACTCAACATCAGGACATGAAATGCTTAGCTTTTTGGACGCCTTTTCCGGATACAATCGATTCGGATGGTTGTAGCAGCATTTAGGAGAAAACTTCATTTATCACAAGCAAAGGGACCTACTGCTACAAGGTAATGCCTTTCGGCGTAAAAAATGTAGGGGCAACTTTTCAAAGGTTAGTAACCAGGGTCTTCAAAGAGCAAATCGGAAGGAATATTGAAGCCTATGTGGACGATATCCTAGTGAAAAGCCCAAAGGCCGAGAGCCATATAGCCGACTTACAGGAAGCTTTCGAATCCCTTCGGAAATATGGCATGCGCCTTAACCCGAGTAAATGCGCTTTTGGAGTTCGTTCGGGAAAATTTCTGGGGTTTATGCTAACCCAACTGGGCATTGAGGCAAATCCGGAGAAGATCAAGGCAATACTGGAAATGAAATCCCCAAAAACCCTTAAGGAAATACAAAGGTTGAATGAGTGATTGGCCGCCCTAGGGCGGTTCATCTCTAGATCAGGGGAGAGAAATCTACCTTTTTTCCGAGTGTTGCGAAAAGCCCCAAGAATGGAATGGAACGAGGATTGTGAAGAAGCGTTCGGGCTGCTCAAAGATTATCTTAAATCTCCCATGCTGCTCGCCAAACCCCAACCCGGCGAAGAACTCTATATTTACTTAGCAACGACCACCACCGCAGTAAGCTCGGTCTTCTTAAAAGAAGAAAATGGCATTAAAAAAATGATCTACTACACCAGTAAAGTACTAGGCGACGCAGAAACAAGATACCTCTTACTAGAGAAGCTGGCTTTTGCCCTCATCAACGTAGCCAGACGACTTAGACCGTACTTTCAAGCACACAAGGTTACGGTCCTTTCGGATCAACCTCTGAAGCATGTCCTCCACCGACCAGAAGCCTCAGGAAGACTTGCCAAATGGGTGGTCGAATTGGGGCAGTATGAAATCAACTACAAAACCTGAACTGCGATCAAAGCACAAGTACTGGCTGACTTCATAGTAGAATTAATAGCAGAAGAATAGGAAAAAATCACCACTGCAGAAACTCTCGGATCAACGGAAATACCTTCCCTACATTGGACCTTACATGTGGATGGATCCGCCACAGAAGAAAGAGCGAGCGAGTGGTTAGTAATCGCTGCTCTCCCTCTGGATGGCATACGTCAACAATCCTTAGGTTCGATTTCAAGGCAACGAATAATGAGGCAGAATATGAAGCCCTCGTCGCGGGGCTTCAGTTTGCTCGGGGTTTAGGGGTACAAAGATTACGGGCTTATACGGACTCCCAACTCATTGTCGGGCACACCAGGGGAGATTTCGAAGCTAGGGAAGAGAATATGGTAAAATATCGGGTAGTAGTAAGGAAAATCACCCCCAGCTTTGCGCAATTTGAAATAATCAAAATCCCGCGGACGGAAAATGAAAAGGCCGACCTCCTGTCCAAAATGGCGTCTTCACCTGAAATCGATCTGAAACAGCCCTTCAACATCCAAAACATGATGAGAAAGACCATTGAGGGATGCCCGGAGGATGAAATATTGAGTGTAGAAGAGGAGCAATGTTGGATTGACCCTATAAAAAAGTACCTCCAAGAAGGATCCCTCCCGCTCGACCCAAAGGAAGCTCGACGAATAGTTACAAAGTCAGCCAAGTATAGTATAATTGACGACAGCTTATACAAGAGATCTTATACCCGACCACTCCTGAGGTGTCCACCACCAACCGAGGCCGAATACGTCTTACGAGAAATACATGAAGGCATCGGCGGCGACCATTTGGGAGGAAAGGCCTTAGGGCATAAAGTCTTACAACAAGGATACTATTGGCCCACTCTGTCCAGGGAAGCCATGGAATTTGTTCGGAAATGTGACGCATGTCAACGCCACGCAAGAATACAAAGGCGACCGCCAACAACGCTCACCCCAATAGTCAGCCCAAGACCTTTTGCCCTATGGGGAGTTGACATCCTAGGCCCATTTCCTACAGCAGTCAGACAGATGAAGTTCCTGATCGTCGCCATCGATTACTTCACTAAATGGGTAGAAGCAAAGCCCCTGGCCAAAATCATCGAAAAGCCATGTGAAAGATTTCTTTGGCGAACTGTCGTCAGTCGATTTGGGATTCCGGTGGCTTTCATCACTGACAATGGGCGACAATTCGACAATCACGCCTTCAAAAGCTTCTGTACCAAATTAGGAATAGAAGCCAGGTTGACATCGGTGACGCATCCCCAAGCCAACGGACAGGTCGAGGTAACCAATCGGACTTTACTCCAGGTACTGAAAACTCGGGTCCTCAGAGATGGAACGAGCTGGGTGGAGGAAATTCCGAGCGTGCTATGGGCCTATCGGACGACCTCTTGGACTCCAACAGGGGAGACTCCATTCGCTCTCGCTTTTGGCGTCGAGGCAGTTATTCCTGCGGAAATAGGGATACCAACGCTCCGAACCAAGACCTTTTCCCCAGAAACCAACGAAGAGAGACTTCGTGCAGAATTGGACCTCCTTGAGGAAAGAAGAGAAGTCTCTGAGTTGCTAGCTGCAGCATACCGCCAGAAGGTAAAACGCTTCTACGACTCTCGAGTGAAAGGGGTCAGCTTCCAGCTAGGGGACCTGGTCTTAAGGGAAAATGAATTCCAAGGCAACAAAAGTCGAACGGGAAAATTAACCCCAAAATGGGAAGGCCCATACATAGTGAAGAAAGAAGTCAGGACCGGGACCTATTACCTCGTAAATATGGAAAGACAAGTCCTTAAGCGACCATTCCATGCAGAGCACTTACGTCGTTATTATCAGTAATGGAAGAAAAATCTAAGTTTTTGTAAAAAGAGTCGCAAAAAATGCTATCTACTCTTGACTTATAAAAAGTCCCTCCAAAGAAGGGCCGAGTCCCTCGACTCGTAAAAAGTCCCTCCAAAGAAGGGCCGAGTCCCTCGACTCGCATAAAAGCCCCTCCTGAGAAGGGCTGAGTCCCCAGACTCGCAAAAAGTCCCTCCAAAGAAGGGCCGAGTCCCTCGACTCGCGTTAAAGCCCCACCAAAGGAGGGTCGAGTGTCCCAGAACTCGCATCAAGACTCTCCTAAGGAGGATTAAGCCTTCCGATTCACATGAAGTCCCACCCAATGCGGAAGAAGACAGAGAAAAGCACCTCAAGCAATCGCTGGGAAGAAAAGGCCTTAAATCTCAAAAAAACCGAGGGACGTCCCCTCAGAAGACCAGAGGTTTGAAAACTCACCCGATATTAATTTGCGCATTCAGAGTTTAAGATAGATTTTGACCATGATATAACTCACCCAATATTAGTCCACGTATTTAGGGTTTAAGATGCACCTTGATTATATGTATATAAGGCGAAGACAAACGCAAACGAGAAAACATTTTACATAGTATACACAAAGATTCCTTGCAAGGAAACTTGACAACCCACGTACCACAACACCCTAGCTAGACCCGGTGGATGAACGGGATGAAGCCTGAACCCTCCCTCGCCTAGACTCGCCATCGTGCGGAAGGGGCCTATAACTAGAAGGCCAGATGAGAGGGTTAATCAATTTCCGACAGCCGTCCTTTCCAAAAATCTCCACCTGAAAAGTCTTGTCGCCAAGATAGGTGAAAATTAGTAACTCCCCTTCCACCAACCCATGGTCCGTATAGAAGCTTGACCATCCAGGACCGAACCAGACTTTCCTTGGAGATCCCTCTCGACAGAACGCCACAAGCCAACTACAGCCGTTCGGGCCTTTAAGATCTACATATGTTGTGCTGGATAAATCCAAGCCCCGAAAGTATGGAGAAGGGATCCTCAAATAACCAGAATGAACTTCAGGGTCAAACAAAATAAAAAAGGAATGGGGAAGAGAAGAAGAAGCCATTGGAGGGCTAAAAACCGAGGATGAACACACATTAATGTAGTCACCTCCCTAGCTGATGTCAAATCCGTCACGAGAACCCAGCCCAATCCCCAAAAATTACAACAGTAGGCACTGACAAGGCCGTATGATTTCTTGGATAAGATAGACAAATGTCAATAAAAGTGGGCAAACTGCCCCCCCTTTTTTCTTCTTATTGTCCCATCCTTTCCCTAGGTTAGGCGTTCGACCTAGTCTAGCGAGCGATGGGTTAGCATTCGGAACAGTCGCGAGTGTAAGGGGAAGTCTCCTCGGAAATCGAGCGATCCTGCCACTGCTCGACTAGAAGCTCGAATGACTTTTTTGATAGGTTAGCATTCGGAATAGTCGCGAGTGTAAGGGGAAGTCTCCTCGGAAATCGAGCGATCCTGCCACTGCTCGACTAGAAGCTCGAATGACTTTTTTTAAAAAAAAGAGAGAGGGAAATAGGAATGAGGAACGAGAGAATTAAAGAATCATCCACTCGTGATAGTTAAGGATGCAAGAAGCACGTACAAAGATAATACTCATTCATAAAGGCGTCGCTGGACAAATTACAAGGGTTGAGACATAAAAAAAAAGAGAGAGACAAAGGGGAAGGAAAGAGTCGAAAGGATGAGCGCCCTACTCTACAGAGCTGTCCGACTCATTTCCCTCGTCCTCCTCCCTCCCAATCTTGAGTAAATCGGCCATTTGAAGGCGACGGTCGATGAAAGGACCCGGTGAAGGGCCCATTCCTTGACATGGCCGGTTCCCCGTGAATGATCACAAGGAAATGAGTCCCTCCCATGTAGAAGAAAGTTATGAGGTCCCCCACCTCCATGTGATGGTCAACCAAGAAATCCTGCCACCCGTTCGCGAACCAAATTTCCCCCGTATCTTCATCCTTGAGCAAGGTAACTCCCCATATGTGACCACTGGAGCCCTCGAGGGCTATCCCGCCAGCATTTATTTCGTTCAAATGCTCGTGGAACGCAGGAGGGATCTTCAGACGTTGATGGTGCCCCTCAAGCCGAACCGCCTGTAGAAGGAAGGACGATGAAGAGGGTCCATGAGATCTTGACCTTCACACAACCAACCAAGGATATATATAAAAAAAAAACATCCTTTACAGCACCACTTAAATAACCCTCAAATTGGAAACCGCCTTAACTCTTTTAGAGAACTGGCTTTGACCCTTCGGGACAGGCGACGCATTAAAGGCAAGATCTCGAAACTGGCTCGCGTCCCATCGGGAAGAGATCAGCAATTGTACCTTTTTCAAGAATAGTATTAAAGAACGCCATTCAATGGGCAACATTATTGCAGTAACGCAGTCCGAAAAAGTCCAGGAATAGCATTGATAAG
Source organism: Dioscorea zingiberensis (assembly GCA_026586065.1). Lineage (NCBI taxonomy): Eukaryota > Viridiplantae > Streptophyta > Magnoliopsida > Dioscoreales > Dioscoreaceae > Dioscorea > Dioscorea zingiberensis. Next base: position 44,733,482 of record CM048824.1, read on the forward strand.
TACATGGTCTCGGATTAAAAGGCACGATAAAAAACTACAACCTGTTAAAAGCTTAAAAATCCGACTCGTTCGAATCGGTATTAATAAGATAAGGGTTATGATTCTTCGCTTAATTCCGATGCAAGTTCACAAGAACAGTACATAAACAAAGCGTGACCATTTCTCCGATTGATAATTAACCATTCTTACAAAAGTCCGAGGAAATCAAAAGAAGCACGAAAGGAAAATATGGAAAGTCTGGTAGACATTCTTCGTCAACGAGTTAAGCCCCCTCGTCCTCTTCATTCCCGATAGCAGTAGCTTGGGGAACCTCCTTTTCCCCCAAAAGGCCCGGTCCAGCACCGGTTTTCCCGATTGAGGCCTAGCCTTTGTCAACTTCAACTCCAGCCGCAATGGTTTCGCTCCCGGCTACGAATACAAAAATAAGAGGAGATAAAACTGGCCAGTTCGCCAAAAACGGATCACGGTGCATAAGTTAATATTTAGAAAGTACCCTTACCCTCAGTAGGACCACCGCCAACCTTAGATTTTTCCGCTAAAGCTATGTAAGCTTTCAATGCGTCGGAATAGTCCATAGAAGCTAACGGCAGACCCTGCTGGATCAGAGCCTTAAACATCACAAAGGTCCTCTTCCCCCTATCCTGTGACTTTTGCTCGGCCGCTGTCAGTGCGGCCTCAAGCTCTTCAACTTGCACTTCAAGGTCGTCTAAGGCCTCCTCTTTTTCAGCCCTAACTTTCTCCAAGTCCTCATTGGCGCGGCCAAGAAGCTCATCGCGCAACTTCAACCCACACAAGAGTTTCTCCCTCTCTGAAGACAGAGCAGCAATCACCTGCTTAGATTCAGCCATTTCCTTTTCAAGAGCGACAACCCGTTCCCGAAAAACGGCGACATCTGCCTCGGCGGACTTGAGCGACCTCTCTAAGATCCGGCCAGCTTTGCTGCCAGCTCGTTTTTCTCCTTTTTCATCACCTCTAGCTCTTTCTTCTGTTTCCTCTCAGCCTTGGAAGCCTTATCCTTCATCTCCTTGTTTTCCTTCTTTAGCACTTCGGACACGGCTTCTAGAGTTGTGATCTTTTTCCGAAGATCATTAATTTCCACATCGTTCTGATCTAAGACCTCGGCACATAGATTGACGATGGCTACGTCCTCACGGAGGAGCTGACAGGCGCGGTTCGCCAAGAAGAAGACCTAGGGAAAAACCTGACATTATAAGAAGAAAGGGAAAGTTGGCGCGTAAAACTGGGGCAAGTTATCCCATACCGATCCAATATGTGAAGCCCGTTGACTAGCGACTTCCTACTTCCCCAGACTTTGTAGTTTCAGGGAAATATCCTCCGAACGCATAGCATCAGCCATATCGCCTACAACAGAGGGATCGTCAAAAAACACAACTCCAGAAGGGAGGGCAGTTGAAGGAGAAGTTTCTTTCCGAGCCACTGAACTCCCCTTTTTTAACCCCTCGTCCCCTACAGTTCCGACCTATATTAGATTAAAAGACTATCAGCAAAAACTTTTCCTGCAATTCCCCCGGAATATCGGAAATAGTTGGAAACGAGTACCTGGCCGGAAGAACGTATACCCTCATTCCGGCCGACCGACCCCGTAGCCAGGCCCAGGCAACCCTCAGGAGAAGAGGGAACATCTACGGACGGACCAAAGGACTTTTGACTGAAGACCCTCGTGCCTCCCTCATGGGCTTCCGCAGGACTCGTGTGAGAACACCCTCTTCATCAGAAGGACAAGAGTCTTCAACTTGAACTGAGGGAAGGATCACGGGCGGACTTGGCGAAACGCGCGCCCTCTTGGACGGGCGATCGGACCCGACGACAGAGCTTTCGCCTTTCCCACTCTTTTTAAGAGCAGCCGTAGAGGTCCCGCCTTGGTCATTACCGCCAATCTCCCCCTTCTTAAGTTTTTCTCTTTTCTCTTTTTCCGCCGCTTTCACAGACGGGTCTATTGCCCTCCTCTCTCTCCGGGCGGGAGGCTGGACGACCCCCACATGTTCGGCCAGAAGTTCTTTGGCGAGCCCGGCGTCTTCCATCGTCCCGTCTTCCATCGCCAATAGTCACACACACTGACCCTTTAAGACAAAGGACATGAACAACCCCTACCCCGGTCTATAAAGAGGCCACACTTCCGGAGGTTTTCCCTCATCAGAATCGTATTGATCGAAACACCAGAAACCCCTTTGAAACTCTTGAACGTCGTTTCTTCTTCTTTGGTCATCCCATCCTCACATAGAGTCTCGACCCGGGGCTCCGCCCATTGCGTGCGAACATCCCACCTGGATTGACTAGAGACAAAAAAGAATTTACTTTTCCATCTCTTGATGGAAGAAGGAACCTTGCCCAAGAACTTTTTCCTGGAACGAGCCGAGAAGTAATACCAGTCGGTATCGGGCTCAAGGTTTAAACTAAATAAAAGACGGAACCAACGGAGTGTCGGCTGGACCTCGTAATGATTCAAAACCATAACCAAACCGCAAATTAATCTCCAAGAGTTCGGAGTTAATTGAGACGGACACAACTGGTGATAGTCAAGGATTTCTCTAAAAAACGGAGCGAATGAGAGTCTCAGACCACCCAACAGCGCATCCTGATAAATGGCGATTTCCCCCTGCCTTGGGCTGCTCGCCCGTTCTCCGCCGCCCGGCTCTCGGCAAGTGAAAAGGGCAACGGGAATCTCATAACAAGCAACTAACCTATTGACATCCGCTTGACGAAGAAGGCTCACAAAGACGGTAGACTTTCCCCTCTCGGTTTTCGAACAACTAGGATGCACCCTAGGAATTATGGGTAAATCATTAGGCTCGCCTGTCACGGTTGCAGATGGGATTACAACAAGGCAACTAGGTTCACCAGTACCAGGTACGGGAAGCGAAGAAATAGAGCCAAAAACAGTCTCAGAAGAAGAAGCAAACGAAGTAGGAGGGGAAGGAGGAAGGAGGGCAGGACTCCTAGAGTCCAAAGGAGGGATGTCCATTACCTCGAGATGAAGAAATACAAGGAAGCTTTGAAAATGTCGCCCAAGAACACCCAGGAACCACCAGCGGCGAAAGAAAACGCAATAGAGAAGAAAACAAAGACAATATGAAACCCTTAACCAACCCTTGGCATCTCAAGAACCCAGAGCTTTTCCTTCCCAGCCGTTGGATCACCATGAACGGCGAGGATTGTCTCGTTATAGCAACGATCGAACTAGATGACAGCCACGTGGAAATACAAGTGACAGACGGATCATCACGATCCGAATCGAAGCAACGCGTAACCCCATAATGATCCCTGACAGGTGGACCCTAAAAAGTCGGGCCCATCATCATTTCGCCTACCCCACTCCATGCCTTCAAAGCCTAATCACTTTGAAAACTGCTTGGCGGAACATGAAACGGCACATCATAATAAATGATCCACAATCGTCGGTTTTGATAATCTAACCATCTGAAAGGCTAAAATAAAAGCACGCGGTTCATAAAAATGGTCGATATATTCACGAGGATCACCACAAAAGGAAAAACAAGATACGAGGGAGAAAGTACATAGAATTCGTTAGAATTCGTTCAAACAAAACAGTAAACTCAACATCCTAAGAAGACCCGATAGAAGACTCCGAGGCTTGAGCTCCCTCTCCTCCACTGTTGTCTACTTCGGCCGCTCCGTGTATCGGCCGGACAGAATAAGGGGACTCTCTCAAACAACAACTACTGCCATAAATTTTGACCTTGAAATCTCAACCTCCCAAATAAGTAAAGATTAGGAGATCCCTCACCATCACGCGGTGATCGACGTGGAATCCCGTCCAGCCCTGCGCAAACCGGATTTCTTCAAAGTCATCATCCCTCATTGATCCGACGCTCCACACACAATCGCTCGGACCACGAAGTTGAACATTACTGGGCTCAAGCCCATCAAGAAACCTGTGGAATCTAGGAGGAATCCTAAGCATAAAAGTAGACTGATCGGGAAGAAAAATCTTAAAAATAGATTGATGACGAGGAGAAGCCATATGACAGAAGATGAGAACACCGTTTTCCCTCTAGCTAATATATATAGAGCATCATGCGCAAGTAACAAGAAGGGATGGATTAAACGGACCCATAGTTTCAAGACCTTGGCTACCGCCACGAGTGCTTGGGGAATGACTACCCTAGTACTCCTGGTAGAATAATTTCCTAGAAAGGGGAGAAACGTCAACTCAGAGTCGCCACTTTACATTCCCAATGCTTTGCTTCCCGAGTCGACCGATGATCGAGTAACGCTCGTCCATCACTCAAACTCGCACAAAAGCACACTTAGGGAGGACTAATGATAAGGGTTAAAATGGTCAGCCATGTGGACACATTACAGCCATCCAGCCGGCCAGCTTGGCATACCGACGTGGCGACCCCTCATCACTTCGCACATGTCTAATAAATGCTGTCACCTCATATATCTCCCTAACCGACCTAAATCTCCCTCACCCTGAAAGAGACCACGACCAAAGTCAGAGCATAGGGAAGAACGATAGGAAGGAATTAATTGATCGAATGACCTGTGCCATAATATAAGTACGGTTAACAAAGGATCTGAATCTAATAAGGACTGGCGCCCATACTAATTCAGTGACAAGACAGCCCACCATTTAAATACCGATCTGACAAGAGGAACCGCCTACTTGGTTCTCGATTGGATAGGCTAGGCAGCTACATAGGGCTCTAGGCTCATAAGACCGAAAAAGGAGCCAGGTTCTTGAAGAAAAACAAGGAAAAAGCGACCTCTGACACGGAAGGGACAGATTGGGAGAAAAGCCGACCCAACGTAAAGGCGAGTCCCACCCGTCACTTCCTCCATAACGCCTGTCGCGTCCAATACGATACCGATCATTTCGGCGAAGGCTATATATGCGAGCAGGAACTATCAGAAAAGGGTAAGCAAAAGAAAAAGAAAGAACGTTTTATCTCACTTGACACCAAGAGGAAAGAACAACTCTGACTTGATCGTCGGAGCTGAATCCCGACATTCAGGCCCAACTCCGACGGATTGCTTTTACGCCAGTACCTCGATCTTCTGGAAGCGTTCACGGATTTCCTCTGCAATTGTGAAGGTCAGCCCAATCAAATATAAATCTAACCGTTGATCTGGAGTCAATATCAATCTCTAGATAGGTACCGATTTCAGCCCCAACATATATATATATATATATATATATATATATATATATATTATTTATTAAAGTTTTTCAGAAATATTTTTTTTATTTAATTTAAAAATAAAATGAGTCTCCTCGACTTTTTTATATAAACTGTAAAAATGATTTATTTTATTTTTTGAGATTTTTTTTTTAAAATCTGGTTTACTGGAGAATACCTTATTAATAAAAATTCTAAATATTGCTTCAAGTCACAGTAAAATTTCTATAAATTATTACCTGATAAATTAATAATATCGGTTAAATAATATTTTTGGTCCGCGGATGACTTGAGACCAATATGGTAAGTTAATAATTCACTAAATTTATAAGATGATGCATTTAGAAAAAATACATTGGTCACACAAATTAATAATCTCCTTATACATTATTGCATTGAATTTTAGGTCCTGAAGTTACAACGATACTATGTAACGTTAAAGTAATGCATGTTAACGTTACATCGATGCATGGTAAAGTTCATGTAATATGTAATCGAATTACAAAAATACTAGTTAAAGTTCAAGGGACGGGTGGTAACGTTACAGCAATATTAGATGAAGTTAAGGTGAATTTAGCATTAATGGTCATTTTTTTATAACCTTAACTTTATCATTATCGAAGTAACTTCAGAAAACATCACATTAACTTCAACAAAAGTAGCCAACTGTTTCAAAAAGCAAATCATATATATTACAATAACCACGAGTCATTACAATGTGACTATTAAGGACAAAATGAACAAAAAGTCTATTTTTTATATTGAAAATGACTAAGGTTGAAGTTACCTTCTCTTTAGCTAGTATCGTTGTAACTGTAAGACGTAGCGCTGTAACCTTGAATCATATCACTATAACTTCACCAATCGTTGCTGTAAGTTTAATACACATCACCTATACTTTTCCAAACAATGAAGTAACTTCAGCAAACATCACATTAACTTCAATAAAAGTAGGCACTGTAACTTTATAGCATATTACCTCAACGTTAAATTTTATTACTGTAACTGTATCATATATTACGTGAACTTGACCAAACATCATAGTAACTTTAACCTAACTTATTTTAACTTTACTAAGTATCGTAGTAACTTCCGAAAACATCACATGAACTTCAAAAAAAGTAGCCAACTGTTCCCTATAAAGTATCGGAGTAACTTCAGCAAACATAACATTAGCTTCAAAAAACAGTAGCCAACTATTCCCTTATTGCATTAAATTTTAGATCCTGAAGTTACAACAATGCCCGGTTACATTAAGGTAATGCAAGTTAACGTTATATCGATGCATGGTAAAGTTCAGGTAATGTGTGATAGAGTTACAACAATAATAGTTAAAGTTCAAGGGAAGGGTGTTAAAGTTACAACACTATTAGCTTAAGTTAAGGTGAATTCAGCAATGGTCACTTTTTTATGAGCTTAACTTTATCATTATCGAATTAACTTCAGAAAACATCACATTAACTTCAACAATAGTAGCAAACTGTTCCAAAAAGCAAATTATATATATTACAGTAACCATGAGTCATTACAATGCGACTATTAAGGACAAAATGAACCAAAAGTCTATTTTTGATATTGAGTATGACTAAGGTTGAAGTTACCTTCTCTTTGGCTAGTATAGTTGTAACTGTAAGACGTAGCGCCGTAACCTTGAATAATATCACCATAACTTCAATAAAAGTAGGCACTATAACTTTATAGCACATCACCTCAACGTTAAATTTTATTGTTGTAACTGTATCATATATTACATGAACTTGACCAAGCAACGCAGTAACTTCAACCTACATTACTTTAAATTTACGAAGTATCGCAGTAACGTCCGAAAACATCAGATTAACTTCAAAAAAAGTAGCCAACTGTTCCCTGGAATGTATAGAAGTAACTTCAGCAAACGTCACATTAGCTTCAAAAAAAGTAGCCAACTATTCCCTTATTGCATTGGATTTTAGGTCCTGATGTTACAACGATGCTTGGTAACGTTAAGGTAATGCATGTTAAAGTTACATCGATGCATGCTAACGTTCAACTGATTGTGATAGAGTTACAACAATACTAGTTAAAGTTCAAGGAAAGGGTAGTAAAGTTACAGCCATACCACCCTCGAAGAAGGTTACTGTGTCTTATTATGCGTTTGTCTGAGTTTTCCTCAAGGAACCCGAGATCATCGATTGCATGTTTGTTTCTCTAGTCCTTCCACCCCTGCAGATTCAATCCGGTTCAATTGCAATTCCGGTCCAATAGCAAAATCGGACCGGTTTCATGTCTAGTTCGTAGGTTCAACTGGTCGAATCCCGGTCCCAGATCCGATTGATAATATTGCCCCTATGTGCACTCAACAACTGCTTCTCCACACTATGATTGAAGTATAAAAAATATCGATTCAACAAGGTTCAACCACCGGTTCAATGATCGATTCACCCGGTTCAATCCGGTTCAATCGGGTTCAATTGCAATTTCGGTCCAATAGCAAAATCGGACCGGTTGCATGGCCGGTTTATCGGTTTAACTAGTCGAACCGGCAGTCCGATCAGGTTTTGATAACACTGCCCCTATGTGCACTCAACAACTGCTTCTCCACTCTAAAGCTCATGTACTTCTGCCTTTGTAGTATGAACCGGTAAACCGGTCGTCCGGTCAGGTTTTGATAACACCGCCCCTATATGCACTCAACAACTATTTCTCCGGTTTTTCTATTGGACAAGAATTGCAATTTAACCGGATTGAACAGGGTTGAATCGGGTGAATCGGTCATTGAATCGGTGGTTGAACCAGATTGAACAGGGTCGAGCCGACATTTTTTATTTTTCAAATATTAAAATATTTAAAATAGTATTTTATTATTTATCTATAATATAAAAATTTATTATTAATATTTATATTAACCCGACATTGATCCAATTAACCCAGCCATTGAATTGGTGAACTCAGAACCCGGGACCTTGAACAGTTCAATGTCCGTCCGGTTCTAATAACATTGCATAGGAAGAATAAGTAGTCTATACCAAGAATAGACAAACCAGTAAATACTTAACATAATCCACCAATTGAAGATTGCAAATTTTATCGAAATGATAAAAATCATTGAACTTTTCTTCAAAAGTGTTCGGCAACATGTATACCAAAAGATAAATGGAGAAAGAAAAAGAAAGGGTATTGACACAATAAGTCGGGATGAAGTTTAATAAAATAGCAGATGATGCCAGCGAAGTTATGAAGGTTCATTTCAATGTTTTAGCTCCTATTTATTCCAGACTTTTTCTTCAAAAGAGTTCGGCAACATGTATACCAAAAGATAAATAGAGAAAGAAAAAGAAAGGGTATTGATCCAATAAGCTGGACAGAGTTCAATAAAATAGCAGATGACGCTAGCGAAGTTATGAAGGTTCATTTAAATGTTTCAACTACTATTTATTCTTAAAATGTTGATAACCTAACTTTATGCCAGCGATGTTCCTTAAGAAGGACTAGAGAAACAAACATGCAATCGGTGATCTCAGGTTCCTTCAGGAAAACTTGGACAAACTTAGTGTCTGCGAACCTGCTACCTAGTAACAGCTCAGTGATTGCTAGAAATTAAAAGAGTTACTGGCCTAGAGTTGTATTATTAGATTTGAATTTCAATTGAACCGGATTGAACCAGATTGAATCGGATTGAACTTGCAGGGGTGGAAGGACTAGAGAAACAAACATGCAATTGGTGATCTCGGGTTCTTTGAGGAAAACTCAGACAAACTTAGTGTCTGCGAACCTGCTACCTCCTCTCAAGCCTAGTAACAGCTCAGTGACTGGTAGAAATTGAAAGAGTTACTGGCCTAGAGTTGTATTATTGGATCGGAATTGTAATTGAACCGGATTAAACCAGATTAAATAGGATTGAACCTGCAGGTGTGAAAGGACTAAAAGGGGAAGTAATTCAAGAGTGGAATGACTTCCTCAATTTTTTAAAGGAAGAAGAGAACAAACCTCCAATTGAAGGTAGCTCACACATAAAACCTACCTGGAAACTGCAGTCCGGTCCGGTTCTGATAACAATGCCCCTATGTGGACTCAACAACTGCTTCTCCACACTAAAGCTCATGTACAACGATGCTCGGTAACGTTACGGTAATGCATGTTAAAGTTACATCGATGCATGCTGAAGTTCAAGTGATGTGTGATAGAGTTACAATAATACTAGTTAAAGTTCAATGAAAGGGTGGTAAAGTTACAGTCATTCCACCCTAGGAGAAGGTTATTGTGCCTGCTTATGCGTTTGTCTGAGTTTTTCTCAAGGAACCCGAGATCACCAATTGCATGGAAGCCAAAAATTTTAATTGAAGTTCAAGAATATAATAATGACCCACACACCAATGCATGGAAGCCAAATAGATATTTTATCATTAATAACTTTACTTTAAAATTTTCCCCCAAAAAATTCAAAACATTTCAATAGTTATTCCTTATCCCAAGTAGGGGTGGAGATGGGTCGGGTGGCCCATGGGTTGGCCCGAACCCAACCCAAAAAAAACAGGGTTTGGGCTTAGGAAAATGACCCGAAAGGCTGGGTTGGGTTAAACTACAACAACAACAACAGTAACAACAACAACTAAGCCTTAATCCCATACTAGATGGGGTCGACTATATGGATTCTCTGTTTTCATGTCGCCCTCAAATATGAAATAAAAATAAAAATAAAAGGAAATGAAATAAACTGAAATAAAATGAAATAAAATAAAAAATAAAAATACATAAATAAATAATAATAACAGATAATTTCTTTGAGAGATTGGGATGTTAGAAGTATAACAGTATCTCTACAAACAAAGCTAAGTTAACTAAGGAAAACCTTTTAGCCGATTTATCGGTAATCCTATACTAGGCGGGGTCGGCTATATGAATTCTTTGTCCCAATGTCGCTCTGTCAAAAGCAAGATCTGACTCAATATCTAACATACGTAGGTCCTTAGACACCACCTTTCTCCACGTAATCCTAAGCCTACCTCTACCACTCTTCTTACCTTCTACAACTAAACTATCACATTTTCAAACTGGAGCACCTGGGGTCTCTAGCGTACGTGTCCAAACCATCTTAAACGCCATTCTCGTATTTTATCTTCAATTGGTACAACATGCACCTTCTGTCGGATGTGTTCATTTCTAATCTTGTCCAATCTTGTATGACCACTCATCCATCTTAACATCCTCATTTCGGCCACATTCATCTTATGCATATGTTGAACTTTAGTTGCCCAACACTCGCTTCCGTATAGCATGGCTGGTCTAACTGTCGTCCTATAAAATTTTCCCTTTATTTTGTTAGGCATCTTTTTATCACATAACACCCCCGTGGCACTTCTCCATTTCAACCATCCAGCTTTGATTCTATGGGTTACATCTTCATCTATCATCCCATTATCCTGGAAAATGGAACCTAAATACCTAAAATGGTTAACCTTAGGCACTACCACCCCCTAGTTTCACTTCTCCTTCATCTCTCCTACTTTGAAAAAAATTACAGTGCATATATTATGTCTTACTTCTACTTAAAGTAAAGCCTTTACTTTCTAATGTGTTTCTCCATAATTCTAGCTTTTGATTTACTCCATCTCTAGTCTCATCCACTAGGACAACATCATTTGCAAACAACATACACCATGGAATGTCATCTTGGATATAACTAGTTAATTCATCCATTACTAGGGTTAACAAATATGGGCTCAAGGCCGATCCCTGATGTAGACCCATTGTTATAGTAAACTCCTCCGTATCGCCTCCTACTGTTCTCGCACTTGTAACCGCTCCCTCATACATATCCTTAATAATATTTATATATTTTACATGAATGTTTTTCCTCTCCAATACCGACCAAAGGACTTGTCTTGGTACCCTATCATATGCTTTTTCTAGGTCAATAGAAACCATATGGAGATCCTTTTTCTTTTCTCTATAGATCTCCATCATGTTTCTTAATAGAAAAATGGCTTCTGTCGTGGATCTACCTGGCATAAAACCAAATTGGTTCTCTGACACCTTCGTGATATACCTAAGTCGATGCTCTATTACCCTCTCTCAGAGTTTCATCGTATGACTCATTAACTTAATACCACGATAGTTGGTGCAATTTTGAATATCTCCCTTATTCTTATAAATAGGAATTAAAATGCTCTTTCTCCAATCGTCTGGCATTTTCCCCTCTTTTAGGATAGAGTTGAAGAGTTTGGTTAACCACTCTACTCTTACTTCTCCAAGGCACTTCCAAACTTCAATCGGGATACCATCTGGGCCACAAGCTTTTTCAGCCTTCATTTTTCCCAGTGCCTCCTTGACTTCGCTAGGCCTGATCTTATGTGTATAGCTAAAGTTCTTTTTTATCGTTGATGCACAAAAATCCGTAAAGTTATCCTCATGACTTGCATTAAACAAGTGATCAAAGTAGTTTCTACATCTCTCCTTCATTTCCTTATCTCCTGTCAAGACCTGTTGAGACTCATCCTTAATGTACTTGATTTGGTTCAAGTCTTTCGCTTTTGGGTTAAACTAAGCAGGCCCAATTATATTTCGGGCGGGGCTTGGGTTATATAGATTTTGGCCCCCAAAATTTCTACCAACCCAAATAAATACCTTATATATATATATATATATATATATATATATATATATATATACTTGAAATTTGGCGGTGAATGTTGTTCAGTTCCGGCCTCCTATTTTAGCCCTAGAGCATGTTTGAAGGATTTCCAATCGTGATGGATGGTATGATCATCGAAAAATAAGTTATCTCGTTCAATTTTCATACAATTTGGTGACCGTTTGTTCCTCTCACTTAATGGTTGAAATTTTGAACAATTAAAATTTCCCTAAAATAAGAACCGTTAAGTGGGAGGACCAAACGACCACCAAATTATATGAAAATTAAGAGACTAGCTTATTTTTCGATGATCTTCCCATCCGTATGGTTGGAAATCCTTCAAACATGCTCCAAGGGCCAAAATGGGAGGCGGCCGGATCAGCACAGTGATCTGGCAAGCCTGATCTTAGCATCACGGATATATATATATATATATATATATATATATATATATATATTGTTGATGCTGAAATCGATCTGCCTCGAGATCGAGAACCGATCTCATACCACAGTTGAATTTATTTGGGGTGGGACCTTGAACAGCACGAAGAAGACAAAGACCAAGCAAGCAATCACAGAGAGAGTCAAATTTAACGTGAAAAAACCCCTAACAATTGGTTAAAAAAACCACGGGAAAAGGAGATGTACTATCATTCAATGTTTACAGGTGCCCCTTGAGGCATTTAAGAGAGGATGAGTACATTACCTCAGGAGAGGTTGAGATTCGGGGTGAGGATTCACGTCTCGCTTTCTCTTGTGGGTGGCGGCGCTCCTTTCCTCCAATATTTTTTAGGGTTTGGTGTGCTTGTCCCTTTTCTCACTGTAGCAGCTTCCTTATATAGGCCAGGATTTCTTGGGGTGCAAGCCATCACTCCAGGTACATTCTCGCTAATCGCGCGTTTAGTTATCCATCTTCATGGTCTATCGCGATAGTTCACGTAAAAAAAAAGGGGGGGCAAGGAATCAGCCTTCGATGTGTCGTGCGGAACCGATGAGCTGTGGAGGGCTGGCCGGGTGCATAGAGCCAGTGAGTCATATTTAGGCCATCCGCTGAACGACTCTATGGGACGATACCGATGAGTTGTTTGGTCAAGCGCCAGATCGTCTTACAGGGTATGTTGCTTTAAGATCTTGACAATTGGCAGTTGTAGATGAACGGAAGCTTGGTGGGCCCATAACCCGCAGGTCCCAGGATCGAAACCTGGCTTTGATACCACTTTAATCTGTCATGCCCCTACCTGATCCCGGGACCTCAGATACACGCACAGACCGGCGGTACCAAAGTGGAGACGAGCCCCACCCAAGTACAAGGCCTAAATAATCAAAGCAGATATCAATTAATAATCAAAAGTTAAAATAACAATAATCAATATCCTCAGGATAAATCACAACGAAAATAAAAATAAATCATAAAGGGGTCCATATGCCCTACATAAGTCCAGGCCCTACCAGGGTCTTAAATAAAATGCTCACACAGAAAACACAAAATAAAGATATCCTCCAACCTCAGCAAAATCCCACCCCGACTCTCGTACGTCCCTGAGCTCGAGTCACCTACTCCTCAGGACCTAAAATGAGAGAAGGAAAGTGTAGTGAGCTTTCGAAGGGAAAGCCCAGTAAGTACCCTACAAGAATCTCAAAGACATGTGAGCAATATGATGAAGCATGATATCAAAATCCAAGAATCATCAAGCAACGAGGCTACAGTACCCCACAATAACCGATCCTAGGAGTCTACCACAAACATCTGCAACGGTACGACACCTATCTAGCATTAGCCCTCGGGGCTCTGGAAGAGATTTCCAAAAAAAATAGCTCAACAACGATCCCCCGGACAGCAACACGTACTGGCCGCATATGACCCTCGTGTCGCATCTCGGTAGCTCCACCTCCACGCGCCGACGCGGCCAAATGAACCAACCCCATTGATAGGCGTAACAACCGTAGTATCGCCCCTCCGCATGGCAAGCTGAAACGCCAGGGTGTCCCGTCCCTGAATGTTCCCCAAACCAGAACCCCCACGCTCCACTGAACCGGGCGGAAGAACAACCTCAGTTGGCGCATATCTCCCGGCCAGCACACATAACCATGTGCCCATGATCAAGTATCGACCCACCGGTGGGTAAGCCCAACAGAGCATTCCAAACAAACAGGTAGTGACAACACTACCACAAGCACATCAATCTCACATATATGAGGAAAGAGAGAAAAACAAACATGTATGTGCATGCATCCAAGAAAAACGGATACCACAAAGAAAATATGCTAATTAATAGCATTTATCAAATCAAGAAACCCAAACAATGGGTAGGAGCGAGGCAAGAGTAACTTACCTAAATCGGTAAAACAAGTCGACTAGCCCGAGTCCCTCCTAACGAGGCTTAGTGCTCAACGTCGACACCTGGTAACCCTTAGCTGGTCTCAAACAATGTACACGTATTCATAAACAACTAGTTGTACGATGCATATTTACTAATACTAATAATAACACTAATGCAGAAATCCTGAATCTGTCGTGCAGTCCCAAAGAAAACCCTATAACTTTTGATCCAGGAATCCGTTTGAGTTGAATCCAAGACTCGTTGGAAAGATCTCTTCCCCATCTTCCAACGCTTATATACATGACCCTATCTGAGCTTCACAGATTTCCGACTACCCCACGAAGTGGACAAACTGGCCTACAGCCATCCAAGGCATTAATTCTAAGTCCAACTAACTTAATAGATTAATACAACTCATATCTAACCCCAGCAATCCATACTAATAATCTCTTGAAACAAGGATCAACAACTAATATTCACCCAAGCCACCCCTCTGAATACAGTTTAATATATATGTTGTTCCAAGCCTCAAAAGCATAACCAACCAAACAATTAAGCATACGTAACCTATCATTTTCACTCAGTTAACAAGTTAACATAAAATCCTCCACACTTGATCCACAACTCACTACCACTACTCACATCTCATCTGAAAAATAACAGACCATGTTCCTACACATCACCATCCACCCCCAAACCTCGATAGAAACCAAAACATTACCACCAAGTAATCTCATCTACAACAACCTCATACCGAGTTCCCATTAACACAAGATTAAGTATTATAACACCTCACATGCCCACACTATCATCTTCTTAAAAAACCCAAACCTAGCCATCCAAAACTTACATTTTCTTTTCTATCAAAAACTAACCCATTCACAGTCATTCATGTGTAAACTATAAATTACTAATACGATCTCATAGCCATCTAAAGATCTTAACTCACCAGAATCACACCCTTAATCACACAACACACCATATGAAACTGAGAACCTTCTTGAAAACATGCCATGATCATAGAAACCCATGCAATCTCAGTGCGGACAGTGCATATATGCGCATGATCACTAGTATTATTGTTTCTTTTCCAATCTCATAAGGTGAAGGTGTTGACCGATCAGCCACTCCACCAAGTACTTCAATGGCCTGATATATCGGGTCTACTAACCAGAAGGGTGATCGAACTCGGAGAATACAACTTCAGCTACGAGCCTCGAACAACCATCAAGGTCCAGGTACTTGCGGACTTCATTGTTGAACTAACAATTACTGGCAATGAGCAAATTGCAGATGAAGGGCAACCTGAAGAAATGGCAAACCCCCTTCCCAATGGGTTTTGCATACAGATGGGGCATCCACAAGCGATAGCTCAAGAGCGGGGCTAGTCCTCGGCTCACCGTTCGGTTGGAGCACGTCGACTGCCCTAAGATTTGGCTTCAAGGCAACCAACAATGAGGCCGAATATGAGGCGATGGTTGCTGGTCTGCAGTTGGCCCGAGGCCTAGGAGTGTGAAACTTAAAGGAAAACACTGATTCGCAGCTCGTGGTAGGACACCTGACAGAGGAGTTCGAGGCAAGGGAAGGGAACATGGTCAAGTACAAAGACATGGTACAAAAACTTGTTTCCAGTTTCCAGAGCTGCCAAATTACAAAAATCCCCAAGGCGGAGAATCAAGAGGCCAACTCCCTCTCGAAGCTTGCCTCTTCTAATGCTAATATAGGGCAACCAATCAACACTCAATACCTAGCGGCCAGAACCATCGAGTCCCGACCGGCTAAAGAACACATGGATATCGACAATAAGCCTTGTTGGATGGACCCTATCATGAATTACTTACAGTCTAGCACCCTACCCCAGGATCCCAAGGAGGCTCGAAGGGTAACAACCCGGTCATCCCGCTACAGCCTAGTGGAAGGGCAACTTTACAAGAGATCCAATACCCTACCACTCCTGAAATACCTCTGACCCACCGTAGCAGCATATGTCCTCCAAGAGGTCCATGAGGGGATAGCGGGAGACCACCTGGGAACAAAAGCTCTCGCCCACAAGGTACTAAGGCAGGGATACTTCTGACCAACGTTGACTAGAGATGCCAAGGACTTCGCCCAGAGGTGCGACGCCTGCCAGCGCCACGTGAACATTCAGCGGCGGCCCGCTGCTTTCCTCACCCCGATCATAAGCGCGAGGACGTTCGCTCTATGGGGGGTTGACATCCTAGGCCAGTTCCCGGCAGCGGTGCGGTAATTGAAGTTCCTGATCGTGGAGATCGATTACATCACCAAATGGGTGAAGGCGGAACCGTTGACATCCATCACAGAGAAGGCTTGCCAGAACTTCCTATGGAAGTCAGTTGTATACCGGTTCGGACTTCCGATGACGTTCATCACAAACAACTGCCGCCAGTTCGACAACCGGCCGTTCAAGAAATTCTGCACTGACTTGGGCATAGAATCGAGGTTGACCTCGGTCGCACACCCCCAAGCCAACGGACAAGTCGAAGTTATCAACAGAACGCTCCTTCATAGATTGAAGACCCGGGTACTTCGGAATGGCACCACATGGGTAGAGGAAGTACCGGGTGCATTGTGGGCATATCGGACAACCGAACGGACACCTACCGGTGAGATACCGTTCACCCTAGCATTTGGAGATGAAGCAGTGCTCCCGGCAGAAGTCACTATACCCACACCCGGGTGCAATTCTACGACCCGGTGAGCAATGAAGAGCGGCTTAGGTCAGAGCTCGCCCTCGTGGAGGATAGGCAGGATTGTGCGATCATCCGAAAGCAATGCATACCGCGTAAGATCAGAAATTCTACAACTCCAAAGTCAAAGAAGTGGTTTTCCAAGTCAGGGACCTGGTCTTGAGGGAAAACAAATTCCAAGGCAGCAAAAGCATGACAGGGAAGCTGAACACCAACTAGGAAGGCCCTTATGTTGTAAAAGAAATTATACGACCAGGCACCTATTGGCTTACTAAGATGGATGGACAGAAACTCAAGCGCCCGTTCCACGCCGAACATTTGCGAAGGTATTATCAATAAAATTAGTTGTTATCTCTCTAGTATTACCCTCTATTGTTTTGTAGCACTATTTTCCTGCAACATTATTTTTCCGCAATCTGTTTATGTGACTTGGTGAGGTGAAAAAGCCCTTCCTCCTAACGAGGAGAGCCAATAGTCTCAAGCCAAAAGCTCACTTGCCGAAACAGCGTGGCCCACATAAAACGCGCGTTAAAGAAGCCCTCCCAAGAGGCACGATCCACCTGAGGGCCAGACTATCTATTCCTAAGTGCGACGATGCGCCCCTTGATCGGATAAAGTTAGCCACTCCCTCCATATCGGTAGGAGAGTGCTATCCCCCCGGCCTGACCGTAACGCCTAACGCGACCGGTCCAGGTCCGTGGGAGAGGATACTCCAACTATCCCTCTACAAGGACAAACGCTCTCCCTCATACCAAATCGGAACGCCTAACGCGACCGGTCCAGGTCCGCGAGAGAGGATACTCTAACTATCCCTCTATAGGGACAAAGGCTCTCCCTCAGACCAAACTAGAACGCCTAATGCGACCGGTCCAATGGTCCAATTCCCTAGAGAAAGCTCCGCCAGATATAGGCAACGAGAAGTGCGACGTATAGCCGTCTCCGAAGCAAGAGAGCCGGAGGTAAAAGAACCCTTCGTAAACAGCAAAACAAACGATGGCATGACATTCATAGGTAACAAGGAAAGAAGTACAACCATGATTTCATTAACAAAAAGACAAAAGGCTGTTACAACTCATAACAGTCGCCTACTGGAGGTCCCTAGGAGTCGCGTCGCCACGCTCCAAGCTTCCACCGAGCTGAGCGCTTTGTGCACCAGTTGTGGCAAAGAATGTGGACATCGAACACGCTATCCTTGCGGAGGAAGAAGATAAGCAAATCCCCCTCCCCCAAGTGATGGTCATCCACAAACGACGACCACCTAGCAGAGAAAACAACCTCCCCGAAGTCACCCCCCTTTCCCCCGTGACACCTCCACACACCAGCGGTGCCCGCTTGGCCCTTGCAGCTGCACAGGTCCGTCAGGGATGTGGTGTATATCACGATGGAACGATATGGGAATCCAGAGCAGTCGCCGGATGCCGCTAGGAAACAGGAGTGGTAGAACGAGGGGCGGCTGTTACAATTCATGATGCTCAAAGGTATGTCTTCATGAGAACAACCCCCCCCCCCTCAATTTATAGAAGGTCCTGAGGGGGTAAAGGGTTGAAGTACGAAGGGGGGTTGAGCGCTTTGGTTACGAATCCCAAGAGGTGTTTAATGCTTGACCACTCCATTCGAAGCGACATGCAACGTTCAGCCGCCTACCCTCCATTAATTCCGTTGGGAGTTACCAAGTGTAATAATGCCTATATCGAGAATCCAAGAGTCGCCCATGCTTGGAGCCTCGAAAGTCAAGACGTCGAATCGGAACCCCGTACGACGGAGGGGGATTAAGAAGCTGGCCTCGCCAAGCGTAAATCCGCTATCAAAAAGCAAAGCTACGCCGACTTTACCCAATGACCTGCCGACACGCGGAAGGGCCCCCACAAGTCAAAAGAAAAAGGAGCGGGGATAATACATTATGAACGAACAAGAATATACAACCAGCGAAGGGCATGGCCCCATACAGGAAGAAAAAGAAAGTGCTCTTCATGGCCCCATATAGGAAGAAAAAGAAACTGCATTCAAAAGACAATCTCTCCGGAGGATTTAGGAGGATCCCTAAGAAGCGGCACCTTCATCTACCCTCGGACGGCGCAGAAGGTCAGCTCGTTCGGGCTCCCGTCTCGTGTGAACAGGTAGACTCGAAATGTGGCGTCCCCAAGGTACGAAAAAATCAGGCAATCTCCCACCGAGACGCGATGATCCTCCAGGAAGCGAGTCCACCCATGCAGGAAGAACACACCCCAGGAGACTATTCCCCGATACAGCATCATGTCCCATTCATTCCTGCTGGGGCCCCTCAGAGTAGCGACCGAGCTCCCCCTCCTGAGATCACCGACGCGATGACTAAAGCGGAGGGGAAGACGAAATTGGGAGAAGTAGCGGGAAGTATTGAATACTATGTGGAAAGACAAGGGCCAGTTTTTCGCTAGTGCGAGATGAAAGTGGGACTGTATGGACCGGGGTGGCTAATGTGTTTAAATAACATGACCATCCTGGCCTCGGAACGTGTAGCGACTTTCGGTTAACCCTCGCCGCCGTCGAAAGAAGCAAGGCGCGCGAGGGAACTTGCACCAGGCCACAAGTGTCATTTTCGATGAACAATAAGCCCACATACCGGAAAAAGTGGGAAGTGTACATCAGAAATGTCAAAAAGAGGTGTGGGAGTCGAGCAGGATGACAATGTAGCAGACACAGATAATTCGGATTAGATGAAAGGAAAGAACAACACAAATATACACTCATGCAAACTATAATAGCCAAAAAATACAGATAATGTCCGTGATTCTAACACAGCAAAGACATATGGCAAGGTCCTACTCCTCCTTCACTAAACTCCCTCCTGGAGCGGTAGGGTCCGCCTGCGAGGAGGTTGCGCGACCTTTCCGCCAGAATCTCTAAATCATAAGGGTAACCTGGCCTCTCCGACAAATTTTTTGAATCATCGGGGCATACTGAATGCAATGCGAGGTAAGGATTGGCATGGACCCCGCGATAAACCCTGCTCTATATACAGCTTATCGAGGTGTTCCAGCATGGTGATTTCGAGGCCCCAGAATCTTTGCTCCTCCTCTTCGTAGGCCTCGCAGTCTGCAGCAATAAGGAGGAGGTCCGATGTCAGCTCTTCACTGAAAACAATCCCCAAAGGAATACAAATTAAACATGAACCAAGCCCCTACTTCTCGCCTATTGACAGCGCAGTGACCGGATGGCAGCTCCGTAAGCTTTCTCTGAAAGCATTAGAAACCAATTTAGCAGTATCCGCATAAGAAAGCAACAATACCTTTCGAAGTCGGGGGAGTGGAAGCCCCCACAAGGAATGATAAAGGCGCGGCTGTCCCTCACCTGGTTCCAGCTCGAAGCCAGGGACCTTGACGCAAGTTCCTGACCCCACTCCTTCACCTTACAAGATAAAGTCAGGGTGATGACACCCAGCACAAGAGACCCAAAGGAATAGCACAAGTAAGAAACACGAGAAGGAGGAAGAAGTAACTGCGAGATCTTCTTCATCGATCTCAATAACTGCAGGGTTGGAACCTAGAGGACACACTGGAGCAGTCTCTGTTGTAGCTTTGGTGTACCCTCCCGTCAAGGCAGAGGCCTCCACCCCTTTGTCGGCCCCTTTGACCGGGAAAGGGTCCCCAACGACAAACGTCCCAAGAGGAGGATCGACCCGACAGATCACGATGTGTCCGGATCAGGCCTCGCAAGGGCTGATAGCAATAGTGTCGATAGCGACGTACTCCAGTGGCGGATCATCACTCTCTGACGGCAAATCGGGCACTTCAAGGGGACTAATGGAGGCCCGCTCAACGGTAACGTCGCGCCCTTCCCCATCAGCACCCTGCTCTGGAACTGGACCCCATGGTCCAACTTAGCAACCGACCCAACCACTGCTACATCGGCAACAGGGGCCGAGGGCCCCTCCACTCCGGCAACTGCAATGACAAGTTTTGAGACGCCCAAAATGGCTCAACACAATACACCCCCTAGTAAGATAACAAAAGACAACAGGAGAAAAGGAAAAGTTATCTCTGTGAGCTACCTCCGCCTCCACTTCAGAACCAGAAGAAGAGGAGGGTGAGTCCTTTCTTCCATAGTACCGCTTCACCGCCTAGGAGTACGTTAGACCGCCAAAGTTGATTGAAGGATCCCTCGCTTGTAAGGTCTGGAAGACTTCGAACACACCTGGGCCAACCTCTTGAGTGTACTCGTCGAATTCCTTCTCCTTCCTCTTCAGAGATTCTTCCAACACAGAAACCCAGACCTTCAACCCCTCGACCTATCCAGCACGAAGGCTGGCCTTCTCCCAGGACGAAGCCAATGAGGATTGGGCGCTATCCCTCTCCCGCTCAGCTCGATCTAGCTCTATCTTGGTATAGCAGAGGAGTTCGTCGCTCATCTCTTTCTCAGAGGAAACGGAATTACACTTATTCTCGAAGTGGGTGGCTTTTGAGTCGGCCTCCTCCAGCGTGGTCTTCATATCCTCAAATGCCCAATGTGAAGCGGCGTTGGCCATCCTAAGTGAGGCACACTCCTTAAAGCTTGCATCCCTCTCATCAAGAACCAGCTTCTTCTCCTCTTTCACCTTCTCAAGATGGGCGTTTGACTCAGCAAGGCTCCGCTCGAGAAGGTGGAGGATGCTCTTCAAGCTCTCATACTCCTCTGTAGTCTCCTTCACCCGCGCAGAGGCTTCCTTGTAGAGCCTAAGAACGTTATCCCTCTCTCGCCTTCGCACCCTTCAACTCTAAGGACTTCTTTGTGAAGCTTGTTAGTAAGCCCCCGGATAGTGTCCTCCAGCTAGTTTATCATCGCACTTCGAGGGTCGCCCCGCTCAGCTAAATAAGCCGCGCGATCCCCGCATAAGAATGCCTATAAAAGCTGAACTCAGCACAATGACGCCAGTAAATGGAAAAGGGACCTATTGACAATAGAGGAGCTTACCGTGGCCATAGACGAACGGGAGTTGGCAGCAACCTCCTCTTTGTCAAACTACTGAATATGGGCGCGAATGTCATCCGAGCGAAGGGTCCTCAGGGATGCCTCAATAGCCCTCGAGTAAACATTTAGAGTGGTGTCGATTCGACGAATGGAGCGACGCCTCCCTGTCCCCTGGGCTTCGCCCCCAAGCTGAACAGCCGGTCCTACCCTTGGGGCACCTGTGATGAATGAATAAGAATCAAGAACCTTCACCTTTGACATATTCCGATCCTACCAGAGGAAAACATACCTTGGACGTTAGCAGCCCCGGTGTCCTTTTCCTCCCTTTCGGGCCTCTCTCCCAACGGAGGTTCCGTATCAGATCGGCTTGAAGCCCTGGGGCCCGAGGGCACATCGGAAACAGAGGGGACGATCCGGTCAACCAGCGCTTCTACAGGAACCACCTGGTCGGGAAAGCTCTTGTCTCCTGGCCAGCGACAACTTCCAAGGCGGGGGAAGATCCGATGTACTGATCGTAGGACCAAGTATATCGAGCGCCCTAGCCACTTTCTTCTTTTTGGGCACTAATGGGCCCTTCCCGGAATGATGTGAACCGTAATCAGTCTCTGGCTCTGGGGTTGCCCTCTTGGGAGAAGCCCACATGCCACCCTTAACTTGGGATCCCTCAGCAGCTTCAGCCTCACCACCCCTGACCGACCTCATACCGAAAGGCTACATTGAGTGGAACATTATCGGAATCCTCCTGTGATCCTCCTACGGACCCCTTGCTCACTTTCTAAGAAGGATCACCGGATTCCTTTCTCTTCCTTCGCCCCTCCCGGGCGGCCCTTTTCGCTGCCTCCACAGCAAACACGCCTGCCAACATAGCTCTGGCCATCTTCTCCGCGGACATCGCGTCACCTGTGGACCAAAATGCAAAAGAAACCACGGAAGGTCAGCTGGCGACTAGCCAGAACATGATCATACGAACGGGCTCCGAAGGTCCCTACCAAGGGCCATATAAAGTCCACAGTCCTGAAGCCGCTGGTCGGTTAAGTATTCGTTAATCGGAACATTCTAGAATTCCTTAAACGATTTCAACCATTCCTTCTCCTCTAAACTTAGCTTCTCCTTGTTCGCTACATGAGTCCGAGGAAGGCCACATTCGACCAGGAACCCCACCCATCGCTATTGGAGACAAAAAAGAACCTACTCTTCCACCTTTTTATCGAATCCGGTACAGGACCAAGGAATTGCCTACCTTGCCTAGCGCAGAAGTAATTCCAATTGGTGTTTCTATCCTGATTTAGAATAAAGAAGAGGTTAAAAAGGGGGGTGGAAGGATTAACTTTGCAATGACGTAGAACTATCACAAACCCACAGAGAATCCTCCAAGAATTTGGAGATAGTTGAGAGGGGCTCAGATTGAAATGACGTAAGATATCAATAAAAACGGGAGGAAAAGGGAATCTAATGCCAACCAACAAGGTGTCGTAGTAAACAACCAGATCTCCCTTCCGGGAAGGTGAACAAGCATATTCGTTGGAGGCGGGGATCCGGTAGGAAAGCGGAGGTCGGGAAAGTTTATATTTCTTCAAGCAGCCTCGTGATCTCCGACCCGCATAAAGTGTTACTAAAGGAGCCGGGTTAGGTGCGGACTCTTGGGTCCCTTTGGTCTTAGCCTTAGAGGGGAGGTCAAGTAACTTTGGGAGGCTTACATGTCGTAATCAAAAGTCAGTGATAGAATGCGTACCTAGGTGTTTAACGGAACCAAGAACGTTGGAACACTGAGGAATAGAAAAAGAACAATAGTCGCTGGGAAGAAGAACAAAGTAGGAGGAAACGTCGCGGTTCCTCTTCAAAAACAGGTAGAGATGAAAATTTTGGATGTAGGTTTTAACACCTGAAAGATGTATCCAACAGTCTGGATCGCGCGAAGAATGGCACGTGAACAGAAGAGGAGACACGTTTGAATCCACCCGACGGTGCAGATCGAAAGAAAGGAATCAATCAGGCAGATCATAGACGTGTGGCCTTGAAAAAACCAACCTCATCATTACATGCCTTAGCCCACGCCCTTCGCCACCCTACACCGTCCTTCGATAATCGTGCATGGGAGCGCAAGCATGGTCTGTATTAAATGAAGAGGATGGAAAATACAACTTTGCCCTCATGAATCTTGCGGTCCAAGCATCGTGAGATCCTAAGGTAGAACTAGCTATCAGACACGCTATATGCTTAGTTATACGAGTCCGAACAATGATCGAAGAATTCGCTCATTCTTCCCGACTCACGCAAGCATACTTGGGGAGTTGAGGGGGTCTTGTGATTTGGGTAAAAGTGGGAAGACACGCGGGCGCTCATCTACAAAGAATCAAGTATCCGGATCTTAAAGTAACATACCCCGTGAAGACGATCCGGGCGCTTAACCAAACAACTCATTGGTACCATCCTATGGAGCCGCTCGGTGGATGGCCTAAATATGACTCCACCGCTCTATGCACCCTACCAGCCCTCCACAACTCATCGGTTCCTCCAGGACATATCAAAGGTCGATTCCTCGCCACCCTCCTTTTTACGGGAGGCGATCGCGAAGACCTAGAAGACGGATAACTAAACGCTGACATTAGAGAGAACGTGCACAGAGTGATGAAAACTGCGCTCTAACAAATCCTCGACCTATATAAGGAAGGTTTCATTAGCATAGTGAGACAAGGGACAAGTACACAAAAACCTAAAAAATATTGGGTGGAAAGGAGCTACCGCCACCCACAAGAGAAAGCGAGACGTTAATCCTCACCCCCAATCTCAACCTCTCTAAAATGCCTCAAGAGGCACCGGTAAACATTGAATGATAGTGCATCTCCTTTCCCTGTGGTTTTTTCCCCCATTGTTAGGGGTTTTTCCACGTTAAATTTGTCTCTCTATGTGATTGCTTGCATGGTCTTTGTCTTCTTCGTGTTGTTCAAGGATCCCAACCCCAAATAAATTCAAACCGCAGTGAGAGAGATCGCCTCGATCTCGAGGCGTAATCGATTTCAACATCAACATATATATATATATATAGTAGTGTTACTATGAGGCTGGCTACTACTCATATATATATATATATATATATATATATATATATATATATATATATATATATATACACACACAATGGTGATAAGGAGAGGCCGGCTGCATTTGCAGCCGACCCACCCTATCACCAATGTATGCACTATTGTAGTATGGGCCCATACTTTGTTTTTATATATATATATATATATATATATATTGTGTAGGTTATTGGCTTCTTTAAGTTATTCTGGTGGGATTTAAGAGTCAATTTCTTTGCAATCTTATGTAATATTTGTTTTATGGAATAATTAGTATTTTATTAAGAATGTTGAACTTGTTCTTGATGTAATATTTGTGTGTGAAATTATATGTGAAATACTTATTTGTGCAGTACTTTTTTGAACCAGTTGTGTTATTTATATTCTACTTGTTTATAAAATAGTCTAATATATATTTTATTTAATTATTTATATTATTACTAAAAAAATAAACTTATTTTAGTTTTGGGTTGAACAAGGATGGGCCTGGGCGAAACAAAATTTTGATGGGCTGGGTTTGGGTTAACAAAATTTGACCCGAAGTGGGCCCCAAAATTGCACTGCCCAAACCTACATGGAATCGGCAGTCCGGTCTGGTTTTGATAACACTGCCCCTATGTGCACTCAACAACTGCTTCTCCATACTAAAGCTCATGTACAACGATGCTCGGTAATATTAAAGTAATGCATGTTAAAGTTACATCGATGCATGCTGAAGTTCAAGTGATGTGTGATAGAGTTACAACAATACTAGTTAAAGTTCAAGGAAAGGGTGGTAAAGTTACAGACATACCACCGTCGGAGAAGGTTACTGTGTCTGCTTATGCGTTTGTCTGAGTTTTCCTCAAGGAACTAGAGATCACCGATTGCATGTTTGTTTCTCTTGTCCTTCCGCCCTTGTAGGTTCAATCTGGCTTAATTACAATTCCGGTCCAATAGCAAAATCGGACTGGTTTCATATCCAGTTCACCGGTTCAACCAGTCGAACCGATGGTCCACTCTGGTTCTGATAATACTGCCCCTATGTGCACTCAACAACTGCTTCTCCACACTATGATTGAAGTATAAAAAATATCGGTTCAACCCGGTTCAACCACCGGTTCAATGATCGATTCACCCGGTTCAGCCCGGTTCAATCCGTTTCAATTGTAATTTCGGTCCTGTAGCAAAATCGGACCAATTGCATGGCCAGTTCAACCGGTTAAATCCGACGGGAGATGTGAGCAATAGAAGTATATAAAAGATACACTGGACCTTAAAGTCATGATTGCTCCAGTAGAGTCAACACGGTAATATTCCTCATCACACAACCCATTATCAAGACGTTAATATGAATGGAACGCATTTAGTTGAGATTCCTTCCGCATAATACCTTAGCTATCAAGATAATTTTTGATCTTTTAAAGTGCACACAAGTCACCACTGAAATGAGAAATTGAATCATTCATTAAGAAAAATCATGCTCCATATTGGGGTGAATTTCTACAGTTAAATATCTTAGTCTAAAGAAGGCTGAAATTTCTAATCCATCAGACACCCCAGAAAAGCAACTCACCTTTTCAGAAATAATAGATAGTCTGAACCTGGCTTGTGTAAAAAATATCGGTTCAACCCGGTTCAACCACCGGTTCAATGACCGGTTTCATCTCCAGTTCGCCGGTTCAACCGGTCGAACCGACCGTCCAGTCCTATTCTGATAACACTGCCCCTATGTGCACTCAACAACTGCTTCTCCATACTATGATTGAAGTATAAAAAATATCGGTTCAACCCGGTTCAACTACCGGTTCAATGACCGATTTACCCTGTTCAACCCAGTTCAATCAGGTTCAATCCGGTTAAATTGCAATTTCGTTCCAATAGCAAAATCGGACTGGTTGTATGGTCGGTTGGACCTGTGAAATCCAAGGGGAGATGTGAGCAATAGAAGTATATCAAAGATACACTGGACCTCAAAGTCACGATTGCTCCAGTAGAGTCAACACAGTAATATTCCTCATCACACAACCCATTATCAAGACGTTGGCAAGAATGGAAAGCATTTAGTTGAGATTCCTTCCGCATAATATCTCCGCTATCAAGATAATTTTTTAACTTTGAAAGCGCACACAAGTCACTACTGAAATGAGAAATTGAATCATTCATTAAGAAAAATGATGCTCCATATTGGGGTGAATACCTACAGGTAAATATCAGACACCTCAGAAAAGCAACTCACCATTTTAGGAATAACAGATAGTCTGAATCTAGCATTCTGGCACGACCTCGTGACTGTATAAAGCTGCATATAATTGTAGTCGGATCAAACCTTATGTCACGCCCCGACCCGATCTCCAGGCCTCGGGCATATGCACAGACTGGCCATACCCAAGTAGGGATGAGCCCCACTAGAATACAATTCCTAAGTAAATCAAAAAGCATGCAATAAAATAAATCTACTAACTTCAATAATAATCAAACTTAGAGTTCTTACAGCGGAATTAATAATAAAGTCAGGGTTCAAAGTACCCTACAAAAGTCTATACAAAATCAGGCCCTAAAGGGTCCTACAAATTAAACCTCACATACAAAGAAGACTCGAGGTCCTCGAACCTAGGCAAGCTAGTACCAAACCCTCATGCAGTTCCTGATACCAATCCAGCTAATCCTTCAAACCTGAAAGAGAGAAAATCAACTGGAATGAGCTTTCTAAAGGAAAGCTCAGTAAGCACCCCCGCAGGGGGAATACAATGAAGCAAAGAGCAATAATCAAAACAAAAAGTTATCCAATCGAAAACATAAACATATCAGAACACAAGAACTAAAACAAGGATCACTATCCGACAATCTCGTAACGAAGAATACAACAAGCAATAGACAAGAAAACTTTCACGTCATCTCCCGGTACTCATCGACCTCATCCGATCATCACTCTTACTCACATCCAGACCCTCGAGTCTAGTAGCTCTCCTACGTGTACGTACACGGCAGCGTATCATCCCACTAACGGGTAGATATCCAGAGTTTCCTCCCCTTGGTAGGACTACAGGACTCCAGAGTGTCCTCCCCCTGAACGCTCGCAACATATCTGCACCAAGTGGGAGAATCCACAACACAAGAAAAACTGATACACACCTTCCCGGATAAAACAAATACCGCGTGTCTCAATGGTCTTATGCTGGACAACATGAGGCTATGCTCAGCGAGCCCGCTCACTCCACTGCCTACCCAACCTAAACACAAGCACCACGAGTCTCCATAGTATCGTCCTAGTTACAAGTGGGTATGCTCAGCGAGCATTCAACAATAAATAGTACAACTGACACACGCCGTTCCAGCCAGCGTACAGGCTCACGTGTTGCCATGGCCACATGCTGGTCAACGGACAAACATGCATAGTAAACACTATCTCACACAAAGCAACTATACACATATATTGAAAGGAAACCAAACAACAAGCAGGTATGTGCATGTAACCAATAAATAGAACGTCGTGAAAGAAAAGGCATGCTATCGAGTAACAATCATCAAACAGAAGGAACCCAAAGATGGGTGGGAGGAAGATTAGTGCACTAACAATAACATGACAATAACAAAGTCAATAAAACCCAAATCTGGGTGGAAGCTAGGAAAAGGCACTTACCAGCATGAAATCAAGAAAGAAACCAACCAATAAATAAGGCAATTGGAAAGAGTACTTACAGAAAGACATAGCAACAACAAAGTCAAGAAACACTCAGTGGAGTAGGTACTAGGCAGAAACACTTACTTCTATTCGCAAAGCTTGGAATCCCATGAAATCTCCTTTTGACGCGTCTCTACGTCCAAATATGGTAAATCCAATTATATCTCAGTACCCTTACTAAAACCGGAGTGGTTTATTATTACCATTAGTGTTAATGCAGAATTCTACCCATTCTGCGTTGTCATAATAAACTACTCATAACTTCTAATCTGGGAACCCGATTCGGCTGATCTAAGATTTATTAGAAAGAGATTTCTCTCATCTTTCTAATAATGTATTGTACGTCTTGATCTGGAAACTACAAACAACCTAGCTGTCCCTCGAATAGGACAGGTAAACTGCAGCCATTGACCAACTCCTAACTTGACTAACCTAACCCAGTTCCCAACTAATTGAGTCTAACCAAACCGGACCCCCAAGTCGATTAACTTTTTTTAACCCATTTAACACTACTTGATCAAATCAAACCCAACTCACATAAACAAATTGACTAACTTAACTCGATTTGATTTAAAACAAACCCAATTCAACTTAACAACTTAACTAACTTAACCTGGTTTGCTTTAACATAGATGTAATCCAACCTACTAACTCAATTAACCCAATTGATCTTAATCCGGTTTGATTTTAAAATAGGCTTAACCCAAACCACTTAATCACCTATAAGGATCTTATTAATTTATATGCCCACATAATACAGAATTTATGCTAGTTTTGTGCAGCCGGAAAGGATTGTCCATATCTTCCAATCCAGACATCCGATTACGTTGATTTAGGATTCATTGGAAAGATCTTTTCATAAAATTTCTAACGGTATATTATATGCTACGATCAGAATATTATAACTAACTAAAATTATACTCGAAACTGGCAGCTCAGAATTGCACAATTGCAGTAGCGTAATATGCAAAGTCCGAAAGAACTGCTCATATCTCTTAATCCGTAAGTCGGATTTTAATGATCTAGGATTATTTAAAAAGATATTTTCCTAAATTTTCTAATGGTGTATTATACACACAAACCAGAGAATAATAAGAGACTCAAATGTCTCTCGAAACTGACAGCCAGACTGCAGGTCTGAAACTGCCATCCTAAAAAAAAATCCTAGGCTGTATCTACATGTTGCCTTAAGTTTATCCCTTCTTGATCTATGCATTAATTAAAGCTAGGGAGAGTGAAGGTATTTACATCTATCAAGTATGTCTGGAATCACTTAGCACTCCCTCCCTCATGTGATCTCCACACTCTACGCCAATATCCCTTATCAAATCCCTCACCGAATTGTATCTCAATTCTCTCATTATACCTCTTCTTATATAGAGGGGAGTGTCCTAGTCTTACTCTAACGAGATAGAAATAAATCACAAATATTTTATAATTATCTCTATTAGATAAGTCTTCATCCAATTCAAATCTAACCATTG
Organism: Dioscorea zingiberensis; assembly: GCA_026586065.1. NCBI lineage: Eukaryota > Viridiplantae > Streptophyta > Magnoliopsida > Dioscoreales > Dioscoreaceae > Dioscorea > Dioscorea zingiberensis. Next base: position 44,763,434 of record CM048824.1, read on the forward strand.
ATTCATAATCAAATCATAATCCATAGCCACAAACAATCCAAAATTATCTCTAAGAGACAAATCTTTATTCAATTCAAACTCAAACGTATAATCAAGTTAAAATCCGTATTTGGATAGACATCAATTATTATTAGGGTCATTTGCCAAAATGGCCCTTATCTATTTATTTTATTTTGGCCCTAGGTTGGAAATATTTGCCAAAATGGCCCTGGAACTGCCCAGTCAGCAACCAAACTGCTGATTGGGATGATATATGTAGCTAATCAGCCTTTCAAATGCCGATTAGCTCTAGAAGATGATGTATGTAGCTAATCAACCTTTCAAATGCAGATTAGCTCGACACTGCCCATGAAAAGGACCTCTCTGAAGCTAATCGGCCTCTCAAATGCCGATTAGCTCCATAGAGCTCTTTTTCATGGAGTTTGGAGTAAATCGGCCTTTCAAATGCCGATTAACTCCGGACAACGTCTCTAGAGCTAATCGGTCTTTCAAAGGCCGTTTTTAATCCGAGTCAGTATGGTGACTGCTGACTAAGCAGCAGCAGGGTTATTTTGACAAATATTTTCGACATAGGGCCAAAAAATAATAAAATAAATGGACCAAGGCCATTTTAGCAAATTGCCCTTATTTTATTATTTCATGAGATAAGTCTAATTTAACTCAAATATAATATCTTACTCAAATTACAAGTCATATTTGAGATAAAGGTAAATCATAATCATTTTATAATTCTCTATTTTATCTCATGTCAATCCCTACAAGGTTAATCCAAGTCAGGTGGCATGATGAATTTGACCATGTTGATTGAATCACATTAAGCCTAATCTTTTTATGAAATTACCGATAGGTCCCTAATAAACACATTTAACCCTAATCAAGAGATTAATCAATTTAATCCCTCTTTCACACAACATCTCTTTTAATCAACTAACTAATCATCTAATTACTTTAAAGAATAATTAAGATTTTTATTCCAATGACGGTTCAAACAAACCCCAACATTGGGAGTCTCTCCCTTATTTACCGAACAATTTAATTGAAATAACAAATTAGAAAGCAAAACAAAATAATCCCTAAAATCCCTGGATTTTACACCTTATCACCAACTTGCAACTTTGGACAACCCTTCCTCAAGAATTTGGGTTGCAACAATAACATTGGCCTATGAAAAGAATTATTTCTTATTTCACATTCAAATGAAAATTATAGAGTTGGCACATCAGATGGAAAAACAACCTTCCCTCCTTGAAATGCATCAAGGATTTCTATTTGTTCTTTCCTAAAATTAAATCAGTATAAAACTAGAAGAAAGAAGTATTCTTTAGGATTGAAATTGAGAGGAAATCTCTTTCTCATCCAATACGTTCAGCCTAATTCATGTATCCTTTCTCCCCATCTCCTGATAACCCTCCTTCCCCAACTGCTCCTTCCTCGTTTGCCCTCCTCTACTACGTCCTTTATTCCATGTAAAACTATGCAACCATTTTTATCAATCAAACATATCACTTACATACTTATAAAATTATGCTCAAGAACTAATAATATACATATATAAATCATACATGCATGCATACCGTCAACAAGATGCTTCTGAGCTTTAAGGCACTTCCCACCAGTACCTCCAGGAATAACAGTATGATTACCTTACTTTGCTCTTTCATCAGGTTCGCAGACCCTAAGTTTGTCTGATTTTTCCTCAAGGAACTCGAGATCACCGATTGCATGTTTGTTTCTCTAGTCCTTCCACCTCCGTAGGTTCAATCCGATTCAATCTGCTTCAATCTGGTTCTAGTTCTGTCCAGGTAGGTTTGATGCAAGAGCCACTTTCAATTGGAAGTCTATTCTCTTCTTCCTTTAAAAGTTTGAGGAAGTTATTCCACTCTATTAGATCACTTCCCCTTTTTATCCTCTTTTTGTTAATTTTTTCAAGTACATGTCTTCTAACAGCCTCAGTTGAATAGTTTGAAAGCAGCGCTACCCTTCCTACGGGACCATGATATTGGATTTCTTGTTAACGAAATCATTACAAAGCTGCAGATTTCGCTGGAGTGTTTCTAGAGCAAATTGACCTCTAGCACTCATATGCATTAACTTGCTGCAAAGGCATAAGTACAGGAGCTTTAGTGTGGAGAAGCAGTTGTTGAGTGCATATAGGGGTATTGATTTTTCTTAAGCTCTATCTTGAAATTTACCTCAGTTTTCCTTCACCTTAGTGTGGAGAAGCCATGTAAATGTTCCAGGGTGATTTAAATGTAATGTGAAGGAATTTGGGTTGTATGACAAAATTTTCTTGATTTCTAATGAAAGTGTCATGTTCTTTGGCCAAAATTGGGGGAGTGCCAATCAGAACAACACAACATTGGAAAGAGAATCGGCCATGTAACCAATCCGATTTCGCTATTGGACCGAAATTGCAATTGAACCGGATTGAACCGAGTTAAACCGGGTGAATCGGTCATTGAACCGGTGGTTGAACCGGGTTGAACCGATATTTTTTATACTTCCATCATAGTGTGGAGAAGCAGTTGTTGAGTAAACATAGGGGCAGTGTTTCGTAATTTGGACCGACCACCGTTGACCGATTGAACCGATGAACTGGACATGAAACTGGTCCGATTTTGCTATTGAACCGAAATTACATTTTCACCGGATTGAACCGGATTGAACCAGGTTGAACCGGGTTGAACCTGCAGGGGTGGAAGGACTAGAGAAACAAACATGCAATCGGTGATCTCGAGTTCCTTAAGGAAAACTCAAACAAACGCATAACCAGGCACAATAACCTTCTCCAAGGGTGGTATGGTTGTAACTTTACCACCCTTTCCTATAACTTTAACTAGTATTGTTGCAACTCCATCACACATCACTTGAACGTTGGCATACATCGATATAACTTTAACATGCATTATTTTAACGTTACCGAGCATCATTGTATATTAACTTTAGTGTGGAGAAGCAGTTGTTGAGTGCACATAGGGGCAGTGTTATCAGAACCGAACCGGACTGCTGGTTCCAGGTAGGTTTGATGCGTGAGCTTCCTTCAATTGGAGGTTCGTTCCCTTCTTTCTTTAAAAGTTTGAGGAAGTCATTCCACTTTATTGGATCACTTCCCCTTTTAGTCCTTCCTCTCTATTGGTGAAGTTACCTTCTCTTTAGCTAGTATCGTTGTAACTGTAAGACGTAGCGCTGTAACCTTAAATCATATCACTATAACTTCACCAATAGTTGTTGTAAGTTTAAAACACATCACTTTTACTTAACTAAACAATGAAGTAACTTCAGCAAACATCACATTAACTTCAATAAAAGTAGACACTGTAACTTTATAGCACATCACCTCAACATTAAATTTTATTACTATAAATGTATCATATATTATTTGAACTTGACCAAAAATCGCAGCAACTTTAACCTAACTTACTTTAACTTTACTAAGTATCGCAATAACTTCCGAAAACTTCATATGAACTTCAAAAAAAATAACCAACAGTTCCCTATAAAGTATAGGAGTAACTTCAGCAAACATCACATTAGCTTCAAAAAAAAAGTAGCCAACTATTCCCTTATTGCATTGAATTTTAGGTCTTGAAGTTACAACAATGCTCGGTAATGTTAAGGTAATGCAAGATAACGTTACATCGATGCATGGTAAAGTTCAGGTGATGTGTGATAGAGTTACAACAATAATAGTTAAAGTTCAAGGGAAGGGTGTTAAAGTTACAACACTATTAGCTTAAGTTAAGGTAAATTCAAAGAATGGTCATTTTTTATGAGCTTAACTTTATCATTATCGAAGAAACTTCAGAAAACATCACATTAACTTCAACAAAAGTAGCCAACTATTCCAAAAAGCAAATTATATATATTACATTAACCATGAGTCATTACAATTTGACAATTAAGGACAAAATGAACCAAAAAGTCTATTTTTGATATTAAGTATGACTAAGGTTGAAGTTACCTTCTCTTTGGCTAATTTAATTGTAACTGTTAGACGTAGCGACGTAACCTTGAATAATATCACCATAACTTCAATAAAAGTAGGCACTGTAACTTTATAGCACATCACCTCAACGTTAAATTTTATTGTTGTAACTGTATCATATATTACATGAACTTGACCAAGCAACGTAGTAACTTTAACCTACATTACTTTAACTTTACGAAGTATCGCAGTAACGTCCGAAAACATCACATTAACTTCAAAAAAGTAACCAATCGTTCCTCGAATGTATAGAAGTAACTTCAAAGAAACATCACATTAGCTTCAAAAACAGTAGCCAACTATTCCCTTATTGCATTGGATTTTAGGTCCTGATGTTACAACGATGCTCGGTAACGTTAAGGTAATGCATGTTAAAGTTACATCGATGTATGCTAACGTTCAAGTGATGTGTGATAGAGTTACAACAATACTAGTTAAAGTTCAAGGAAAGGGTGGTAAAGTTACAGCCATACCACCCTCAGAGAAGGTTACTGTGCCTGCTTATGAGTTTGTCTGAGTATTCCTCAAGGAACCCGAGATCACTGATTGCATGTTTGTTTCTCTAGTTCTTCCACCCCAGCAGATTCAATCAGGTTCAATCCAATTCAATCTGATTCAATTGCAATTCCTGTCCAATAGCAAAACTGGGATGTGTTTCATGTCCGGGGCTTGTTTGCTCAACCGGGCCGAACCGACGCATCCAGTTGGCTCATAACACTGCCTCTATGTGCACTCAACAACTACTTCTCCACACTATGATTGAAGTATAAAAAATATCGGTTCAACTAGCTTCAACCACTGGTTCAATGATCAATTAACCCGGTTCAACTCGGTTCAATCCGGTTCAATTGCAATTTCGGTCCAATAGATAAATCGGACCGGTTGCATGGCCGGCTTACTGGTTTAACCAGTCGAACTGGCGGTCCGGTCTAGTTTTGGTAGCACTGCAGCTATGTCCACTCAACAATTGCTTCTCCACACAAAAGCTCATGTACTTCTGTCTTTGCAGCATGAACCGGTGAACCGGCGGTCTGGTCTAGTCATATAACACTGCCCCTATGTGCACTCAACAACTGTTTCTCCAGTTTTTCTATTGGACCGGAATTGCAATTTAAGCGGATTAAACTGGGTAGAATCGGGTAACTCGGTCATTGAACCGGTGGTTGAACCGGATTGAACAAGGTTGAACCTACATTTTTTATTTTTCAAATATTAAATTATTTAAAATAGTATTTTAATATTTATCTATAATATAAAAATTTATTATTAATATTTATATTAACCTAACATTGATCCAATTAACCCGGCGGTTGAACCGGTGAACTGGTAACCCTGGACCCTGAACGGTTCAATGTCTGGTCCGGTTCTAATAACATTGCATAGGAAGAAAAAGTAGTCTAGACCGAAGAACAGACAAACTGTAAATACTTAACATATTCCACCAATTGTAGATTGCAAATTTTATCAGAAATGATAAAAATCATTCTACTTTTCTTCAAAAGTGTTCAAGAACATGTATACCAAAATATAAATGGAGAAAGAAAAAGAAAGGGTATTGACACAATAAGTTGGACAGAGTTTAATAAAATAGTAGATGATGCTAGCGAAGTTATGAAGGTTCATTTCAATGTTTCAGCTTATATTTATTCCAGACTTTTTCTTCGAAAGTATTCGGCAACATGTATTCCAAAAGATAAATGGAGAAAGAAAAAGAAAGAGTATTGACCCAATAAGCTGGATAGAGTTCAATAAAATAGAAGATGATGCTAGCGAAGTTATGAATGTTCATTTAAATGTTTCGGCTACTATTTATCTTAAAATGTTGATAACTTAACTTTATGCCAGCGAAGTTTCTTGAGAAGGACTAGAGAAACAAACATGCAATCGGTGATCTCGGGTTCCTTCAGGAAAACTCAAACAAGCTTAGTGTCTGCAAACCTGCTACCTAGTAACCGCTCAGTGACTGCTAGAAATTAAAAGAGTTACTAGCCTAGAGTTGTATTATTGGATGGGAATTTCAATTGAACCAGATGGAACCAGATTGAATCGGATTGAACTTGCAGGGGTGGAAGGACTAGAGAAACAAATGTGCAATCGGTAATCTCGGGTTCTTTGAGGAAAACTCAGAAAAACTTAGTGTCTGCGAACCTTCTACCTCCTCTCAAGCCTAGTAACAACTTAGTGACTGGTAGAAATTGAAAGAGTTTCTAGCCTAGAGTTGTATTATTGGACCGAATCACAATTCAACCGGATTAAATCAGATTGAACCTGCAGGCGTGGAAGGACTAAAAAGGAAAGTGATCCAATAGAGTAGAAAGACTTCCTCAAACTTTTAAAGGAAGAAGAGAACAAACCTCTAATTGAAGATAGCTCACGCATAACACCTACCTAGAATCGACAGTCCGGTCCGGTTCTGATAACACTGCCCCTTTGTGCACTCAACAATTGCTTCTCCACCTTAAAGCTCATGTACAACGATGCTCTTTAACGTTATAGTAATGCATGTTAAAGTTACATCGATGCATGCAGAAATTCAAGTGATGTGTGATAGAGTTACAACAATACTAGTTAAAGTTCAAGGAAAGGGTGGTAAAGTTACATCCATACCACCCAAGGAGAATGTTATTGTGCTTGCTCATGCGTTTGTCTGAGTTTTTCTCAAGGAAAGGGTGGTAAATTTGCAGGCGCTATATCACATGCGGCGGTCGAACACTATTCCAAATCGGTCAGCCTCAAATTTATCCCTAGAGCATATTTGAATGATTTCCAATTATACGGATGGGAAGATCATCGAAAAATAAGCTAGTCTGTCAATTTTTCATACAGTTTGGTGACCGTTTGTTCCTCCCACATAATGGTTGAAATTCTGAACCATTAAAATTTCCTTAAAATAAGAATCGTTAAGTGGGAAGACCAAACGGTCACCAAATTATATGAAAATTGAAAGGCAAGCTTATTTTTCGAAGATCTTCCCATCCATATGGTTGGAAATACTTCAAACATGCTCCAAGGGCCAAAATGGGAGGCGGCCAGATCAGCACAGTGATCCGGCCGGTCTGATCTTAGCGTCACCAATATATATATATATCTTGTGTAGGTTATTGGCTTCTTTAAGTTATTATGGTGGGATTTAATAGTCAATTTCTTTGCAATATTATGTAGTTTTTGTTTTATGGAACAATTAGTGTTTTATTAAAAATGATGAACTTGTTCTTGATGTAATATTTGTGTGTGAAATTATATATGTAATACTTATTTGTGCAGTACTTTTTTTAACAACTTGTGTTATTTATATTCTACTTGTTTATAAAATAGTCTAATATATATTTTATTTAATTGTTTATATTATTAGTAAAAAAATAAACTTATTTTATTTTTGGGTTGGACTAGGATGGGCCTAGGCCAAACAAAATTTTGATGGGCCGGGTTTGTTCTAACAAAATTTGACCCAAAAGTGACCCAGCCCAGCCCAGCCCAAACACATAGGCTGGTTTTTTTAGTCACAGAGGAAGGATTAGGGGCGAAGAAGGTTAGCTTTGCTTTGTAATAGGAGAAATTTGAGTTTGCCACTCATTTCTAGAAGGCGGGTCAACAGTATTGGTCTTTGGTGGTGGTAGTGGACTCGTCTTTGGGCCTTGTCGCTATCATCGGTTAACTATGAAAAACTACAGAATTTGGGTCGTAGTTTAGTCCTCTAAGCTGTTGTGTTTAACCTTGGGAGTTTATATGAATAGCAATATGTTAACCTTAAATCATTTCACCGAAACTTTACCAATCGTTGCTATAAGTTTAATACACATCACCTTTACTTTACCAAACAACGTAGTAACTTCAGCAAACATCACATCAACTTCAATAAAAGTAGGCACTCTAACTTTATAGCACATCACCTCAACGTTAAATTTTATTGCTGTAACGTTATAATATATCAGGTGAACTTTACCAAGCATCACATTAGCATCATAAAGAGTAGTCAACTATTCTCTTATTATAATTAATCAACAATATTAGGCGGAAGTCTATTTTCTAACTCTGTAAAAGCATTGTCAAAAAAAAATTCAAAATCTACGTTGAATTTACTAGTAAAAAGTTTGGAACATGTCTGTTTATGAATTAGATGCGCATTCTCTTCGGGACATTCGTCACTAGCATCAATGCATTTTTTGCCGTTGTAGCTCTGTTCATGAAACAATTATAATGATAATAAATAAATTCTGTCAATCAATAGTAAATTTAAGATACAATAAACCCAATATATTACCATATCAAGACACGCAGCAATAGTACTGGTGCAATTTCTGCAGTCATCAATCTGTTTACAAAATATATATGAATCAACAGAAAATTTCACATACAATGAATCCAACTATACAGTTTGTATATTACCTTCAAAGCAGGAAAATCACGCAACACTACCCTTAATTTATGCAAAGACCTAGTGTCGCTTTTTCTAAATCTCAAAATTAAAGCCTCCGTAGTTAAACTGTTTCTTTGGCAACTCAGTTGAAGCCTGTCTAAAACCAATGCCTGTCAAAAGACTCTAAAGAAGAAAAGAAGAATAAGTTGCATATGTTAGCAAAATTCTGGACCAAAATTAAAATTTTAAAATAATTTTACTGTCACCTCCGGCAGTAGCACACATCCTTTTAGATACTTGGTCTTAAACTTTGAATTGTTTTGTGGTTTGGCGACGGCTTTAAAAGATTGCAAAAGGTACTTGTATATGGCATGTCCCCACCCACAATGCCAAAAACCATTCATAGATTCCATATATTTCAATGGCTAGAAGGACATAGCTGAATCATTATTGGCAAAAAAAATATACATTGAATATGTATAAGATGCACAATTTGAGAAAGTCTTCCTCCCACTCATCCCTTTCTGTTTCAAAATCCTTCAACAGTGCTATGAGTGTTGTCCTTCGCAAATCATGGAGCTTTTACTGAGGAAAATACTTGTGCAAAAACGTAGGAGGCTTTCTGTTTGAATCCACCTCAACATGTTTACCAGAATAAGGAAACCTAAGACACCTTCGCACCTCGTCTTCACAAAACGAGATGCAAGAATTTCCAATCTTGAACCTTTCAGTGCTTTCATCAAAATTTTCAATCAATGCTTGAACAAAACCCAAACCAGTTAAACGTTTATGCGTCTATATCACGGCTTAAAAATGATCTTCTCCAAAATTTACTTCTTTGAATCATTACTTTTAAGCACTTCTATGTGGAGAAACATGTCGGAAATGTAGCACCTAGTAGACACAACACCCTTTTCATCCTTTTCACCATTTTTCTTCAGCCTTTTCCTCCATTTTACTACATCAGTACCCGTTTCACCCTCTTGGTTCATCATTTCCCCTTCTTGTTGAAGAGGTAAATCGGAACCAGTTTCACCCTCTTGGTTCATCCTTTCCCCTTCTTGTTGAAGAGGCAAATCCATCGTTTCTAATCAGCTTCCCTAAACAAAAAAATGATATTTTTTTATTCAACTTGGAACAACATAGAATAATAGTTACAATATACAGAACAAGAGGAGTCCATCACTCTCACCATTCTCTTGTAGTTGCTGAATATTCATACCATACATTCAACAAGGCACCCCAAATATGTATATTAAATCAAAATATAATAACGAATCAATTTGGTTACATGCAATTTCAACAAACATTTTTATAAATATTTTCTTTGCCTTTCTGCTCAAGAATTATTTGTCTAATAGGTTGTGGCAGTAACATTTTTTGATGGTGTTATTAAAAAAAAAACAATCTTTCCATTTTTTAATCAACTGGATGGTAAAGGCCACATATATCGTTCTAATATTCTCCAAGCAAGCAAATCTGACATGCCAAACCCTAATCCCTGGTACTCAGAAGAAAAGAACAATAAAATTTCTCAAAGCCGAGAAATTTTATTGCAAACCAAATGCTCCTTGAAGAAATCCACAATTCCATCAAGAATTAACAATCGATTTGAGGACTTCAAACGTGAATTTCAATGGCAATCAAAATTTTGATATAATTGTAGAACACACGACCGGAATTTATTCACGTTTGAAGCCCTCGAAGTCGATCATAATTCTTGATGAAATGAGGATTTCTTCAAGAAGCATTTATTTGCAATGAAATTTCGCGACTTTGAGAAATTTTTATTGTTCTTTTCTTCGATACCGTGGATTAGGTTTGACATGTCGATTTGATTGCTTGGAGAATATTAGAACTTGATATATGGCCTTTACCATCCAAATTGATAAAAATGGAAAGATTGTTTTTAACAACACCATCAGCGTGATGTTACGTACCGCAAACTATTAGACAAATAATTCTTGAGCAGAAAGGCAGAGAAAATATTTACAAAAATGTATGTTGAAATTGCATATAACCAGATTGATTCGTTATTATATTTTGATTTAATATATATATTTGGGGTGCCTTCTTGAATGGATGGTATGAATATTCAGCAACTACAAGAGAATGCTGAGAGTGATGGACTCCTCTTGTTCTGTATATTGTAACTGTTATTGTATGTTGTTCCAAGTTGAATAAAAAAATATCATTTCTTTGTTTCGGGAAGCTGATTAGAAACAATGGATTTGCCTCTTCAACAAGAAGGGGAAAGGATGAACAAAGAGGGTGAAACGGGTACCGATTTACCTCTTCAACAAGAAGGGGAAATGATGAACCAAGAAGGTTAAACGGGTACTGAGGTAGTAAAAGGGAGGAAAAGGCTAAAGAAAAATGGTGAAAAGGATTAAAAGGGTGTTGTGTCTACTAAATGCAGCATTTCCGACATGTTTCTCCTCATGGAAGTGCTTAAAATTAATGATTCAAAGAAAAATTTTGGAGAAGACCATTTTTAAGTCGTATATAGACATGCCCAAACGTTTAATTGGTTTGGGTTTTGTTCAAGCATTGATTGAAAATTTTGATGAAAGGTTCAAGATTGGAAATTCTTGAATCTCGTTTTGTGAAGACGAAGTGCAAAGGTGTCTTAGGTTTCCTTATTTGGGTAAACATGTTGAGGTGGATTCAAAGAGAAAGCCTCCTACGTTTTTGCACAAGTATTTTCCTCAGCAAAAGCTCCATGATTGGCGAAGGACAACACTCATTACATTGTTGAAGGATTTTGAAACAGAAAGGGATGAGTGGGAGGAAGACTTTCTCAAATTGTGCATCTTATACATATTCAATGTATATTTTTTTGCCAATAATGATTCAGCTATGTCCTTCTGGCCATTGAAATATATGGAATCTATGAAAGGTTTTTGGCGTTGTGGGTGGGGACAGGCTATATACAAGTTCCTTTTGCAATCTATTAAAGCCGTCGCCAAACCTCAAAACAATTCAAAGTTTAAGACCAACTATCTAAAAGGATGTGTGCCACTGCTAGAGGTGACAGTAAAATTATTTTGAAATTTTAATTTTTGTCTAGAATTTTTCTAGCATATGAAACTTATTCTTCTTTTCTTCTTTTGAGTCTTTTGATAAGCATTGGTTTTGGACAGGCCTCAATTGAGTTGCCAAAGAAACAGTTTAACTACGGAGGCTTTAATTTTGAGATATAGCAAAAGCAACACTAGGTCTTTGCCTAAATTAAAGGTAGTGTTGCGTGATTTCCATGCTTCAAAGGTAATATACAAACTTTATAATTGGATTCATTGTATGTGAAATTTTCCGTTGATTCATATATATTTTGTAAACTGATTGATGACTACAGAAATTGCACCAGTACTATTGTTGCGTGTCTTGATATGGTAATATACTGGGTTTATCGTATTTTAAATTTACTGTTGATTGACAGAATTTATTTATTATCAATATAATTGTTTCATGAACAGAGCCACGGCGGCAAAAAATGCGTTGATGCTAGTGACGAATGTCCCGAAGAGAATGCCCATCTAATTCATAAACAGACATGTTCCAAACTTCTTACTAGCAAATTCAACGTAAATTTTGATTTTTTTTTTTTTTGAAAATGCTTGTGCATAGTTAGAAAATAGACTTCCACCTTACATTGTTGATTAATTATAATAAGGGAATAGTTGGCTACTTCTTTTGAAGCTAATGTGATGCTTGGTAAAGTTCACATAATATATTATAACGTTACAGCAATAAAATTTAACATTGAGGTGATGTGCTATAAAGTTACAGTGGCTACTTTTATTGAAGTTGATGTGATGCTTGCTGAAGTTACGGCGTTGTTTGGTAAAGTAAAGGTGATGTGTATTAAACTTACAGCAACGATTGGTGAAGTTCCGGTGATATGATTTAAGGTTAACATATTGCTATTGATATAAACTCCCAAGGTTAAACACAACAGCTTAGAGGACTAAACTACAACCCAAATTCAGTAGTTTTTCATAGTTAACCCAGTGGCAGCAGCAAGGCCCAACACAGGTCTACTACCACCTCCAGCACCAATTCCTGTTGACCCTGCCGCCTACTAAAAATGAGTTGCAAACTCAAATTTCTCCTATTCCAAAGAAAAGCTAACCTTCTTCGCCCATGTTCCTTCCTCGGTGACTAAAAAACCCAGCCCATGCGTTTGAAGTAGGGAGCTGAGGTCGGTACACTTTTCGAGGTCAAATTATGTTAGCGCAAACCCGACCCATCAAAATTTTGTTTGGCCCAGGCTCATCCTAGTCCAACCCTAAAAATAAAATAAGTTTATTTTTTTATTAATAATATAAATAATTAAATAAAATATTGTTTACATAAAAAAAAATAAAAAATAAAATAAATAAATAAATAATAAATAAATAAATAAATAAAAATAAAATACAAATCTTAAGATGCCTAAACCATATCCCGAGGCAAATCCTATATATATATATATATAAAATAATAATAATAATAATAATAATAATAACATTATTATTATTATTTAAAAAAAGAGAGAGAGAAATGTTGATCTTATCTCTAACCCTATCTTATCATCCAAAAATTTTTTAAAAAAAAAAAAAAAAAGGGAAAATGTTGAAATGATCTGGTCTTCGCACGATCCGGTCTCTACCGCGTGATCCTCCCACGATCGCGAAACGGTGTGGAAGTGTGATCCCTCGGTCTATAAAAAAAAGTTACCCGATGGAAAGAAAAAGGGAGGGGGGTAGAAGAAAGGATAGCGGCCAGAAAGCGAAAAGATGAAGTCCTCTCTTTTGTTTTCTGTTTCATAAAAGGAAGAAGTGAAATCGTGGAAAGAGAGGTATTTTTGGTTATGGACACGGCCAAATTTGTCTCTAATGGCCATGCCGAAGGAGACAAATTTGGGTCCGTCCATAAACCATAATACCGCATCAATCGCTGCCGTATCAAAGGAGATGCTCTACAAATATATTATATATATATATATGAATATGACGAAGCCCTACCAGATCTCGACGAGCCGCCGATCCCGACCAGATCTCGCCGCTGCCGGAGAGGGAAGCAAAAAGGCGCAGATACGGTGTGTGATGCTCTGAAGAGGGAGGAGAATCGTTGTCGCCTGCTCCTCATTGGAAAGTTATATATATAATTTGAAGAGGAAGAAGAAGGATAGATAAAGCCATCCCTTTATCGCTCCTCAGCCGTCAAGCCACCGTCGGAGAATGGAAGCTGCTCACCGGAGGATTACACTATTAATATATGTATATATGTTCTGAAAATGAGAAGAAGCAGAGGAGGCCACCCCCTTTGCTCGAGCACCTCTGCGCCCCTCGTCGTTGCCGAGTCCCTGACGAACAGTCCGGTGAAGATCTGAAGAAGAAAGAAGAAGCAAGATCCCCTCCACTGTCCCGGCTGCCAAAGCGGCGATGCACCACCGCATAGAGAGGACTACGAAGCCACCAAAGAAACTCAAAGACCGCCTAGCCTCCATCAACCGGATGTTCACCGTCCAGCCTTCAAGCTCTGGCTGGTTACTGATGAGGCGTCAAGCTCAGTCTCATTGCTTATGAGGCATCTGAAACGCCGTCGCCGACGAAATGCTCAAGATCTTCTCCAGCGCTGATGAGAAGCCGTCGCCGGCGAAACACTCAAGATCAGCCCCATCGCCGACGAGATGCCGTCGCCAAGATAACTAAGATCAGCTTATCATCATCACCAAAAGAGATACCCAAAGCCCCTGCTGCTCCTACCCCACCAGCTGTCGGAGAAGTCCTGCAGCCACGCCCCACCTCTGAAGCCTGATGACCGCCTCAAGCCCAGAAACATCCCATGGTACCCTGTCGCTGCACTTGCCTGCCGCCACCAAAACTGCTGTTGCTACAAACTTGGAGTTCTGCCTGGCGATGTTCTTTGAAAGCGATTACCGGCAGTTGTTGTTTGTATCGCCGCGGCCGCTGATGCTTTGGATTGAAATTTCTTTGCTCGCCGCTCTTGGGCGATAATCTTTTTGCCAAGCGATTCTATTACTGCCCCGGCCGCCAAAGGCCGTGATATTCTTGATTGTTATTGCGGATGTTCTTTGTGCTATCGTTGATGTACATTTCTTCTTTGTCGCACATTCTTTACTTGAAGAAAGCATTCTTGAAAGGCTACTTCGCCTCAATGGAAGCTACCGTTCTTTATTATCTTTGTGATGTTTAATGAAGTCATTTGAAGGCTGCGCCAAATTCTTCATTCTTTGCAAAAATAAAAACTAGAATGGTTCTTTGTTGCAGTGATGATCGTACCGCCCGTCTTACCAACTTCTTTGCATTGATGAAAAGCCGCTATTGCTGCAAAATAAACAAAGGAAGAAGGTGGTGTTGCCTTGTTGTCAATGTTGTGCTAGAGATATTGATACCGCTTGATGAAAAGGAAGCTGCATAATTACATATTAAAAGAGAATAGGAAGACATGCCACTATGTTACTGCAGAATGAAGAGAATGAAGAAGGAAAGGATGCTTCAAATGTTGCCAGATATCTAGTTGTGCCCTTCTGGTGCTTGACGAGATGTCCTAAAGGAGTTACAACTTTCTTCAATTTCACTTGCACCTAAAAGTCCTATGATTTTAAAAGTCTTCAATGGAGCTGTTCCATTTTATGAAACTGTTGACAGATACTATGCAAAGAAACCAGCAAGATTTTCTGTTAAAACAAGAGGAGTTCACAGCTCTCAAGAGTCCTTGTGTAAAAATAAAAAAAGATATGAAAATTGTCATGGAGATGAAGAAGCTGTTGTTGTTGCAATTTTATGATGAGGCTTCTTACAGATGTTGTAATAAAGCTGCTACTGAAGCCTTTGAAGATGAAGCTGCATGACAAGAAGACGATGAAGATTAAATGTCATGAATGAATCATGGAAACTATGTGTGAATGCTTGTATAAATCAAAGCCCCAAATACAGAAGGAACTTTGTCGAATTTTTTTATATAAATAATAAAAAAAAGGGGGAGGAAGCTGTATGGATGCTGATTTGATTGCAGAAATAAGAATTGGTTGCTGATTTTTGCTGGGCTGCAAAGAGCTGGCCTACTGTTTGCAGAAATTTTAGGACTACGATGCTGCCACAAATTGTTGCTGCTCAATGAAGTTACGTTTCAATGTGCTGCTGCAGAAGTTGATGATGATTGATGCTGTTAATGTCATGCTTTGGTCATTTGCTTGGTGATCTTCCGCAAAGAAAAGGTCAGCTGCTGCACTATAGAAGAAAGCTACCTAGATCTTTCTAATGAAGACTATTATTATTGTTGCAAAGAAGATTAAAGAGGAAGAAGCTGTTAGAGATACTAACAAGCAAAATTGTCATAGAATTAAAATTATATATAGTAGTATGATTGTAAAAGTTGATTGTTGTTCAATGAAATGAATTGGACTCAAAGGCATAAAATTCATGAGGAAACTCATGCACAAAGCAATCGAAGTTAGAAATAGAGGATTTGGTGTTCCAAATGTTGCATAAAGCCAAATCAATATCTCCTCAAGCACAATGGTTGCAGCGTTCTCAAGAAAAAGTGAGCTGCGGCAGCCTTATTGTTTTCTTAGAAATCAGCGAAGAATTCTTTTGCTGCTTTGCCGCCGCGTCAGCTAGCTGGCGATGGATCCTGCTGCAGAAATAAAAATTGTGTTCTTTTGCAGATTTTTGTTATAAAGGACCTGTTTTCAAAAATTCACAACGTCGGCCAGAGAATTCCGATTGAGACGAGATCTGCGGCGTTGGAAATTAGACATCCACATCTTCAACAATCATATACAGCACGGATCCTTTTGGCAGACCGATCAGTGCGTGTTTCGATGGGGAAAAAGGATGAACCCTATAGTTCGACAAATTAATTCCTGAAACCTCGTCTGATTGCCCATATTCAAAAATTCATAACTCTGCCTCGGAAACTCCGATTGAGGTGATCTCTGTGGCGTTGAAAATTAGAAACCTGGGTCTCCAACATTTATATTCAGCACAGGTCCTTTCGGTGGCACGATCAGCTTGGATTTTGATAAATAAAAAGGTAGATTTCAGCATTTCTGCCGTCAGCCATGCTGATCACCCAATTTCAAAAATTCACAACTTTGGCCTGGAAACTCCGATTGAGGTAATCTCTGCGACGTTAGAAATTAGACATCTGGGTCTCCAACATTCATATACAACATAAACTCATTCGGCGGTCCGATCGGTGTGGATTTTTGATAAATAAAAGGGTAAATTTTAGCATTTCTGCCGCTAGCTATGTTGATCGCCCAATTTCAAAAATTCATAACTCTGGCCAGAAAACTCCGATCAAGATGGAAATCTGTGGCGTTGGAAATTAGATATCTAGATCACCAATAGTCATATACAACCACGAATCGTTCGGCCCGCGGTTAATGTAAATTTTGACGGATAAAATAGTCAATTTCAAATGATCCCTGCCGTTGACAATCGCCAAGACTCATTTTCAAAAATTCATAATTTCACCTGGAAACTCCAATGGGAATGAAATTTGCGGTAGCTGAAGACTAGATACCAAGATCTTCAATAGTCGTATATAGCACAAGCCCTTTTTGCATTTCGGCAAAGGTATATTTTGATGAAGAAAAAGGCTAATGCAACTCTTAAAAGGCGGTTGGCGTCGACCGAACCTCGGTCACAAGTCTCAAGCCAAGGCAGCGAACCTAAGTGGATTATGGATCCCTTTATGGCGGACGCATTTAACTGAGGCGGGAGTGGGCATCATAAATAAACAAATAAACATATATCCATATATATAAACATATGCTGATATGTAACAAATCATATTATATTGCAATAAAATCAATCATTCTTTTTCATTGTCACTACTTGTACTTTTTGTCTCTTAATCGGAGGTTCCCACGACATTGTCTGGGGTAATTAATAATAGAGGCTTGCCTCTATTAGGAATAAAAGAACCCACAAACAAACAAAAATGATATTTGTGCTTCGATATATCGTCTGGTGTCACACGATGCCAGGCGCGTATTTTCGATCCCACAAATATATATTAGACTATTTTATAAACTAGTAGAATATAAATAACACAAGTTGTTCAAAAAAGTACTGCACAAATAAGTATTACATATATAATTTCACACACAAGTTTTACATCAAGAACAAGTTCAACATTCTTAATAAAACACTAATTGTTCCATAAAACAAATACTACATAAGATTGCAAAGAAATTGAGACTTAAATCCCACCATAATAACTTAAAGAAGCCAATAACTTACACAAAAGATATATATATATATATATATATATATATATATATATATATATATATATATATATATATATATATATAATGGGTCATGTTCTTATGAGATGAGGTCATGCTTACTACTATTCAAGTAAAGGTCGCCTCATTTTGACCCATTTTGAGAGTGTTTTAGTTGTTCCAATCAGTATGGATAGAAAGAACATCGGAAAATAAGATAACATATGGAATTTTGATACAATTTGTGCCGTATAATCATTCACCTTAACGGGTGAAAATTTATAGAAATCTTAGCGGATTAAATTTTCACCTTTTAAGATGAATAATCATACGGTCACCAAATTGTATGAAAATTGCCGTGTTATCTTATTTTTGGATGTTCTTTCCATCCGTATAGTTGTATTTAAAACAACACTCTAAACAAAAGTGAAAAATAAGGTGACCTTACTTGAATAGTAGTAAGGCCGACCTCATAGTAACATGACCATATATATATATATATATATATATATATATATAGGTTGGTGATGCTAAGATCTGGCCGGCCGGATCACTGTGCTTATTCGGCCGCCTCCCATTTTGACCCTTGGAGCATGTTTGAAAGATTTTCAACCGTACGGATTGGAAGATCATCGAAAAATAAGCTAGCCTGTCAATTTTCATATAATTTGGTGACCATTTGGTCCTCCCACTTAACGGTTCTTATTTTAAGAAAATTTTAACGGATCATAATTTCAACCATTTAGTGAGAGGACTAAACGGTCACCAAATTGTATGAAAATTGACAGGCTAGCTTATTTTTCTATGATCTTCCCATCCGCATTTTTGGAAATCCTTCAAACATACGCCTCCAAGGGTCAAAAATGGGCATATGACAAG
The DNA here is from genome assembly GCA_026586065.1 of Dioscorea zingiberensis. Taxonomy (NCBI): domain Eukaryota; kingdom Viridiplantae; phylum Streptophyta; class Magnoliopsida; order Dioscoreales; family Dioscoreaceae; genus Dioscorea; species Dioscorea zingiberensis. The sequence goes on from CM048824.1 coordinate 44,781,902, forward strand.
ACAAATGATCCTACTTACCTAATCTTAGCATCACCTATATATATATATATATATATATATATATATATATATATATATATATATATATATATATATATATTGTGTAGGTTATTGGCTTCTTTAAGTTATTATGATGGGATTTAAGAGTCAATTTCATTGCAATCTTATGTAGTATTATTTTTATGGAACAATTAATGTTTTATTAAAAATGATTAACTTGTTCTTGATGTAATATTTGTGTGTGAAATTATATATGTAATACTTATTTGTGCAGTACTTTTTTGAACCACTTGTGTTATTTATATTCTACTTGTTTATCAAATAGTCAAATATATATTTTATTTAATTATTTATATTATTAGTAAAAAAAAATAAACTTATGTTATTTTTGGGTTGGACTAGGATGGGCCTGGGCCAAACAAAATTTTGATGGGTCGGGTTGTTGCTAACAAATTTGACCCGAAAGTGCTCCGACCTGATCCAAATTTCATTTCAAACGCATGATTTTGGTTTTTTTAGTCACCGGGGAAAGATCAGGGGCGAAGAAGGTTAGCTTCGCTTTGTAATAGGAGAAATTTGAATTTGTCACTCATTTCTAGAAGGCGGTAGGGTCAACAGGAATTGGTGTTGGTGGGGGTAGTGGACCTGTGCTAGGCCTTGCTGCTGCCACTAGGTTAACTAAAACTACAAAATTTGGGTTGTAGTTTAGTCCTCTAAACTGTTGTGCTTAACCTTGGGAGTTTATCTCAATAGCAATATGTTAATCTTAAATCATATAACCGGAACTTTACCAATCATTGCTGTAAGTTTAATACACATCACCTTTACTTTGCCAAACAACGCAATAACTTCTGCAAGCATCACATCAACTTCAATAAAAGTAGGCACTGTAACTTTATAGCACATCACCTCAACGTTAAATTTTATTGCTATAACATTATAATATATTACGTGAAGTTTACCAAGCATCACATTAGCTTAAAAAAAAAAGTAGCCAACTATTCCCTTATTATAATTAATCAACAATGTTAGGCGGAAGTCTATTTTCTAACTCTGCAAAAGCATGTTCAAAAAAAAAAATCAAAATCTACATTGAATTTGCCAGTAAAAAGTTTGGAACATGTCTGTTTATGAATTAGATGCGCATTCTCTTCGGGATATTCGTCACTAGCATCAATGCATTTTTGCCGCCGTGGCTCTGTTCATGAAACAATTATAACAATAATAAATAAATTCTGTCAATCAACAGTAAATTTAAGATACGATAACCCCAATGTATTATCGTATCAAGACACGCGACAACGATCTTGGTGTAATTTACGCAATCATCAATGCATTTTACAAAATATATATGAATCGTGAGAAAATTTCACATACAATGAATCCAATTATAAAGTTTGTATATTACCTTGAGCGGGAAAATCACGCAACACTACCCTTAATTTATGCAAAGACCTAGTGTCGCTTTTGCTATATCTCAAAATTAAAGCCTCCGTAGTTAAACTGTTTCTTTGGCAACTCAATTGAAGCCCGTCCAAAACCAATGCCTGTCAAAAGACTCAAAAGAAGAAAAGAAGAATAAGTGGCATATGTTAGCAAAATTCTTGACCAAAATTAAAATTTCAAAATAATTTTACTGTCACCTCCAGCAGTGGCACACATCCTTTTATATAGTTGGTCTTAAACTTTGAATTGTTTTGAGGTTTGGCGACAGCTTTAATAGATTGCAATATATACTTGTACATAGCCTGTCCCCACCCACAACGCCAAAAACGATTCATAGATTCCATATATTTCAATGGCCAAAAGCACATAGCTGAATCATTATTGGCAAAAAAATATACATTGAATATGTATAAGATGCACAATTTGAGAAAGTCTTCCTCCCACTCATCCCTTTCTGTTTCAAAATCCTTCAACAGTATAATGAGTGTTGTCCTTCGCAAATCATGGAGCTTTTGCTGAGGAAAATACTTGTGCAAAAACGCAGGAGGCTTTCTCTTTGAATCCACCTCAACATGTTTACCCGAATAGGGAAACCTAAGACACCTTTGCACCTCGTCTTCACAAAACGAGATGCAAGAATTTCCAATCTTGAACCTTACAGTGCTTTCATCAAAATTTTCAATCAATGCTTGAACAAAACCCAAACCAATTAAACGTTTTGGCACGTCTATATACTGCTTAAAAATGGTATTCTCCAAAATTTTCTTCTTTGAATCTTTACTTTTAAGCACTTCCATGAGGAGAAACATGTCGGAAATGCAGCACCTAGTAGACACAACACCCTTTTCATCATTTTCACCATTTTTCTTCAGCCTTTTCCTCAATTTTACTACGTCAGTACCCGTTTCACCCTCTTGGTTCATCATTTCCCCTTCTTGTTGAACAGGTAAATCGGTACCAGTTTCACCCGCTTGGTTCATCCTTTCCTCTTCTTGTTGAAGAGGCAAATCCATCGTTTCTTATCAGCTTCCCTGAACAAAAAAATGATATTTTTTTTATTCAACTTGGAACAACATAGAATAACAGTTACAATATACAGAACAAGAGGAGTCCATCACTCTCACCATTCTCTTGTAGTTGCTTAATATTCATACCATCCATTCAACAAGGCACCCCAAATATGTATATTAAATCAAAATATAATAACGAATCAATCTTGTAACATGCAATTTCAACAAACATTTTTATAAATATTTTCTCTCCCTTTCTGCTCAAAAATTATTTGTCTAATAGGTTGTGGCAGTAACATTTGTTGATGGTGTTGTTATAAAAAAAATAAAACAATCTTCCCATTTTTTTTAATCAACTGGATGGTAAAGGCCACATATATCGTTCTAATATTCTCCACGCAAGCAAATCTGACATGTCAAACACTAATCCCTGGTACTCAGAAGAAAAGAACAATAAAATTTCTCAAAGCTGAGAAATTTTATTGCAAACCAAATGCTCCTTGAAGAAATCCTCAATTCCATCAAGAATTAACAGTCGATTTGAGGACTTCAAACGTGAATTTCAATGGCAATCAAAATTTTGATATAACTGTAGAACATACGACCTGAATTTATTCACGTTTGAAGCCCTCGAATCGACTGTTAATTCTTGATGAAATTGGGGATTTCTTCAATAAGCATTTGGTTTTCAATTAAATTTCTCGGCTTTGAGATATTTTATTGTTCATTTCTTATTAGTACCAGGGATTAAGGTTTGACATGTTAGATTTGATTGCTTGGAGAATATTAGAACGATATATGTGGCCTTTACCATCCAGTTGAATAAAAAATGGAAAGATTTTTTTTTAAAAAAAAAAAAACCATCAACAGATGTTACTGCCACAAACTATTAGACAAATAATTCTTGAGCAGAAAGGCAGAGAAAATATTTATAAAAATGTTTGTTGAAATTGCATATAACCAGATTGATTCGTTATTATATTTTGATTTAATATACATATTTGGGGTGTCTTCTTGAATTGATTGTATGAATATTAAGCAACTACAGGGGAATGCTGAGAGTGATGGACTCGTCTTTGTTCTCAGATATTGTAAATCAAGTATTCTATGTTGTTCCAAGTTGAATAAAAAATATCATTTTTTGTTCAGAAGCCGATTAGAACGATGGATTTGCCTCTTCAAAAAGAAGAGGAAAGGATGAACCTAGAGGGTGAAACTGGTTCCATTTACCTCGCTCAACAAGAAGGGGAAATGATGAACCAAGAGGGTGAAACGGGTAATCGACGTAGTAAAATTGGAGGAAAAGGTCAAGAAAAATGGTGAAAAGGATGAAAAGGGTGTTGTGTCTACTAGGTGCTACATTTCCGGCATGTTTCTACCTCATGGAAGTGCTTAAAAGTAATGATTCAAAGAAGTAAATTTTGGAGAAGACCATTTTAAGCCGTGATATAGACGCATAAACCTTTAACTGGTTTGGGTTTTGTTCAAGCATTGATTGAAAATTTTGATGAAAGCACTGAAAGCTTCAAGATTGGAAATTCTTACATCTCGTTTTGTGAAGACGAGGTGCAAAGGTGTCTTAGGTTTCCTTATTGGGGTAAACATGTTGAGGTGGATTCAAAGAGAAAGCCTCCTACGTTTTGCACAAGTATTTTCCTCAGCAAAAGCTCCATGATTTGCCAAGGACAACACTCATTACACTGTTGAAGGATTTTGAAACAGAAAGGGATGAGTGGGAGGAAGACTTTCTCAAATTGTGCATCTTATACATATTCAATATATATTTTTTTTGCCAATAATGTTTCAAATGTCCTTCCTTCGCCATTGAAATATATGGAATCTATGAATTGTTTTTGGCGCTAGGTGGGGACAAGCTATATATACAAGTACATATTGCAATCTATTAAAGCCGTCGCCAAACCTCAAAACAATTCAAAGTTTAAGACAAACTATCTAAAAAGATGTGTGCCACTGCTGGAGGTGACAGTAAAATTATTTTGAAATTTTAATTTTTGTCAAGAATTTTGCTAACATATGCAACTTATTCTTCTTTTATTCTTTTGAGTCTTTTGACAGGCATTGGTTTTGGACGGGCTTCAATTGAGTTGCCAAAGAAACAGTTTAACTACGGATGCTTTAATTTTGAAATATAGCAAAAGCGACACTAGGTCTTTGCATAAATTAAGGGTAGTGTTGCGTGATTTTCCTGCTTCAAAGGTAATATACAAACTTTATAATTGGATTCATTGTATGTGAAATTTTCTGTTGATTCACATATATTTTGTAAACAGATTTATGACTGTAGAAATTACACCAGTACTGTTGCTGCGTGTCTTAATACGGTAATATATTGGGTTTATCATATCTTAAATTTACTATTGATTGACAAAATTTATTTATTATCATTATAATTGTTTCATAAATAGAGCCACAGCGGCAAAAAATGCGTTGATGCTAGTGACGAATGTCCCGAAGAGAATGCGCATCTAATTTATAAACAAACATGCTCCTAACTTTTTACTGGCAAATTCAACGTAGATTTTAAATTTTTTATTTTTCTTGAAAATGCTTGTGCTGAGTTAGAAAATAGACTTCCGCCTAACATTGTTGATTAATTATAATAAGGGAATAGTTGGCTACTTTTTTTGAAGCTAATGTGATGCTTGGTAAAGTTCACGTAATATATTATAACGTTACAGCAATAAAATCTAACGTTGAGGTGATGTGCTATAAAGTTACAGTGCCTACTTTTATTGAAGTTGACATGATGCTTGCTGAAGTTACTGCGTTGTTTGGTAAAGTAAAGGTGATGTGTATTAAACTTACAGCAACGATTGGTAAAGTTTCGGTAATATGATTTAAGGTTAACATATTTCTATTGATATAAACTCCCAAGATTAAAAACAACAGCTTAGAGGACTAAACTATAACCCAAATTCTGTAATTTTTCATAGTTAACCCGTAAATGGCGTAGAAGGCCCAAAGACAGTCCACTACCACCACCAAAGACCAATTCACTGGGACCCGCCACTTCTAGAAATGAGTGGCAAACTCAAATTTCTCCTATTACAAAGAAAAGCTAACCTTCTTCGCTCTTGATCCTTCCCCGGTGACTAAAAAAACTAGCCTATGCGTTTAGGCTGGGCTGGGCTGGGCTGGAACACTTTCGAGTCAAATTTTGTTAGCGCAAACCCGGCCCATCAAAATTTTGTTTGGCCCAGGCTCATCCTAGTCCAACCCAAAAATAAAATAAGTTTATTTTTATCCTAATAATATAAATAATTAAATAAAATATATATTAGACTATTTTATAAACTAGTAGAATATAAATAACACAAGTGGTTCAAAAAAAGTACTGCATAAATAAGTCTTACATATATAATTTCACACACAAATATTACATCAAGAACAAGTTCAATATTCTTTATAAAACATTAATTGTTCCATAAAACAAATTCTACTTAAGATTGCAAAGAAATTGAGATTTAAATCACACCATAATAACTTAAAGAAGCCAATAACCTACACAAAAGATATATATATATATATATATATATATATATATATATATATATATATATATATATAGGGGTCATGTATTCTTATGAGATTTACTAGCTTTTACTAGTCATGTAAAGATTAAGCCTCATTTTGACCCATTTTGAGAGTGTTTTTAGGGTTTCTAACCTTATGGGTAGAAAGAACATCGAAAAATAAGATAACATGTCGATTTTCATACAATTTGGTGACCGTATTATCATTCATCTTAACGGGTGAAAATTTATAGAAATCTTAACGGGTTAAATTTTCACCCTTTAAGATGAATGATCATACGGTCACCAAATTGTATGAAAATTGACATGTTATCTTATTTTTCGATGTTCTTTCCATCCGTACGGTTGGATTTGTAAACAACACTCTCAAAATGGGTGAAAATGATGCGACCTTACTTGAATAGTAGTAAGGCCGACCTTCTAATAAAATGACCCATATATATATATATATATATATATATATATATATATATATATATATATATATATTGGTGATGCTAAGATCTGGCCGGCCGGATCACTGTGCCTATACAGCCACCTCCCATTTTGACCCTTGGAGCATGTTTGAAGGATTTCCAACCATACGGATGGGAAGATCATCGAAAAATAAGCTAGTCTGTCAATTTTCATATAATTTAGTGACTGTTTGGTCCTCCCACTTAACGGTTCTTATTTTAGGAAAATTTTAAGGGATCATAATTTCAACCATTAAGTGGGAGGACTAAACGGTCACCAAATTGTATGAAAATCGGGATGCGCTAGCTTAATTTTCGATGATCTTCCCATTCGTACGGTTAGAAATCCTTCAAAATACGCCCAAGGGCCAAAATGAGAGATTTACAAGAAGCACGCCTTGTATATATATATATATATATATATATATATATATATATATATATATATATATATATATATATATATATATATATAAGGTTCATTATAGGGCCATTACTATTTGACACACCGCTTCATTCTTTTCATTATCACTTTGTTTTAACCAAATCCAACCTTATGGATGGAATGAACATCGAAAAATAAGCAAGCATGTCAACTTTCATACAATTTAGGAACTTATAGGGTCTTCATATTAAATGGTGAAATTCCAACCGTATAAATTTCATCCATTAAGATGAAGACCCTACAAGTTCCTAAATTGTATGAAAATTGGCATGCTTGCTTATTTTTCGATGTTCTTTCCATCCATACGGTTGGATTTGGTTAAAACACTGTGCAAATGAAAAAGGATGTCAAACGGTGTGTCAAAATAGTGTGTCCCATGATCCTAACTCATATATATATATATATATATATATATATATATATATATATATATATATAGCAGTGATGCTGTGCGGCCGGCCGGAAATTAGTTCATTTCCGGTCGGCCGCCCATTTGGGCCCCTGGAGTATTTTTTTTTTTTTATATGGATGGGAAGATCTGTTAAAAATAAGCTATCCTATCAATTTTCATACAATTTGGTAACTGTTTGGTCCTCCCACTTAACGGTTTAAATTCTGAACCGTTCAGATTCCTATAAGTTTTGATCCGTTAAGATGAAGACCCTACAAGTTCCCAAATCGTATGAAAATTTACAGACTAACTTATTTTTCGATGATCTTTTCATCCGTACGGTTGGAAATTGTTCAAATATGCTCCAGGGTCTAAATGGCGGTCAATCGGGAAATGAACTAATTCCTACAGCCGCATAAAGATCATCACAGATATATATATATATATATATATATATATATATATATTCGAGTTAGGCCGGGCTGGGTTGGGCCAATCATATAACCCAAGCACAGCCCGGAATATAATTGGGTCTGCTTAGTTTAACCCAACCTAGCCTTTCGGGTCATTTTCCTAAGCCTAACCCCTATTTTTTTTTGGGTTGGGTTTGAGCCAGCCCAGGCCACCCGGCCCATCTCCACCCCTACTTGGGATAAGAAATAACTATTGAAAAGTTTTGAATTTTTTGGGGGGAAATTTTAAAGTAAAGATATTAATGATAAAATAGTTATGTGGCTTCCATGCATTGGTGTGTGGGTCATTATTATATTCTTAAACTTCAATTAAAATTTTTGGCTTCCATGCAATTGGTGATCTCGGGTTCCTTGAGGAAAACTTAGACAAACGCATAAGCAGGCACAGTAACCTTCTCCGAGGGTGGTATGGCTGTAACTTTACTACTCTTTCCTTGAACTTTAACTAGTATTGTTGTAACTCTATCACACATCACTTGAACTTCAGCATACATCGATGTAACTTTAACATGCATTACCTTAACGTTACCGAGCATCGTTGTACATGAGCTTTAGTATGGAGAAGCAGTTGTTGAGTGCACATAGGTGGAGTGTTATCAAAACCGGACCGGACTGCCGCTTAAAGGTAGGTTTGATGGTCACTACAAGAAAATATGCGTTTTGTGACGGACATTTAGCGGTGGTTTACATAAAACCGCCTCTAAATGTAGAATTAGCGGCGGTTCTGTAAAAACTGCCGCTGATTTCATTCTTTTAGCGGCGGTTTTGTAAAACCGCCGCTAAAATAATGAAATCAGCGGCAGTTTTAAAAGAACCGCTGCCAATTCGATTACATTTCACGGCAGTTTTGCGTAAAACCGCCTCAAAACAATTGGAATTTTTTCCCAATTAGCGCTGATTATTTAATTCATACAAGACTCCCTCTCTTTCAAACTATCCCCCAGCCCTAACCCTTCTCTCTCTCTCTCAACCTCAGCGCCCCATGCTCTCCTCCTCCCCGCCCCCCTCTCTGATGGCGATTCCATCAAGATCGGCGAGCCTCCATCTCAACCTCCTTATTCGTCCTCGAACCCGAGATCGTCGAGCTGAAAAAGGTGGGAAGACGACAACAATGGAGAAGGGGAAGGGGCTAGCCCGGCGATGGGCGGTGGAGTTCGCCAAAGGCCCCGAGGCCGCCGACGTCCCCAATCCCCTCGGCTTCGCTGCTCGGTCCTCTCTTGATCCGGTCAGTGTTTCGATCTCGTGCTCTGATGTTTTGATTTGGGTTTAGGTCTCTTGTGGTGTTGAAGGTTTGGATCTGTTGTTTGTAGGATGATGCGAGTCAGAGAAGGCAGAAGAAGGAAGCTGAGGCAACTTGGAAATCGCAGGTATTAAGATTATTTGTAGTTTATAAGATGATATTTGATGGATTAGGGTTTGAAAAGAGATTATTATTATTTTTTTCAATTAACTGGTTTGATGGGCAAAATTTTCTTCTTGGTTGCTTACGTGCATGCTTTCGTGAGCTATTTTGTGAGAATAACAATTAGTTTCATAGAGATATTTACTTCTTGTTCTGCAGCCAAAAAGGAACTTGAGGGGTTTAGAGAATTTTCTTCATGGAATTTATGTGTTGCGTTTTGGAAATATAAAAGACCCATTCTTGTTGCTTCATTTTTTCTTGATTCTAATTTCTTTTTACTGTTTTCTGTGAGGTTTTGCAGGGAAGATCAAGATCGGAATCAATGGTATGTGGATTTGTTTTTTTTTTCAAGATTTAACATGGATTTTATGCTTATTAATTGGTTTTTGTTTGATCTGATCGATTTCTATGCTTATGAAGGTTTCTATGAATTGGTTTTTGTTTGATCTAATCTCTAGGGTTTTCGAGAATGACCATTTCCTTCCCGATGGTGCTAAGGTTTCCTGTGAGTCCTCCTGTCTATTGATTGATTCTTATTCATGTTTATTTGATTGTATATTTTATTAATCACAAACGTATTGATTTTTATTGAGTGTTTTGATCAATGGTTAAAATTATCAGCAAAATTATTTAAAGATGTTGTATTTATGTTGATTTTTGATGGGAGATTGCTGGTATTGAAATTAAAATTACCAATGTTTTCCCATCATTTATGTCTTTAGTTATATGTCTAGTTGTATGGTTGTTCATGTTTTCATCTGGTCAACCTTAATGTTCTCAAGATTGTGCTTCTATAACAGTAATGCTCTTCTGAAAATGTTAAGTTTATTCCTATGAAGGTCTCAGTCAGCTAACCACTACTGACTACTATGATTTAAAAGACCGAAAATTTGTGTTATATAAGAATCATGAGCTTTTGCAATAACTTAACCTAGTGTTTCTTGAGCTAACACTTTGTTCATCTTATCTATTCTCAAGAAATAATTTGTGTTCATATGCCGTTTGCTATCCTTGCATCCCTTCACCCAACTCCTGCAGTTTGTGGTTTGCCTGCTGAAGTGGCCCTCCTGTTCATAGAAAATATGGTATGCATTATATTGTTTGTCCAAAATAACTTGTTGGGACTTTAACAACCAATTGCTTATAATCGACATATATATGTTTTAAAGCTGAACATTGGCCTCAGTTTGTTGGTTTAAAGGTTAGAAACCAATGATGGTATGATGCTAAATAAGCAATATATCACTCCTTATTAGAGCAAGCATGTATGTGCCTTTGTTTTGCATGCTATTGATTTTGACTGTGCTCAGTTTGTTCTTATTTCCTTGTAGACCTACATGGCGGACCATCATCTATTTGAAATACAAAAGATTTGGCGGACTTACATTTATGTTTTATTAAAAAGCAGCTTTGCATAAATAACTTCAATTTTATTGACAAATTGGCACAGTTATATGAGGGTATTTGCATGGTCTGTGATTGATTATAATTAATATTTCCATTCTAATGTCTTCATTCTTTTTCCTAAATAATGTGCTAGATTTGTTTGATCGAGGAATGTAAGTTGGACTTGTTGGTTGGTTTGGAGGAAGAGAAAGTGAATTTGCTGTGGGAATGAGATCAACCTTAGTGGGAAAGGTAATCTAACATGCTTTTTCTCTCTTTTTTTCTTAAAAAAAGAACTACCAATCTTGCAAGTTATCCTCTAATTTTGCATTAGATTTGTCAGTCATATTCTCTCACCTTTTTCTCTGTGACACCTCATCTTTTCTTGTTGTCAATAAGATCCATGATGACTAAAGAAAGAATTGGTAGTTGTCTCATCTAACTTGAATGGCAGGGCTTTAGCACACTGATTTATGCTGGTGTTGGAATAGTTGAAGGATCTAATCCATTCTCAGAATGGGAAGAATTGGACTTAAAAGGCTTCACAGGTGTTCTCTCTCTCTCTAACATGACACATAAACATTCTAAACAATCTTAGATTTGCATGTTTATAGTTCACCATTTATCTGTTGAAAAGAGGCTCGTAAATTTCATGCAGTTCACCAAGTTGCTGCATCAATGGGAGTACCAAGCTTGCTGCCAAGAAATGAACATTGGGAGTGCAAGACAACATTGATGTTATTTGATTACTCAACATATTAGAAGAAAGGTGTGAAGTTTAAAGGAAGAATGATCTCCCAAATCTGGACTTTCTTGTTATTACTCAACATTTTTTCTTTTGTGCAAAATTTTATCTATTGAAGTTTGTAAGATTTTCTATTTGTAAACAAATTTATGTTTACTTAATTTTGTTGTAATTACTTTTGAATTATCAATAAAATTTGAATTTAATGGATAAGTGTGATGTTATTTGATTATGTAACAAAAATTGGTAATTATCAATAAAAAAAGGATAAGTATCCATTAAAAAAATTTAAAACTAAAATAACCAAAAAAATCCTATCTGAATTTGGCGATGGTTATTAACCGCCGCTTAATGCAATCAATGAGAGTTTTTTATTGCATGTAGCGGCGGTTCTTAACCGCCTCTAAAACCGCCGCTAAATGTTTCGTAACATTCAGCGGCGGTTATACCGGCGGTTCCAAAAACCGCCGCTAAATGGTGTCCCGACGCTTGTCCTAGCGGCGGTTGGTGAACCGCCACTTAAACCAATTAGCGGCGGTTATAACCGCCGCTAAATGACATTATAACCGCCGCTAATAGCATATTTTCTTGTAGTGGGTGAGCTACCTTCAATTGGAGGTTTGTTCTCTTCTTCTTTTAAAAGTTTGAGGAAGTCATTCCACTCTATTGGATCACTTCCCCTTTTAGTCCTTCCACCCCTGCATGTTCAATCCAGTTCAATCTGGTTTATTTCGGTTCAATTGCAATTCTGGTCCAATAATACAACTCTAGGCCAGTAACTCTTTCAATTTCTAGCAATTAGTGAGCTGTTTCTAGGCTTGAGAGGAGGTAGCAGGTTCGCAGACACTAAGTTTGTCTGAGTTTTCCTCAAAGAACCCGAGATCACCGATTGCATGTTTGTTTCTCTAGTCCTTCCACCCCTGCAAGTTCAATCCGGTTCAATCTAGTTCAATCCGATTCAATTGAAATTTTGGTCCAATAATACAACTCTAGGCCAGTAACTCTTTTAATTTCTAGCAAGTACCAATCGAAATTTACTAGGTAGCGTTGTTCGGCATTAATTAAGTTTGTCTGAGTTTTCCTGAAGGAACCCGAGATCACCTATTGCATGTTTGTTTCTCTAGTCTTTCTCAAGGAAAATCGCTGGCATAAAGTTAAGTTATCAACATTTTAAGAATAAATAGTAGCTGAAACATTTAAATGAACCTTCATAACTTCGCTAGCATCATCTGCTATTTTATTGAACTCTCCCGACTTTTATTGGGTCAATACTCTTTCTTTTTCTTTCTCCATTTATCTTATGGTATACATGTTGTGGAACACTTTTGAAGAAAAAGTCTGGAATAAATATAAGATGAAACATTGAAATGAACCTTCATAACTTCGCTGGCATCATCTGCTATTTTATTGAACTCTGTCAAGCTTATTGTGTCAATACCCTTTCCTTTTCTTTCTCCATTTATCTTTTGGTATACATGTTACCGAACACTTTTGAAGAAAAAGTCTCAATGATTTTTATCATTTCTGATAAAATTTGCAATCTGCAATTGGTGGATTATGTTAAGTATTTATAGTTTGTCTATTCTTCGGTCTAGACTACTTATTCTTCCTATGCAATGTTATCCGAACCGAACCGGACATTGAACCGTTCAAGGTACCAGGTCACCGGTTCACCGGTTCAACCGCCCGGTTAATTGGATCAATGTCGGGTTAATATAAATATTAATAATAAAATTTTTTATTATAGATAAATAATAAAATACTATTTTAAATAATTTAATATTTGAAAAATAAAAAATGTCTGTTCAACCCTGTTCAATCACCGGTTCAATGACCAATTCACCCGATCAATCCTGTTCAATCCCGTTAAATTGTAATTCCAGTCCAATAGCAAAACAGGAGAAGTAGTTGTTGAGTGCACATAGGGGCAATGTTATCAGAACCGGACCGGACCTCCGGTTCACGGAGTTCATCTTGCCGCAGCGCGTAAGTACATGAGCTTTAGTGTGGAGAAGCGGTTGTTGAGTGCACATAGGGGCGGTGTTATCGAATCAAAAGGACGGTAAATTCGTTCGGTTAAACCGGTGAACCGGCCATGCAACCGGTCGGATTTTGCTATTGGACAGAAATTACAATTGAACCGGATTGAACCGGGTTGAACCGATTTTTTTTTATACTTCAATCTTAGTGTGGAGAAGCAGTTGTTGAGTGCACATAGGGGCAGTGTTATCAGAACCGGACTGGACCGCCGGTTCTACCAGTTGAACCAGTGAACTGGATATGAAACCGGTCCGGTTTTACTATTGGACCAAAATTGCAATTGAACCGGATTGAACTGGATTGAACTGGATTGAACAAGATTGAACCTGCAGGGGTGGAAGGACTAGAGAAACAAACATGCAATCGATGATCTCGGGTTCCTTGAGGAAAACTCAGACAAACGCATAAGAAGACACAGTAACCTTCTCCGAGGGTGGTATGGCTGTAACTTTACCACCCTTTCCTTGAACTTTAACTAGTATTGTTGTAACTCTATCACACATCACATGAACGTTAGCATGCATCGATGTAACTTTAACATGCATTACCTTAACGTTACCGAGCATCATTGTAACGTCAGGACCTAAAATTCAATGCAATAAGGGAATAGTTGGCTACTTTTTTTGAAGCTAATGTGATGTTTGCTGAAGTTACTTCTATACTTTCCAGGGAATAGTTGGCTATTTTTTTTTGAAGTTAATCTGATGTTTTCGGATGTTACTGAGATACTTCGTAAAGTTAAAGTAATGTAGATTAATGTTACTGCGTTGCTTGGTCAAGTTCAAATAATATATGATACAGTTACAGAAATAAAATTTTAACGTTGAGGTGATGTGCTATAAAGTTCACGATTACTACTTTTATTGAAGTTATGGTGATATTATTCAAGGTTACAGTGCTACGTCTTACAGTTACAACTATACTAGCCAAAGAGAAGGTAACTTCAACCTTAGTCATACTCAATGTCAAAAATATACTTTTTGGTTCATTTTGTCCTTAATAATCGCATTGTAATGACTCATGGTTACTGTAATATATATAATTTGCTTTTTGGAACAGTTGGCTACTTTTGTTGAAGTTAATATGATGTTTTCTGAAGTTACTTTGATAATGATAAAGTTAAGCTCATTAAAATATGACCATTGCTGAATTCACCTTAACTTAAGCTAATTGTGTTGTAACTTTAACACCCTTCCCTTGAGCTTTAACTATTATTATTGTAACGCTATCACACATCACCTGAACTTTACCATATATCGATGTAACTTTAACTTGCATTGCCTTAACGTTACCGAGCATCGTTGTAACTTCAGGACCTAAACTTTAATACATTTGATTATGAGGTCTTTGTAAAATATAACTCCAATATTACTTCTTTCTTCCTGAAATTGATGTCTTCTTGGATCTCATCTCTAATTTTTCTTAGCACATTTAGAATTTCTGGTGTAGTTTTTTCATATTATAGCAGAAAACTATACAAAGTGTTGCTTTGAGTGCATCTTTGCATGGAATAGGCTCCAGTGTGGAACTATCTGTCACGCCCCACCCCCAAAACCCCGAGCCCATAGGCAAGCGTGAGGCATCGCATTAACAGGGGACGGCCGCCTGCATACAAAGCCTCGATGATCAAGAATCACATATAAAATGCAGTGGAATATAAACATAATCCAAGGACATAAACATGCTTAATGTCGTAAGTTCCAAAGCAGAAACAAAATACGATCTATAGGCCCATGAGCACCATACAATCATAACATAAGCGGCTCCTACAGGAACCTAGAATAACATGTCCTCACAAACAAGCGGTCGAGGAGGTAAAGCAGGCCTCGCAGATCCCAAAGAAATCCACCGAAAGTCCCACAGCGGCACTCCTACGGCCCACGTCCTACTCCTCGGGAAAATCAACAAGTGCATGAGCTTTCTTAAGGAAAACCCAAAGTAAGTACCCGTAGGAACACAATAAAGTCATGTCAAACACAATGTAAGATAAGCAAATAAATGAACAAATCAAGAACATGACCATCAAACCCGGCGTGGGAAACACAAATCCCACCGACCAAACTAGCTGAAGTCTCAGACCTACCCCAATGAAAACTATTCTACGGTAGGGGCTCCATAACTACAATCATCTCATTTCAAGAAAAGCAACTAAAGCGAAGTTTGTAAATCATCCCCCGGGCAGTCATCAACCTAAGCCGATATCGATCCTCGGTCACAAATCGATAACGCTACCTCTCATACATGTATACACGGCCAGCGTATTGTCCTACTGACGGGTTGGACAGCCAGAGTATCCTCCCCTTGACATGAACTATCAGAACGCTAGGGTGTCCTCAGTCCTGAACGCCCCACCGGAGCCTTGCTCCACTGCACCGGGTAGAAGAATCCACAAGAACAACACATATCGAGTGGAAAGAAATATCATACAATCAAATACACATGCACAAGCATGGAATCAATAAAGTAATATTCCAACGAGTCAAGTAAACATGCCACAGCATGAAATCAAGGAAGCAGTAATCCAAGGCATCAAATAAACATGCATGAGCATGGCATCAACAATTCAAGGAATCAATCAACCAATGATTGGGGAAACTAGACAGAAGCACTTACATGGACGAGCATGTATTCAAAAATAATGAAGTATTCATCAAAGAATAAAAGTACTAGGCCGAAGTACTTAATTACCTGGTCTAGATTCTATTTGTCAACCCGTATCCCTTCTGACATGGCTCCGTTCCCCATGTCGATATCTGGTAGGTAGAATATAACCCCCGTATAAATACATGTGTATAATACGTGTCTACCCCTACATGTATTTATCATGAATATAATATGCCCCTTAATGGTGCCCATTTAGTACACTTGCTTCATTTAATCCATAGCTCATGGTACTTAAGGTTATCTTCATGGTTTAATATACATTCAATCCGAGCAAATTTCATAACCAAGGGCCCAATTTGCAAATATCATAGTAGTTAGTAATATATCTTTCATCTTTTCAAAACATCCAACAACTTATACATGTATTTGATTCTTACTGACATAATTACCAAATATATTGTTTCTCTCTCTCCTGTTCAACATGGCATTATATACTCTACTATTAACTCACGGTAACCAAGCCCCACCCGGATGTGGTTAACTTAGGAAGAGTCCACAAAGCATGTTAGTGATTTTACATGCTCCACAAGCATGATTAGTAACATGAAGCCCGTTCACACGTCCATCTCTCACCGCATCTGTAACTTATACAAGTTCAGCTCCTTAATGAAGATGGTTCATCTATGCACACTGATCATGCATGAAAACGTGGTTATATATATGAAAAGTAGAACTCATGCATGATGTTAACCTTCCCAGGCTCCACGTGAGGTTTCTAGTTACTATCAAACCACGTTATTTATTAAGTTATGTATGCGTGCATTCTCTAAGAAAGTCATGAGCTTTCTTTCAAAGGTCAGGGGTTTACCGGAAAATGGGTTGTCTTAGTGCTCCGGTGGGGAGGTTCTGAGGTTGCCCTGAGTTCAACGATGGTTGTTCTCTGTTCCTCCGTAGCAATTTGCGTCAACGAGTAGCAGTGAAAACTAAAAAGGAGATGGCTTTTTCACGCGTTTTTCCCTCTATACCAAGTTTGCATGTGGCTCTCAGCCATGGGTTATAACTACTTTCTCCATTATTAAATCCATCCGTTGATTTCAAAAATGAAAAATCTCACTTGTATTGTCTCATTGCTTTCATTTGAAATCTATTCCAAAATAACCCCACGTGCTGGGCAATTCATGCATAGTGTTGGCGTTTTTCCCAAACGCCCCTTGTTTCTTTAAGTAATACATGTAAGACCTCCTCTCTTCTCACCTAACCATGAGAGAGATACACAATCGCATATTAGCCCTCAAGTTTTCCACATTTTATTCAAGTTACTCATGCATGAATCCACATGAGTTATAATTTTAGTAAAGAACCCCTAGGTTTTTTCAAAATTATTATACAAGTCTATGTTTATTCTATTTATGAGAGAGTGTATCTTTGCACTTTAGGCCTCCATTCCTAATTTATTTCTTCTAGGTCCTTACTTCTTAATTCTCATAAAAGGCCTAATATGCAATTAAATCCTTATTAATAACTCATATTAATCCAAACAAAGGATTCAATTACAAAGCATGCTTAAAAAATAATTAAGGGTTTAATAAGGTCGTAGAACCTAGTAGTTCTTACACTATCATTTTAAACTTCATCTTCTTTGTCATTCCCCATGACATTTTAAATAATTTGCTCATCACTCAACAACCATGGATTTGCTTCATTTTCTCCTAGGTAGTTCAACGGTTACTCAACATTCATTGTATAACAACAGCTCAACTTTTTGATTAGGACATGCAATTGTTGAACGGTGCCAATATCTGAGTGTTGATCCAAATTCTTTGAAGTCATTTTATCCATAGACCAAATTTTACAATATCGAAAATAATTTTCAACTTTACTTGCTTCTTGCTTCAACATCTGGTATCCAAGCCAAGATTGCAAAATTCATTGCATCTAAAACATGTATCTTCTCTGGGTTTGGGATCTCGATTTCATAACCCATCAAACGATTTCAATAAAATCGACGACAATAATGCGTCTTGAAAGCTCGTATGATATCCGCATCACAAGGTTGAATCTTTGATGCTGTGTTGGGTGTAACAACCGGCAAGAAAAACAATTCAATGTTTTAAAAACCTTCAATATGTTTTGGATGAGCAGGACAATTATCAACAAGCAAGAGTACTTTTTTTCCTTCCATTTTGCTATCAAATTGTCGAACATATTCTTGGAATAGAATTCCAATCATCCATGCTAATTTGTTAGCATGATGCTCGCAATTCATGCGACTCAAGTTAACATTCTTGAAATACTGTGACTTAGCATACTTGCAAATGAACTATAAAGGAAGATTGTTTTGGTACCATAAAAATTTAACAAAAATAATTTTAATTTTATTAAAAAATGAGTTTTGAGACCATAAAATGTAATGTAAAACTAAATCTAGTTTGTAGGAAAGATGAATAGATCCATGT
This sequence comes from Dioscorea zingiberensis, assembly GCA_026586065.1. Lineage (NCBI taxonomy): Eukaryota > Viridiplantae > Streptophyta > Magnoliopsida > Dioscoreales > Dioscoreaceae > Dioscorea > Dioscorea zingiberensis. The sequence continues at coordinate 44,800,309 of CM048824.1, forward strand.
GTTCTATATAATAAGACTAATTAACTTATTTTGGGAACATAAAATTTAAAAAACAAATTAATTTTAGTTTGTTGGTAATGAATAGATCAATGACTTATATTTAATATGATTAATTTATTTATTTTGGGACCAAAAATTTAATAAAATTAATTTTTATTAAATAATACATTTTGATAAAAATTTAATAAAATATCTTGATAATTTATTTTTTTTAATTAATAAACTAATAATTTATTAATTTATTAATTAATTAATATCTCGATTAATTAATTGAATTTTGTGGTCCCAAAGCTATTAATTAATAGAGGTTTTACTTTATTACAATTTTGAACGATTAAAAATATTTTTAAATCATTCAAAATTATTTTTAAGCAAAGTAAATATGTCTCTTAACTATTTAAAACTAATATTTAATTGTTTGAAAACATCATTTTAAATTTTTTATATATTCGAACTCAGGAGTTCACTGAATTTTTTTTAAAAAGTTATTTATTTATTTATTTTGACAACTCACAGATCTTTCTGTATTTAAAAAAAAAAAATTGGAACATTATCAAATTATTTTTATTAAAAACACTCAATTGTCCTTTAACGAATTATAGACATTTAGACAATAGAATTATGCTAAAATTTTATGATAATATCAATTTTAAAAAATTAAAGTGAATAAAGCTAGTAACAAAAAAAGATTTGAATTGAAAATTACATTTTAAATAAAATAAAAGGGTTATAAAAATTAAAAAAAAAATTATCAAATAAAATTAGATTCATATTATTTTAAACATTATAACAACTACTTGGAACAATACGTTTTTAACCAATTATCAAGTTTTGGTAGTTGTTAATAACGTATGTTAACCAAATCAATATCTTATCATTCCTAATATTTATTTCTATCTAAAATCTTTGTAATTTGCAAAGAAAAGATTTTTCTATTTACCATCCGCATGCGAAAGGTTCTATTTACCATCATGAAATTGATGCAAGTTGTAATTAACTATTATTTTTATGAAAGTTATCGGTAAGACAAGGGGCATTTGTTATTATATATCTATTATTTTTTAGAAAGTCCTAAGCAATGTGAGAGTCATTTGTTAGTTATAATTTCATTTTTTTGGAGATTAGTGTGACTAATATATGTTACATTGATAACTATAATAATAATTAATTAATAATTTCTCTAATTAAAATAAAGTGGCCTATTAGCTCAAATGGCTAGAGCATTATTATCTCTTTATTGAGAAAGGTTCCGGGTTCGAATCCTGGATAGGCCTTTTCTTTTTAATATATATATATATATATATAATATTTAAAACAACTTATATAAATCTATTCACTAACTGGTAAATTTTGAAAATTTTTACTAATTATATGAATTTATTTACATACATACATCTATTTATATTACTAAATAGAAATATATTAATTTTAATTTTTAAAAATCCAAAAAACCAAACGTTAGGTCCGGATTTTGAAATTTCCCCAAAATTTTAGATTTTCTAATTTTAAAAAATCTATCTATATTAGTAGGTGAGATTCAATCGATTAGAGATAATTTTAATTTTCAAAAATCTAAAAAAATAGAAAATTAGATTAGGATTTTGAAATTTTCTCTAGTGTGACTTATATATGTTACATTGTCAACTGCAAAAAATAATTAATTAATAATTTCTCTAATTAAAATAAATTGGCCTATTAGCTCAAATGGCTAGAGCATTTATTATCTCTTAAGTGAGAAATGTGTTCCGGGTTCGAATCCTGGATAGGCCTTTTTTTTTTAATACAAATCTATAATATTAAAACAGCTTATAAATCTATTCACTAACTTTCAAATTTTGAAAGAATTACTAATTATATGAATTTATTTACATACATACATCTATCTATATTACTAAGCCAAAGTATATTAATTTTAATTTTTTAAAATCCAAAAAAAAACCCAACATTAAGTTGGGATTTTGAAATTTTCCCAAAATTTTAGATTTTTAATTTTTAAAAATTTATCTATATTAGTAGGTGAGAGTAAATCGGCTATAGATAAATTTAATTTTGAAAAAATCCTTAAAAAATAGAAAATTAGATTAGAATTTTGAAATTTTCTCAGATTTTTTGAATTATAAAATAATATAAGTAATCAAATTAGCAAAACAACTACAGATGTTCTCAATCAACTACTCAATTCCTCTCGGATGGACCAAGTCATAAGAGTGCAAGCAATCAGGATCATGCAATAGATGTCACAATTATATAGTAGAGGATATACAGTGGAGGGTTTGGGGGCGTCGTTGATAAAGGTGGTGTGTGTAGTAATGAGCCGCCAAAAGACATCCACTAATGGAGAATTCGTATTTATGATGATGCCTTTGTGATTGGTGGATTGGTGGAAGCACGCGTATCGCGAGAAGCAAATATATGCTACGCGATATTACGGAGAATACACCTACGTGAGTATGATCGAAGGTTGCGATCACATGAGAGTCGGGTCTCTCTAAAACACTTCGTGGCGGAATACTGGGGAATGATTGTAATGCCCCAAACCGCGAGGCTATGCTCACGCATGACCAAATCTTGTGCCATTTGGGTGAAGTTTGACACTTCAACTTGCAAATTCAAGGCATAGTCCATTTGCTTCTGTGAATGAATAGATCCTTTAGTGGCTACATGAAGGCCAAGATTGAAAACAAGGAAATATAAGGAGGAAAAAAATAAGGAGAGGATTCGGATCCCATTTTTATTTAATAGTTTTAGATAGAAAATAGATTTATACCTCCAAATTTCAAAATAATAATTATAATTAATTATTATTTATGTATAATATAATTTTTTTTTTATAATTTTCAGAGTGGGGCCCATTTGTTTGCCTCTAAACCCTCCATCCAAACCGAGAAAAGCCTCATCGTCGCTCTTATCCAGAGCTCTTCGGCTCCATGGCCACCTCCTCGCCGGCGCTCTCCCTCTCTCCGCTCCCCCTCCGCCTCTATGCTCCCCCTACCCGCCGCTCCCCCTCTTTACTCCCTGTCCGCGCGAACCGCGCTTCGCCGGTTCTCGCCGCCGCGCCGACAACGTCCTCTACCGGCGTGGTTCTCGTCGATCGGTCGGATGCTGAGAAGGTGTATCGTATGAAGTCTATCTATCTCGATAAGGTCATCCCCATCCTCAAAGAAGAGTTCTCTTATAAGAACGTCCATGAGGTATGCCGATTTCTCGTCTTCTTGATGATTTTCTTTATTTTCTTGGTTTTTTTTTTAATGTTCTGATGATCAGGTGCCGAAGATCGAGAAGGTGGTGGTGAATTGTGGGATGGGAGATGCGGAGCAGAACTCCAAGGGTTTGGAGGCGGCGATGAAGGACCTCGCTCTCATCACTGGGCAGAGGCCCATCAAGACGAGGGCCAAGAAGTCTATCGCGTCCTTCAAGCTCCGGGAGGGCACCACTGTTGGTATAGCTGTCACCCTTCGTGGCAATGTGAGCACCTACCATATCTTTCTGAGTTTCTTTCACAAATATTCTTAGAGGTTCCTGAATTGCAGTTCTGGTTTAACATGAATATTTACATCGAATTCACTGACTATTTGAAAACACCCATTGTTCTTGAGATCAATATTTTGAGAAATAGTATGAATTACTCGAAGAAAGATAGTGTCCATCGACCTAAAGTTTAGTAATAGAAGTTAAGAAGAAGGATAGAGGTAGCTTAGGATTATGTGGAGAGAGAGATAATGTCTAAGGACTTATGTATATTAGATATTGAGCTGGATCTTGCCTTTAGAGGGCTAAGGAGATAGAAAATCCATATAGCCGACCCCATCTACTATGAGATTAAGACTTGGTGGTTGTTTTTGTTGTAGTAGTATGAATTACTCTAAAGGAATGGGCAATGTTGACTTATTTTTTTCACAAGGAGTGGTGTGTCGGGAAATGTATTTTGTTCATGTATTATTGTGTCTCAATTGGTTGGAATACACGACATAAGTCTACAATAGCATGCTTAATTGACAAATTAGCATGAATTACTCTAAATCCTTATCCAAGGCTATTCACATTTAACCTTTCCCAAACTGCTATTTATAACCAGGGTACTCCTTTTGGTTTGTTAAATGAATCGCATATGATGTTATCCTTTAGGAAGATAGTGTCCATCGACCTAAAGTTTAGTAATAGAAGGTAACAAAAAGGGTAGAGGTTGCCTAGGATTATGTGGAGAGAGATAATGTTTATGGACTTCCGTATATTTGATATTGAACTAATCTTGTCTTTGACAGAGGATATGGAGACAGAGAAGCTGACCCCATCTAGTATGGGATTAAGGCTTGGTTGTTGTTGTTGTAGTGATATGAATTACTCTAAAGGAATAGGCAATGTTGACTTATCTTTTTTCGCAAGGAGTGGTGTAGGGAAATGCAGTCTGTTCATGTATCATTGTGTCTCAGTTGGTTGGAATACACGACATAGTAGCAAGTCTACAATTGCATGCTCAATTGACAAATTAGAATGAATTACTCTAAATCCTTATCCAAGGCTATGGATGCACATTTGACCTTCCCCAAACTGCTATTTATAACCAGGGTACTCCTTTTGGGGTGTTAAATGAATCGCATATGATGTTATTCTTTTTGAATTATGAGTTAACATTACCTCTGATGAAAACATTTCTTAGATTTCGCCGTTATCTAGCTTTTACTTCTATGGTAATTATTTTATATTCCCAGTCACTCAGTGTAGAGATCTTCTGTGGTCCTTTAGTAATTTTGTTTTATGGTTGTTGTTGTTGAGTCAAATTGTTACTACTTTCATGTCCAAACTCTTCTTTTGATGTCAATTTCTTTTATTGGAGCCATTTAAGCCTTGCTTTGTCTTTAGGGAGTACGAATGCTCAGGTTTGACTCTTATTGTATTTCTTTTTTGACTTAATGTTAGATGATGTACTCATTCCTTGATCGATTGTTAAACTTGGGGCTTCCCAGGACTAGAGATTTTCAAGGTGTTAACTCAAACAGTTTTGACGGGCATGGGAATTTTAGCATTGGCATGCGTGATCAGAGTGTATTCCCTGAAATCAGGTATGAGGCAATTGGTAAGCAGAGGGGAATGGATGTCTGCATAACCACCACAGCAAAAACAGACAATGAGGCTCAGAGATTGCTCGCTCTCTTGGGGATGCCATTTAGAGAGGGTGGAGCCCCGACTGCATTTGTTCGCATTAAGAAAAAAAAGGCTGCTCACTATGACTCGAAGTCTAAAAGGAGAAAGTAAATGGAAGCTACACCTTTTGCTTCAGGTAGTGCGACCGCCTCTGACTCATTTGTTTCTGTGCACTATTTCATTTTTGGTTAGCTAAGAAGTGATTTCTGCTGTTAAACCAGTTTAAATTTCTTTGCTGTTGTATGTTCTGATTTATCTGCACACTACTATCTTTTTTGTGCATCATATTTCTTGGTCGATCTTGGAGCATGTTGATGCAGCTGTAAATGTATCTTGCTTTCTGTATTCTTTGGTTGTAGCATTAAAAATCACTCGAAACTTAATTGTTGTGAATATGCAACAAACATCTACACACATATCACTTCTGTTGATTTTTTTTTTTTGTCTTGAAAGGTTTATAGTAGATTCTGAAAATTGGCTAAATGGTAAATCTTATTTTCAACCCATTGAACTGTGATATCTTGAAATTATTACCTATCTATCACTCAAAAACAAAAATAAACATCTTCGAAGTCCAGCCAATTGATATTGATCTACACTTGTTGAAAGTTCAAACAGTTTGCGTGGATTGTATTCAAGTTAATTTTGAAATCTCAATCATGCATTTCTTGAGAACAGGTTATGCATTGTTACCCGTTTTTTGAGTATCTCACAAAATTGTCCAAATTTTATTGACTGGTTTTAGAACTGCCTGGATCTATTATACATGTTCCTTTCTTGTGAAGTGATGGTTCAGGGAATCACTGTTGTGATTCTTCCATTAGATTCTCAAGCTCACTTACATGCAGGTTGCTAGTTCTATAATTTTTTGTGTGGCTATATATGGAAAGAAAGAAAGAAGTAAATCATTGATATCCTGACTTCATTATGATCTGGCTTTCTCTTGATGCATCCAAAAATCATATTTTCGCTTTTCCATCTGAATTATATAGGAGTAGGGCTGTAAACGGGTTGAGCTTGATCGTGTTAGTTCAGCTCAAGCTCAAGCTCGCTCGAAATTAGCTCGAATAAATTTGATCGAGCTTGGCTCGATTTTAATTTCGAACGCTTGAGCTCGGCTCGATTTAGCTCGAGATTAAGAGCTCAATTATAATTTTCAAAACTAGAGCTTGGCTCATTTAGTTGAATTTTAAATTTTATTTATATATTAAAATTTATTAATATTTATATTATATATTAATATATTAATATTAAATTTCGAGCTCAACTCAGCTTGAGTTTGTCTTGAAATTAATTTTGAGCTCAAAATTGAAGCTCGAGCTTGGATTAAAAGCTGGCCAAGCTCAAGCTTTTATTGAGTTGATCTCGTGTTGTTTAAGAACAACTTCATCATTTGACAACCCTATGTAGGAGTAGTGTTGTTGTTGTTGTTTTTTTTTTTTTTTTTTTTGATAAAGTGGATAAATCATAATTTATTTATAAGATAATTTAAAAAGAGTTCATTACATTGCTCATGCAGCGAAAAATAAAATACATCTATTAGTACTCTCCTTTATTTAAGATGTTGCCTCTTCTTGTCTCCTTGACCTACTCCATCATGCTTGCTTGTATCGTGCCCTGAGTTGGTGGTGGGTCGTCCTCGAACATATCGCCACTCTCATCAGCCCACCCTGGTGTATCCAAGGTGAATTTAAGACCGCATTTCATCAGGTTTCCTGCCATTTTCAGCTTGAGCAGCTTTGCCTAAGGGGCTGCATCCAACCAATAGGAGTGCTGATTTAATTGATCTGAACAACTAGTAAACTTGTTCCTCTTTTGGCATTAAATAATAATCAAGTTGTTAATTCAGAGGCATTTAACTTTAAATGAAGTCATCAGTGAGAACAAGTATAGACGCAAGCCCTATGACTGGCTCTTTCCATTGCGTGTTTTCTATTAATGCTTTTTTGAAGTCTGATTTTCTTGTCTAATTTTTGACCGCTTTTGCCAAATTGTTTGGTGTAAAGAAGTTTGGCGAAAAAAAATTGGATTTAATCTAATTTTTTTATTTTAAATTCCTTTTGAATTTCAATTTGGGTCAATTTGGTTGGTTTTCTTTTGAAAACTTTTATATTAATATAACTACACTGATAACCAACGGCTGAGATTAATTTGTCGGTTTCTTGATAACATTGAAACTAATGCTTTACCTTCCTATTTGAGGTCATTCAAAGTCCATTTAATGAGAGAGTTATGACGTGGACTCCCGTGGTTGGTGGGAAACCTTACCCTATTTATCCCTTGCCTCTTATCTACTGACACGTGGATTGGTAGTTTGGAGCAATCAAGAGTGGTGGTTAACGATGAAAACTTTTTTTTTCCCCTTTTTTTATTTATTTGTTTAAATTCAATTTTGATAGTAATTTTAAAAGAATCTAAAAATGAGTTAATATGAAAAAATCACAAAAGGAAACAAAAATAAAAATAGAAAAGTATGCAAGTGGCAAATAGGTCAAGTCTTCTACTTTGGAAAAAAAAATATGAGAATCTGAGCTTTTTCATATATTCCCCTACAAAACTCAAGAATCACATCTACTATTATGCAAATAATATTAATAAACTTGTTCAGAACTATATGGGAGAGGTGATGATTATTCATCTTAAAAGGTGAAATTCTGAACCGATAAGATTTCTATAAAATTTCACCTTTTAAGATGAATATTCATCACCTTACAAAATTGCATGAAAATCGATATTGTATCTTATTTTTCAATATTCTTTCCATCCATACTGTTGGATTTAAAAAAATCTTTCTCAAAATACCGAAATGAAGGCGAGCTACTTTGCGTAGTGATGCGGCGGTTTGATCAGACGAATTATATATATATATATTACTTAGGCCATAAAGGCCCCCTCATATATCAGTTATGGGCGTATGGTCATTTGGTACGGAAAGTAAAGCTGAATTCGATTCTTGCACCCTCATCATGAGTATATAGGACCTCTCGGAAGAATTTTTCAACGCACGGGACCCAAGGGTTTTACGGTCTTTAGTGAATATATATACACTCAAAATATAAAAAAAAAATAAAAATAAAAATAAAAATAAAAGTCTATGAAGCCAGCCAACGCGGTGACTAGTCCGCACGCACGCAACTCCCTTCCATTTCGTCGCACTTCCTCGTCGAGTCAAAAGCTCCATCTTCGCGCGAGCGAAGCATGAAAACCCAAAGAAAAATCTCTGGAAACTAATTAAAACCAAAGCAAGAGAGAGAGAGTGGCGATCTCCATCTCCATCTCACCATCTCTCCATCTCTCGATTCACGGGCATCTCTCATCTTCTCCTCCCTTTTTTCAACTTTTTATCCTCTCTTTTCTTCTCTCAGCCAACGCTCTTGATCGGTGAGGAGAAAGGATTGGTAGGGAGAGAGAGGGAGAGGCGCAAGTTGGAGGAGAGGGGACGACGATGGACTGTGGGTCGGGATCCGGAGAGGGCCAGATAAAGGGGGTGCTCACCCATGGAGGACGCTACGTCCAGTACAATGTCTACGGGAACCTCTTCGAGGTGCCCACCAAGTATGTCCCTCCTATTCGCCCTATCGGTCGCGGCGCTTATGGCATTGTTTGGTGAGTTTTTTCACTCTTCCTTCCGCTTCTTCTTCCTCTGCTGCTTTTTTGTTCTTCAATTTTAAGGTTCTTGTTTGTTTGTTTGTTTGTTTGCATCATCATCTGCTGTGGTTTGTCGTGGAAATCCAGGAAAGATGCGGTTTTGGTTTGGGTCTATTGCTGGGATTGATGGCCATGGTGGATACTTTGGATTAGGGTTACTGTTCACATAATGGTTTTGGATCGACTTTGATATTTGAAATTATTTTTCTTTTTTCTTTTTTGGGCCTGATAAGTTTTAGATCAGAAAGGAACTAGGGTTAGAAGTTATTCTTGAAATCAAGATTTAGCTTCTAAGGATCTCTGGGGGACTGTGATGTACTACTGTCTGGTGGAATGGTTATCTAGGGGTTCTTTTCTCCCACAATGACTCAGCTGGATTGAATTCGTTATTTTGCTTGCCAAACTTTTCTTGATTAGAAAACTATGGTCTCTTCAAATGATTTACATAAATTGAGGGGTGGTGAACCATGATGCTTAATAGTTGTGGTTTGGGAGCAAAAGCTTGTGATATGTTAAATGTTTTTATCAGTGCTTTAACGCTTAGTATTCACATATGAGCCTTTTCTCAATGGTTGATGGGCTGATTAGAGTTCTAATGTTGCAGTGCGGCTGTAAATTCTCAAACTCGTGAAGAGGTTGCTATTAAAAAGATTGGTAATGCATTTGACAACCGAATTGATGCCAAAAGAACTTTAAGAGAAATAAAGCTTCTCCGGCACATGGACCATGAAAATGTAAGTTCAGCCTACTAATTTTTTATTTTTTATTTTTTATTTTTTAATTCTGTTGCCAGTTCCTCAAATCAGAGATATTTGTCTCCTTTGTTTGTTTATTATTTATCATTATCATCATTATTGATATCATTTTTTGAGGGGAGAGGAATATTATCACAGCAAGATTGATGCTGAAGGGTGTTCCCCAAAATGTTAAAGACCATTTGTGGTTATTCACTATGTTCTTGGTTTTATGCTGTACTATCTACTGAAAGTAAAATACACTCTTTGTTACAGTCACTTGTTCTGCAGTCACCTCTGCTGTTTGGTGCAGAGAGTAACTTGTGTTGGTATGTATCGTAGGAAGTTCTGTTGTGTGCATGTTGACTGTAATCTGGCAATTAGAACATCATTGGCATGCATCAATCTTGCTAATTGTGTAAATTTATAACAACTCTTGTTTTTATTTCCATCGGATATTGTGCCCCGCTGCAAAGCTATTTGCATTTGATTGTGGCCCATTTTAGATATTAATAGGTATTCAAAGTCCTTCGGCCACTTCATATCTGTGTGAATCTGTAGCCTCTGTTGAGGAAGGTGGGTTACCTACGAACATTCTTGGGATAGTGAGCAGAAAACACTTACTGCTTCTGTAATGTCCGTGATTTTATTGTAAACATAAGATTGTTAATTTGTGGTACACCTTCCAAACAGTAAATAATTGTTGAAGCTGCTCAAGAAAATCAAGTGGTGAGAGATGCATATAAGCTAACAATTTATTCACTGTTGATGCTGTGGCTGATCTGGTTTTTGCAATCATGATAATATTTTCATGTAGGCAATTAATGTTGCACTGTGCTGGTGTCTTTTAGACTTTTAATTGGGTGAATAAATTTTTATCTGGCTTCAAATATTTTTGCTGCCTAAAGTTTGATGGTTAATGGTAATAGTTGCCTTTCAGATATTGTGAAGACTGCATGGTGATCTCATCCTTGGGTTTCTCAAATTTGGCTACCCTATGTTTTCTTCTAACTTATCATTTATTCATTTCTATGTCATGCTATTTTTTTTTTAAATTTTGCACTGCCTTATGGCTCAGATGTGTTAATCATTACAGGTAATTGCCATGAAGGATCTTATACGACCTCCAAAAAAGGAAAACTTCAACGATGTGTACATTGTTTATGAGTTGATGGATACTGATCTTCACCAGATAATTCGCTCCAATCAAGCATTAACAGATGATCATTGCCAGGTTTAGTATCTGCAGTTTGTGGCATTTTTTCCATTTAAATCTCTCTGATATTTTTGTTGTGGGATATGATAGTTAAATATCCTGCATACTGGTACCATGGCTGAGGGCCAACCCTTTTGGCATTTTAAGCATTTGAGACTGCAATTGTTGGTGTACATGTCTTTTGTTTTTGTTTATTTGCATTGGTTGAATTTGAACAACTACCTTGGGATGCCATTATTCACAGAATATAATTGTGCTTGCAGTATTTTTTATATCAGTTGCTCCGGGGACTAAAATATGTACACTCAGCAAATGTCTTGCACCGTGATCTAAAGCCAAGCAACTTATTGTTGAATGCAAATTGTGACCTTAAGATTGGAGACTTTGGATTAGCAAGGACGACATCTGAAACAGATTTCATGACTGAATATGTTGTCACTCGTTGGTATCGAGCACCTGAACTACTTCTTAATTGTTCAGAATATACTGCAGCTATCGACATCTGGTCAGTAGGGTGCATACTTGGTGAAATTGGAACGCGGGAGCCCTTATTTCCAGGAAAAGACTATGTTCATCAGTTAAGGTTGATCACTGAGGTATTATTGGGGTTTCTTAGACGAATGAATAAACTTGCTGATCTGTTCCTTCACATATTTTATTCCCCTGGTTATACTTATTTTCTCCTGTCTTTGCCATTTGATTAGAAAATTCAGTGTTTCACATCTTGTCTTCCTGTCTTCCTTAATCAATAGAAGCCATTTGATAGATTGATTACATATGCAACTATTGCAATTGCCATCTTATTATCGGCTGTCTATTATTTACCTAATGTTTGTCCTTGGTTTGGTAATTGTTGTCATAGAGCCTCAGTGGTGGACCTGCTATATACCTCAATGGACCCCATGCAAGCTTACTTTTTTTCTCCTGCCACTTCTCTCTTATTCATAGTTTGTATGGCCCATTATCTTGATTGTAACCTACTGCTCTTCTCATAAGTTTTCCTTGGGGGAACCATAACAGTATAATTTCTGTCCATCATTTTTTATGCATTCTTAATGATTTTGCAAATTTGTTGTTTTCATTTGCTCATTTATTTTTGAGAAGTCTTTGAATTATTTTTTTTAATTGTTATAGATGGTTGTTGGACTGTTTACTTAAACTGCACCATTCTCCTATAACATTTCTTGTTGTCAATGGATGTTATTTTTGCATATCAAGTTAGAGAACTGATATTATTCTTAAGGTTGCTATGGCATGATGCTTTGTTTCCTCCCCTCCTGAACAGTTGATAGGTTCACCAGATGACTCAAGCCTTGGTTTCCTTCGAAGTGATAATGCCCGTAGATATGTGAGACAGCTGCCACAGTACCCTAAGCAACAGTTTTCTGTGAGGTTTCCTAACATGTCTCCTGGTGCTGTTGATTTACTGGAAAGAATGCTGGTCTTTGATCCAAGCAAGCGAATTACAGGTAAACATAGTTTTTATTACTTCCTCAATTGTTTATTTTTCACATCCAATTCTTTGGATGGCCAATAATAAAATAATAATCTTTGACATTTTATTCTTGTAGTTGATGAGGCCCTGCACCACCCTTATTTGGCTTCTCTTCATGATATCAATGATGAACCTGTCTGCCCGGAACCTTTCAGTTTTGATTTTGAGCAGCCATCATTCACTGAAGAAAACATCAAGGAGCTCATCTGGAGAGAAGCTTTGAAATTCAATCCAGATCCAATGCACTAAAGCACCTTTTGCTGCGAATGATGAACAGTTTATTGATAGTGCCATTCCCTCGGCTGGACAAGAACCACATGACTTCTCATGTTCTCTCTTCCTGATGCTCGCATTCTAGAACTTTAAGAATTTGATGTCATGGTAGAGCATAAAGTAAGATAATAAATCCATGCTTTGAACCCGGTTGAGAGAAGCTACTGGAGAAAGGTTGATCATGTAAAGTTGTTTCCAAGATACCGAATAATTGAAATAGTTGGTTATGTGTGACTGTCAAGAACTGATTGATTGATAGTGTTTGTCCTTCACACTTTCTTGGTATTGCTAGTTACCATCCTAGCTTTTAATATGGTAAAGCTTATTAGTGTGTGTTGCTCATTCTTCTTCTGTTTCACTGTTCAATATGAAATGCTTTTTCATGGTAATCACCCTAGCATGTGTGTGGAAATCTTTGCATGTCATCCTTCATCATATGGCAAAGTGGAATTGCTTGAAAAAGGTTTGTTTTTCATTTATTAATTCATTGTTATTTTGAACAGGTATTAGATTGAGATAACAGCCAAACAGGGTAGTGTGGATTTCAATTGTGTACCATGAATACTTGTCCTGGAATCCTATTATGCTATCCTTCATACATTGTTGATGATCAGAAACAATACTGCTCTTCAAGCACATTAAACAGCAGCCTTCAAAGTATGATCACAAATGAGAACTTAGAAGCCATTGCATTCAATTAATATCACTACAACAAGCAGCATAAACTGAAGAACAGACAACACATTGCAACAAACTTCAAAGTATCGAACATCTCTCATGTTGAATATGAGCACTGTTTGAACTCGATGTCCTCAATGGGCAACCTCTCGGATGGAAAAGGGCACGCTGTGAGCTCATCTCTGCCGCTCTGAACCTCCAATGCATCACAAGGTCTTGGACTCACACCCTTTGACACACCTTCAATGTTAGTACACTCCCATGACAACTTCTTAGCTTTCATGGCCATATGCACTGTTACATTGGACAAACAGATACCTTTGAAGGGAGCATTCTCAATGCCATCTAACCTTCCTGCCATTGTCACATTCTGGGCCACCACATTACTGTAACTGATACCATTCACCTCCGGGATGGCCTTCGGGTTGAACTTCCCGTCAGGATGAGACTTGTAGTTCCCCGTCATCCAGAACACCCATTTCATTGTGTTCAAGTTCATGCCTCTAACATATATGTCCTTGATGTAATTCCCCCTCCCAACGGCAGTCTTTAACCGAACACCAGACTCAGTATTGATCGCAGTGATGTCCTCGGCCCTCACATTACGGACTCCACCGGACATTTCACTCCCTACAGCAATGGCTGCACTTGTAGGGGATATGCAAGTGAGCCTTTTGATAACAATGTGCTCACTTGGCATCCCGAAGGCGATACCATACTCATCCCAACCACTTTTAATGGCAATACAGTCATCACCGGAGACTATGTAGTTGTTCTCAATGAGGACATTGCTACACGAATCTATAACAAGCGAAAATTTGAAAGTAATTAAACATATGTCACTGGTCTGAATACATAGATCTGATTGATTCTGCTCTACCTGGATTGATTCCATCTGTGTTCGGCGAATGCACCGGTGCGAGGATCGTGATGCCCTTGACAATGATATTGCTGCATAATTCAACTGCATCTGTCAGCATTTCTGTAACAAGCTGAAGAAAAACTGCAATTCAATGTAGTGCTTTTAAGCTTTTACTGTAGACGGAGTGGTGACCTGCTGTAAACAGGATGAATGTTCCAATTCATAGAGTTAAGAAAAGTGAGATTGGATATGAGGATCTGATCGGTGTACATCAGTTCGACGAGGTATCCTCGCGTGTACTTGAGCTGGTTCTTGTGGAATTTCTGCCACCAGAATTCACCCTGCCCGTCTATTGTCCCGTTATCGCCTGAAATTCATCCGAAACAATCTTTAATCAGAAAATATAAAACTATTAGGATCATTATACTTTTTAACATCATGATGCAGAAACAAAAAAAAAAAGGCTACGGTTAGTTGTGTTAAGTAACAGAGAAGATAGAATTCTGTAGAATTAATTAAGCAGAATACCAGTGAGGATCACATCAGTGAGATTAGTTCCCATGATTAAGCTGGTGTATCTCCCTCCAGCTTTGTCTCTCCCCCTCCCATAAGACGGCAATGGATCGATTACCCTCCATTCGTTTATATCCTGCAATGGATTTTCAATTCAAGCATCTCTACTTGCAGGGAAATTTGGTCTAAAATTACAGTTTTAATTCACAAATAAATCCTTCATTAGAGTTAACAACCATCACAATGTGCAAGAAGTGTATTTTTCAGAAAAGAATTCTAGATTGTATAATTTTTTATCAATCATATAAAGGACAGCCTAGTGCTACAAAACTCTCATTATGCATCTGGCCCAGTGAAAAGTCGGACCACTTGGGTCTATTATACACAACTTTACTCTATTTTTTTTTTTACAAGATACGCTTTCCAAGGATCAACCCGAACCTCCAAAGCTCATACGCCATTAATAACTTTACCATTATTTGATAATTTATTTCAAGATAAATCAATCAATTCTATATATATATATATATATATATATATATATATATTGAAAATGTTAGTAAGAGGCTACGGACATCGCTTATTTAAGCTGCCGCTTTCATTTTAAAGACACTTGGAAAGTATTTTTCCCAATCCAGCGTATGGATGGAAAGAACGTGAAAAAATAAAATTTAAAATGTCGATTTTTAAATACTTGATTTTGTGACCATATGATCATTCATCTTAAAGGGTGAAAATTTATAAATTTCGTCCTTTAAGATAAATGATCATACGGTTACCAAATTGTATTTAAAATCCACATCTTAAATTATTTTTTCGATTTTTTTTCATTCATACTGCTAGATTCAAAAAATACTCTCCAAACGCCTCAAAATAAAGACGCACTGTGATATGAATAAGAATCCAACCGACCAATATATTAATACGCCATATATATATATATATATATATATATATATATATATATATATATATATAAACTAACTGTTAATTAAAAAAGACAAAACACAAAACCATTAAACAACTCAACTCGCATTAAATCAAACAAACCATAAAAAAAAACAACAAAAAATTGAAGAAAAAAAAAATTAGAAAGAGAGAGAGAGGAACCTGGGAAGCAAGGATGACGGCATCACGGTGGAGAAAGAGAGTGAAGGCGCTGGTGAGGTTAAAGGGTCCGGTGAGCCACCGGCCAGCCGGAACGTAAAGCAGGCTGCCGCCGTCGGAAGAGTACTGCGCCAGATGCGCGACCGCTGCCTGGAACGCCTTCGTGTTCGACGTTTTCCCATCGCCGACGGCACCGAAGTCCGTCACGGACGCCGTGTGAGCCCTGCATCTCGTCAGCGCCGGGTACTCCACCACCTCGCCGGCGTACCCTCCTTGCGCCATTACAAACAACAATGCCCAAAAGCAGAGGTTGATAATCACCTGGAGATGATGAGAATAGAGAAGCATTAGATAGATTGATTGATTTTTCATGGCGATTACTTATATTAATTATTATTAATATAAGTAATAATTAATAATAATTAATTATTACTTATATTAATTAGACATGTTTTTAATTGCTTATTAATTGTTTATATATTCATAGGAAAAATGTAATTACAAATATACACCTAACTCATGTTTATTATTTGAATGATTGTTAAATCAAAAATCTTAACTATAGTTAAATATAAATTATGGAACAACAAAAAATATTTTTATTAAATTATTTTTAATTTAATTTTTTTAAAGATATTTTTATGAATTTATAATCAAATATTTTTTTTGAAAATACATATTTAATATCAATCATTTCTAAACCACATAACTACTGATTAGGGGTATTTCGGTAGTTTTACAGAAGTTTTTAATTTAATGACAATTTCTTATTTCAGCAATATATATATGTGAAAAATCAACTTGATATTTATCCATTATATATATATATATATATAACGGTGCGTTAGAATTGAAATTTATCCGCATGAAATACTGACCTACTCTAACACCCAAAACTAAAACCAAAAAAAATAAAACAATAAAAGCCCAACACCCTAGCCCACCCTTGGCTGAGTGTTAGAGTGGGCCGGCCGCATTTGCGGCCGGCCTCACTCTATTATGCTTATATATATATAAATAGTATGCTTTTTAAAGATTTTGAGAACTTAAGACTTAACTTGTTGTTTGAATGTTGTAGTGTTTTTTTTTTTTTTTTTTTTTTTTTTTTTTTTTTTGGAATAGACAACAAGCACTCATGAGAGATTTTTCAAGGACGTGCACAGCTGTACAGAACATTCGAAGGCTGCGTGAAACACCCAAAGACTCACACGTTGTGCCCTCATCCCTTGCAGAGGTGGGGATTCGAACACAGGTTTGTTCACGAATGAACCCCACCTCTTAACAGTATAAGTCTTCACGGCTATGCAGTGAGAGCGCGCCAATCTAATATCACCCATCTGATGTAAGGTAGTGGTACCGTTAAGTCAAGACTCAAGAGGCTTTGATTAAATGTTGTAATTTTGAAATATTTAAATCAAAGGCCTCTTGAATCTGTATTCTCGCAAGAATTTTACTTTGATTATTATTATTATTAAAAAAATAGTCTATATATTTAATATTAATTTTATTATGAATTTTACAATGTTTAAAATAATATAGTTTATATATGCATAACTTTAATATTGTTTAGATGCGGAGTTCTATTGTCATTCTTGGTTATGATATATTATCTTCTTATTTTTCTCTATTTTTCTGTTCTAACTCTAAATTCACATTTATTTATCAAAGGCATCTTACCCTAACGATATCACTCCTTTACATTAGATGAGTAGTCTCGGATTCAAACCTCCACTTACAAACCCGAATTTGAATGCCCTCCGTGCAGGGTAAGAACACAGTATGCATGAGTCTGGAGGTGTTCCATGCAGAACATGAGCCTTCGAGTATTTCGTGGAGTTGAGCACATCCTTGAAATCCCTCGTGAAGGCGCTTATTATCTATCTTAAAAAAAAAAAAATTATTTGCTATAACATTTCCTCATTATAATTGGATAATTAATTTTTGTTTGATAAAATAAATAAATCATATTTATTAAAAAGAAGATAGAGTTAGTCCATAGTGAGACTAGTTACATATGCCCCGACTTTGGTCGGAGTAAGGTTTTAAGAAAGCGAAAACGCCGCCTTTATTTACGCCTGCTCCCGTGGGAGTCATTGACTTCTCCAACCAATCAATCAAGGAATAGGTACATTTTCAATATTATATTTAAAAAAAAATTTCTTAGAGGCATAATTTAAAAAATATTAAATAATAAGACTAAATTATAGTTCTGATTTTATTTATTGCTGCTCATTCCCGTGAAGAATTGAAAGTTGAAAAGAATATTCAGGAAGTGGGATTACTCACAGTCAAGGTCACGGGCAAATTTTTCCAAAGAATGGGGCCCTGCAAAAAAGGTTCAGTGGTTCACACGTGAAGTAAACTAATAACACATTATTATTATTATTATTATTATTATTATCATCGACAGATACAGTTGCATAGAACAAACTTAATATGCTAAGCACAGAGCAAATAAGCTCAATTCAGGTACTATACCCTCACCTTGTATATAGAGCAAATTCAACGTGCCGAATGTTAGAAAACAATAGTCCCACATCGATTGTTGAAGAAAAAAATATAGAGTTTAAGTAATAAAGCATATCTTCATTAGTAAAGAGGTTTTTTGGGTTAAGCCCAAGAACAAAACCGTATCAGATAGTGATTCTGACTGGACCAGAAAAAAAGAAAAAAAACAGCTTAAACTCAAGACCACTCATCTAACATAAAGTAATGGTGCTTTTTTTTCCATCCCATTTTAATAAAGAGGTGGAAAATAATTTACTGTGTCTCGCCAAGCAGTGCCAAAAAAACAAGGAGTATTTCATTAACTGGCAAGACTTGTCGGACTACTTTACATAAAAATAAAGATAAAGAATGGATGTGACGAACCTTTCGGCTGAATTCAGGCACAATATTACCAAACTATTAAGTGAATTTGAGTGGAAGAAACCACTTCATATTATCTCTAATAAATTTTTGATATATATAATATATATATATTGTAAAAATGGTAATAAAAAACAATGTATTGGTATGTTTTTTTTTGGACGTAAGAGCGAGTGGCTAGCCACTCGCTAATAAGAACCAAGGGACAGGCTTCAACCTGGGATCGATTCCGGCACCAAGCAAATTGCGCTCTTGCAGCAGCTGGCCGCCACGTAACGCCACAGGAAGTCCCCCACGGGAATCGAACTCACGCGGAGCTCAAGACACGGGAACCCAATACCACACGAGCAAAGCTACGTTGGTAACAATGTATTGGTATGTTATAATAATACACATCTCACTAGCAAAAGCCAAAGAGAGTTTAGGGGAGTGGAGGATGTGAAACCAAGCACCACCTCTCCATACTTGGAGAGTCTCAGCCACAAGTTAAAGAGTTAATATTATTACGAGTTTGAAACCACAAGAGCACGCTTACTCTCTGCGTGCACGCTTACTGATTCCTTCCCTCTTTTCCCCGTTTCTTTCTTTTTCTTTAGTGCTTCCACTTCATCAATGGGTTCACCACTCACTATCTCTCTAATACTCCATATTTTAAACAAAAACCCAGTGTTACAAAACGGCCATTATACACAGGGTCGAAAAAAAAGCCAGATCATTTGGGTTTATTGTACGTGTTCTTATTTTGCTTTTTTTAATTCGAACTCGTGAATTTCAGATCACATGACTCGAATCTGGAGAGAACTCGTGACTTCCAGGTCACATGATGACAATTTTATCGTTGTACTGAAGCTCCTTTCCATATCTTAAACAAATAGGTGGAAAGCAACGATGAATTAATTGCTGTTTGCTAAGTATTAATTGACATTGAATTTCACTGAATTAAGAGGTGATGAGAATATCTGACAAGAAAAGAAACGGCAATTAAAACAAAGTTTGCTCAACATCAAACTGTATCAAGAATCTCCTAATTGATTCTTGGGCATGTATTGTTATCAACTTTCTGAAATTGCACGGGATGCATGACAACAAGAAGAATTACAGAGTTTGAAACTCAAACTCAAACAATAAATTTACAGAATGGGAACTGGCATGATAAGGAAAAAGCATTATGTTATTACAATGAAAGTCTATATTGGTTTCATTTTTCATGAAGCTAGTTTGAAACTCCAACTCCAACTCCAACTCCATCCAAGGCTATAAGAACACATTTGGAAAAACACACAATATAGAAAGTACCATTTGGTGATGACTATATACAAGTCTGTTCTGGAATCTAATTAAAACTTGTATAAATTCATTCTGTTGCCCTCATTGCTTCCTCCAAACATTTTGTTTATGACGACGGATGCTGCTCCTGTCGGGTCAATCTTTTGCGGATTCTCCTTGATTTGCAACAATGAGACGGCCTCTGCTGCTATACGCCCAGGGCAGATTGCGGCGGCTCCATCGAAAGTCTCCTTGAAATAGGGTGTTCGAAGGTCTCTAACAAACAGTCCGTGAGGAGGAGAAGACGCATTTACCCAGTCATTCCATTTGCTCTCTGTATCATATGCATCTGGCATCCAGCCTCCACCGACGGAGTACTTGGCAAAATCCTGACAACCCATTAGAAGGCTAATATTGCTAGAATAGTCCCATGGACTGAGCCTTTCATTCAGCATAAATGGGCGGGACTCATCGGTATCTTCTCCAACAAGGACATGTAGCGCGACTGCCTCAGCTAATGCAGCACCTTCCTCATCCAGTCTTTGTTGTTCCTCAATCTTCTTCTGTTTCTTCTTCTCCAGTTCTGATCGGATGGCAGCAGAAGTTGCTAGTGCTTTTTCAAGGCGTCTCTTTTTCTTCTCAGCCTGTTTCTGGCGATCCACTTCATCTTTAGCCTGTTTCTTCTTACTCTTCCTCAGTGTTGGCACTGGTTGACCACATCGACTTCTCTCCATAATTGCCTATTTATCTAACTATAATCTCAACTTATCTTTTTCTTTCTTTTCTTTTCTTTTCTTTTTTCAGAATAGCTAATCTAACAGGATTGTCACAATCATCTCCTTGACATAAAAAACTAAAACTATGCAATTTCTCTCAATTCTTTCTTGAAAACTGAAGGGACTTTACCATCTACCGAGCTAAACCTACACCCATTCAGGTCTGAATGAATATCTCATTTTGCGAACGATGCAATCCCAAAATGACACAACTGGAGAGAGAAAGAGAGAGAAGTGATACACTTTGATCGAAGCATCTGTCATGGCTTTCTTTCCCAACTCCTTACAGTCCCAGCTGCTGCCCATATTAATAGAACACAAATGCAAGCAGATAAATCTCAAGAATATGATGGCACACGTCCGGAGCCTCAATTAAACAGCTCATGTGGTCTAGTTACTGCAGAGAAGCATACATGTATCAATATCTACAAAATGATAAGCACAGATGTAGAAAAAAACAAGAGTTAGAAGAAACCATCAAACTGAAAAATATGAATATCACTACAGTTTGTATGAAGCATCTCAGGAAGGTGATGTCTACCTTCCCATTGTTCAGTATCACTTCCATCAAAGTATTATCTAAAGGTCGATTTAGAAAGCTGAAACATAATGCTAAAGATAATTCAAACTTGCAGTTTTTCTCTGAAATGCAAAGTATATTAGACCAAATTTCACAAGACTCTAAGGCAGCTAGTAAACTCCATGAATTTATTAGTTACTGAATACTGCCCATAAGGCTTATTTATTTATTTATTTATTTATTTATTTATTTTGATGGGTTAATACTGCCAACTAAGTTACCTTTCAACTTTGCAATAGATGACCAATATAGGTTTTTTAGTTTCTCAAACATAATAAAATGCGGACAAACAATACTTACATCTACACCAGTATCTGCAACACTCTTCTTTCTAAAAAAAAACTCTAAGAAAATGGAACAACTTAATAGCAGCAGCATCAGTGGAAGAAAATTAATATCCTGTTAAAAGAGGGATCCTATTTGAACTAAAATTAGAGTCACATGTAACATACTCCATCCTGGCTCGTCTACCCCAACCTGCCTTTTTAAACATTGGAAAAAAAAAATATAAAAGCAAAGAAATTAATTATTAAAACAAAAGGACCAAAGTCACATATTGGAGCAAAACCCCATGGCTTAAACTTGTTATTTGCCTCAAATAACATTAAATTTTTTAAGACTTCATATCCGACAAACTCTAAAGAAACAAAAAACAACTTTCATGGAATACATTTTAACTTTATTTTACACTAGTGTCAGCTTTTCTTATTGGTTATCAGTTTGCGAGCATGTTTGTATAATATCCACGTTGAGCATAACAGACATTCTCTATCTTATGAAAATCTAGCCATGGATAATCAAACCTCCCTAATTGATCACTATTTACAAGTTTCAATTGAGTGATCACCACCATATACACTAAAGAAAATGAGACCCAAATTTGCAAGACCTTTGCAAGTAGAACTTAGCTATTCTACAACATTTATGCACCAAGTTAGATTCTTTATGCTTTAAAGACAGTAACTAAAGTACCAATATCAAAGCTCAAACATGAAGGTTCATCAAACCCTACCAAGCAAACATCTTTGATAGCGAAATAAATAGAAAATTCAAAAACAAACCAGAAGATATTAAATTTCACAAATACAAGAAAATATCAGCCCATGATCCATGCCTCCTGAACTAAGAACCACAACCCCTAACAAATCAATCCAATGCGAGAAAACAAATCCAATCCTCATAAATCCAAATCTAATTCACGTCTTCATCGATCAGAACACAAAGACCAAGAAAACTAAATCACTAAAAGAAAATTCATCAGAAACCCTAAAACAGAATCAAAATTCTAGAGGAAACAGCACAGTGAGCAATCAATAGTGAGAGGATCTCATCACCTGTCCAAATTGGGGCATGAATCGAGCAACCACTGTCCTCATATCGAGAAAAACCCTAGAAGAGCAATGAGATTGGAGCTCGGAGAGCTCTCTTTCTAGGAACAGAGCTCGGATCTAAGCGGAGAAAGAGGGATTGGGAACGGATCACATGCGAAAGACGTGAGCGATGACGGAGCCCAGAAGCAGCCACACAAAGCTTACGTCTCTAAACGGGTTCGGGTCTATAACCCTCATTACCCGACCCGAACGACCCGAACCCGTTCTTTCCCACCAAGAAAACGGATTCGGGTCCTGTCCAGTCCGGCGCGAGTTGTATACTTTTTTCGGGTACAAGTATTATTTTTTTTAAAAAAAATTTAATCAAAAATATTAATGATGAGATAGTGATGTGTGATTAATTATTATATTTTTAAATCTTAATTAAAAATTTTAATAGGGAAAACTTTTTATTAGAAATTATGTTGGAGATAACCCATTTGCTAAACACAAGTTTTGCAGGTGTAAAGAAAAGCACCATCCAAGACACCAATAGATGAGTTCTTTAATTACTCCATGTTTTTTAATTTTTTTTGGCTTATATACCTTTATAAAAATAAATATTTTTTAATTATACATATATATATATATATATATATATATTGTTGATGCTTTGATCAGTCTCTTCTAAAGATTTGGAGGGATCTTGATCAATGGATGAGATACATAGATCATGGACCTGAGTAGAAACGGAAAAAATCCTCCTTGGTGTTAAAAAAATCAGGAAAATAAGGCATACAATGGCATGGTATGTAAAATCCAATAACAAACATTTTCTACCTTTGTGCAAAAAATGTTGTCCCAGAAAAACTATTTGTCGCCCCATGCAAGGCTTCTATGCAGATACTTCTCCTCTCTTTGGTGGTGTAAGTCACAGAAGGGGATTTTCCCAAAAAGAAAGATTAGATGAAAAACGAAAGAGATGATTGAATATCAAACTTTTCCTCACATACAGAGAGTTTCAAGGATAGCACCTACTCGCGCTCAATCCGAAGGATGTGACTCTATTTCAAGTGGTGTTGTTTCAATTGAGGAGTTTTAACGTTTTCACAATAGACCCCCAACTTCTTAGGTTTTTACATTACATAATAATGTCCCAATTTATAAAGTTTTGCATAATGGTCCCGGTAATTGTAAAGTTTTGGATCATATTATAATTTCCCAAATTAAAAAGAAGGTTTTGTACAACAAACCCCAAAATTTTATATTTTTGTGTAACAATCCTCCACCAAAAATTCAAAATTTTGGAAATATGGAGAGTCATGTTAAGTGCTACTATATATTATGTTTTTGACACATGTATCTTTTGGGTTTGAACCTTCATGTAGCCACTCCATTGATTTTAAAATCCAAAGGTCAAAAGCTTGCCACCTCAGCTTTCCCTCATTGAATGAGTCTTGGAGTTGGTTATATGCATTCAATGAGGGGCAAAGGCGAGTGGCAATCTTTGGATTTTAAAATCAAT
Source organism: Dioscorea zingiberensis (assembly GCA_026586065.1). NCBI lineage: Eukaryota > Viridiplantae > Streptophyta > Magnoliopsida > Dioscoreales > Dioscoreaceae > Dioscorea > Dioscorea zingiberensis. The sequence goes on from CM048824.1 coordinate 44,824,302, forward strand.
GGCCAAGATTAAAAACAAAGAAATACAAGGAGGGAAAAAATAAGGAGAGGATCCGGATCCATAAAAATGAGTCTAATTTTAAGTTTTAGAAAACTCAAAAAAATGAGGTTGGAGTTTTGGAGTGTTATTGTAGGAGCCAATAAAAGAGGTTTAATGCATCATTATCACAATTACTGAAAAACCTCCACCAATAGATGGAAAGTCGTAAATTGATGTAGTACATGTCACAGTGCAAGGTTAAATGTTAAAAAAGATATGGAGAGGGGTTTGATAGATTTATGATTGGACAAAGGCGGGTTAAAAGTGAGGATTTTTTTTAATTTTTTTTAATTTTTGAAATTTACCATTTGTGGTTGGCTCAAAGTTATTTAAGGTTGTTTTGTTCACATTAATTTCAGAATTGTTGAAATTGATACATGATTAATTGAATTAATATATATTACTAACAAAACCATCAAATTACTCCAGATTTTTTTTAAAATACTGTGGAGGGTCATTTACTCGTTGTTCTCTAAACTACACTTATATAGCCATTTTGATCTAAAAATAAAAAAATATTTATTTTAATGAGAATTTTGAAAATAATTTTAAATATTGAAAAATAGCGAGTTTGATTCAGATGAGAAATATTTACCATTAGGAAAAGAGGAAAAAAAACAATCTTTGTTTAAAGAAATGTGTTAAAAAAAGGTTGATGCATAGAACCTTTCAATGAGATGGTGCCTTGGTTATAGACTTCTTGACTCTTTATGGGCTCCTTTGTATGAGTTTATTTTAAATTAAAAATTTTAGATTTTGTAATGATATATATGTAAAAAGATTAAATTTATTTTAGTTATTAATGCATTTGTTAGAATAATATATTTCATGCACTATATATAATATAGGTTATAATTATAAAAATAATTGAACATAATTTGTATTTTTAATGTTTTTCCTTAAAATACAAGTGAGAAGAACCAGAAGCTCGATGCTATCGTTGTCCTAAGTCATATTCTCATCATTTGTGTAAGGGTTTGTCAAGAAATATTTTCAAATATCTGACTGGTGTTCCATATGGGAGAGCACTGCGGCGGGGTCATGGAGGACCTCCAGGTCCTTCTCCGCGTCTAGAAACCACGCCTGCTACCATGTGCACTTCACTGCAACATCAAGACATTACAACACAAATACATCACCGAGTATATAATATAGGTTATAATTATAAAAATAATTGAACATAATTTGTATTTTTAATATTTTTCCTTAAAATACAAGTGAGAAGAACCAGAAGCTCGATGCTATCGCTGTCCTAAGTCATATTCTCATCATTTGTGTAAGGGTTTGTCAAGAAATATTTTCAAATATCTGACTGGTGTTCCATATGGGAGAGCACTGCGGCGGGGTCATGGAGGACCTCCAGGTCCTTCTCCGCGTCTAGAAACCACGCCTGCTACCATGTGCACTTCACTGCAACATCAAGACATTACAACACAAATACATCACCGAGATGGTGCCTGGCCAGCCACCACTGCCGTGGGATAATCGACATCATATGGCCAAGGGGGGAGGAGGGGGGGGGGGGAGGGGGGTGGTAGCACAGGCAATGATAGCACAAGGGAACGAACCAGGGTCATCCACAACAACCCTGCGAAGCCTTCGACTGGTAAGATAAACAAGGGGAAGGCCCCCATCACTGACTTGCAGGTTGCTCCGGCATGGCATGGTGGAGGTCGACAGAGGGGGATCATCATCCAGGAGTCGCCGGAGCCCATGACAAACCAACGGTCAGTACCCATGCCCTCGATTTCGGACCGAGGTGACTTAATAGTTACGGGTACATTAGTCCCACAACCGGTGGTGACACCCGTACCTAGTGGAGCGGTGGAAGAGTCAGAAGAAGTGACCAATAAGCAAGCAAGGGACATGACCACTCGCTAGGCAGAGGAAGTGACAGGTGAAGGGCTCGATGTGGGTGGGGGTGAAAGGATGGGCCACGCGGACGAAAACATCGTGTCTAACTCAACTCTCAAGGGTCAACCAAGGGAGGATGAAGAGGAGATTGACTTCGCGGATGCCATTCTCGCCTTGATAGCCACCTGGCAGCACCCACCGATCAGCAAAGTGGACTCGGGCCCAGTTTTGAGTCCAGACAAGCTGGATCAACTGAACCGGTCGAGTCAGGTTACAATGGAGAAGGCGAGCGGATGGATATGCATCATTGTACTGTGGGACCCACAAGCAGGGGCCAGGCGCACATGAGGAAACGCTCACCATTGGGCTATAAACACTTGCACTCATATGTGAGCCTGCACCCACTATGGTACAGCAATCCCTTGGCCCAACTCCTTTGGATGTGGTCCAACTAGAGAAACAAATGAACCAAGTGGGGGTTAATGTAATCCCTGAGCAAGGCTTGGGCCCAATCACTATCGAAGCCCACTCAGTTGTAACTCCAAGTGAAGATGGCACTAATGTAATGATAAATGCTCTTTCTCAATCTAAAAGCCCGGAGAGGCCTTTCAATTACATCAAAGCCCAATACAACCCAAATGATGAGAATATTAAGGCCTTAAAAAATGGACTAGTGATTGACTTAAGTAATGCATCACTAAGAAAAATCAGAAATTCATGGGACCTAATCAGCGAAGAGGCATAGGAGCTAATCAATTCGGGACATTTGCCCAACCCCGCCCATCCCCCAAACCCCCCGGGAACAAAGACAACACAAACTGAAGCAAGGGAGGGACCATTGGTAACTGAACCAGTAAGACCTCAGTAAGAGCACCCTGTGCCTCCCAAACCAAGGGGAAGACTAAAGAAATCCGCCCCGCCAGAGGCTCCCATTGCTGGGCCTAAACTGAATAGGATAACCAGAGCACAGAGGAACACTAGAGGGAAAAATAAGAATAGTGCCTTGGAGGAACATCACCCTTTCACCACAGCCCCCATCACCCTCTCTTATTGGCCGAGCGAAGGCATCATCTCAGAAGCACTGAAAGTAGGGGTACTCTTGGATTGCTCGGAAGGAAATCAAACACCTGCAGCTAACCGACGCCGAGAGGTTCACAGAGGGTCAGGCGGGCAACTAAGCCTCTTGACACACCACAAGGCCCACTTGGTTTCCTTCACGAAAATAATATCATGGAACGTCGGGGGACTAGGCATGCGGAAAAAACGATGTCTAGTAAGAGACTTTATAGCGGCACACAAGGCTAACGTGTTTTATCTACAAGAGATAAAACTCCAGGCCATCGACAACAACACTCAGCGCATATTAGGAGGAAGTACTTATATAGGGAAGGTTGTTTTACCAGCAAACAACACACATGGGGGTTGTTGTATTGGATGGAACACATCGCTCTTTAACTTGGTTGACGAATTCATCGACTCCTTCTCGGCAACTGCAGATAGAGAAAGGTGGATGATTACCATAGTATACGGGCCATGCGAAAGGGAGCGTAAAGGAGCCTTCTTGGAAGAGCTTAGATCGATTAGGCAATGCTAGCAGGGCCCTTGGCTGATAGGGGGAGATTTTAACTCAACAAGGAATTAGGCCGAGAGAAACTCGAGCTCTCGGAACACTCAAGACCAACAAGAGTTCAACGAGCTCATTGCAATCCTTCAACTGTTCGAACCCCACTCACTAGTAGGTGTTATACCTGGACAAATGGCAGACAGACACCACTATGATCCGGTTGGACAGATTCCTCTTATCACTAGAATGCATGGATGGTAGCATATCCCTGTATTTGGCAGACTGCACTACCGCACATCAACTATGACCATGTCCCCATAGCGCTGGAATGCGGACGACATGAACCCAAACAGTACCCTTTCCGCTTTAACAGGGGTTGGGGGAGGATTGAGGGTTTCTGGGATATACTCAAAGATTGGTGGCAGCAGAACAACTACGACGGAGCGAGAGCATATAAGTGGGCTAAAAAACTCACACTACTGGAGGTAGATTGAGATGTTGGAATATGGAAGAACAATAGGCACAACGTCAAAGAAAGGGGGAATTAATGGACAACATAGAACAATTAGATATCAAAGGGGAGCAACAATAGCTAACCACATTGGAGGAGGAACAACTGCATGCCAGTAAAACAGAATACGAAAACTTAATTAGACTAGAGGAGGAACACTAGAGGCAGTGCTCGAGAATCACCTGGCTAAGGGAAGAGGATAAGAATACAAGATTCTTCTACTCCATAGCCAATCAAAAAAGAAACAAAAACTGGATTCACCAGCTCAATGTGAATGGCCAGAGTCACAACAACACAACCGAAATTGCGAAGGCAGAATTTAATTCCACTTCACCACCTCTATTTGGATGCGTATACAAAGGTTCTTTGAGCATCATCGCACCGACCGACCTCAATGTTCTGAAACTCAAAGATTATAGACTTGTCCCAGCTCGACAACCTATTCACTGAACAAGAAATCTTCGCGGCCATCAAGGAACTTAACCCGGAGAAGGCAGCTGGACTAGACAGATTCCTAATGACCCTCTACCAACAAGGGTGGAGTTTCATGAAGGAAGACATCCTACAAACCTTCCAAGACCTCTATCAAGGCTTCGTTAATTTGGAAAAACTGAACTGGGCCCACATCCTCTTGCTTCCTAAAAAGGGCGACACAACCTCAATTAATGACTACCGCCCGATTAGTCTACTAAACTGCTCCATCAAGATCATCACCAAAGTTTTGGCAAACCATCTACAAGAGGTCATCCCTGGCCTGGTGAATGAAAACCAATCGGCGTTTATCAAAGGAAGATGCATACAAGATTGCATTGTTGTAGTAGAGGAAATAATTTTTAGCATGAAAAGGACTTCGAGAAGGCATTCAATTCTATCAACTGGGAGTTCCTTCTAGAGATTTTACAGGCAAGAGGATTTGGACTACGATAGATCGGGTGGATCAGGAATATTCTACACTCATCAAAGTCCAACTTTCTTATAAACGACTCCTCAACGGGATATGTGCGGCACCAGAGAGGACTGAGACAGGGAGATCCGCTCTCCCCCCTGCTCTTTATCCTCGCCATGGACGTCTTCACCACAATGGTGACACACGTAGGGCGAGAGCGCATCTTCGCTTCCGTTTTAGAGTAGGTCAAAGGGAACAAATACCGGCTCTGCTTATGCAGATGACCTCCTAATCCTCAGCTCAGGGAAGAAGGGTGATTTCACAATGCTGAAGCTTATTTTCTACCTTTTCGAGGGTCTCTCAGGACAAAAAATCAATTTTAACAAGAGTGCTCTCATCCCCATTGGCTTGCCAGAGATGGAGGAAAACAAGTTGGCCACAACGATGGGGTGCCGACTGAACCACCTCCCTATGGAATACCTTAGAATCCCACTTGCTGGCAGTCGTCCCAGAAAAGAGGATTGGAACAAACTTATACACAAGGTACGGAGTAAGTTAGCAACATGAAAAGGGTGACTGATGTCTATAGGGGGACATATCACCTTACTAAATTTGGTCCTCTCTGCAATCCTCAATCATTGGATGGCAATGTATAACCTCCCAAATGGGTAATCCGACGTATAGAAGGCATACATAGAGATTTCATGTGGAAAGGAGCAACCCCCGACTCCAAGGCTTACCGACTAGTTAAATGGGAGACACTGACAAGACCCAGGGACCTAGGGGGTGGGGCATCCTGAACCTGAAGGCGTTCAACGAAACCCTTCTCGCCAAATGGTGGTGGCGTCTACTACAAGGGCAGACTGGGTTATATGGCAGGATCATCACACATACATATTTCAAGAATGCGCAGGTAAACCCATTTAAGCCTACCCCTAGACGAGCTTCTTTCTTTTGGAAAGGGGTAGTGGCACAACGAGACCTCACTACGACCAACATAGTGACCACACCGGGGACCGAGGAATCAATTAGGGTATGGCATGACAACTGGCTCAACAAGCAGAGCCTATCTAGAAGTTTCTCGGAATTTCAAACACTGTGGGTCAGGGCGGAATATACAATCCAGGAGGTACGATAACTCCAGGAAAGATGAGCACCAATCCTTAAGCTTGGACCCTTATCACAAGAGGTGGTGGAACTGTTCCAAGGGCTACAAGAGCACCTTACCCACCCTAGGAACCAGCAGAGGGATGGTAGGAGATGGAGGCTCACCACCAACTAGGAATTTACAGTCAAATCCCTCTAACTCTTCCGTATCAATGGTGACACGAGAAGCTACATACCGACGTCTTTTTGGAAATTTGTGCCCCCATAAAAGTAAAGCTATTCGCCTGGTTAGCACGGGAAGACAAGCTTCCCACGCTTCAAAACCTGATTAAGAGAAACTTGCAAGGGGAAAGAATGAACTGCTACCTTTGTAATATATAGGAGGAGACCACCGAACACCTATTCATTTAGTGCCCATACGCAACTGATATATGGTCCCACTACACGCAACTATTAAGGATTGTCAGTCCCCCCCAACAAGATACAAGATTTGTGGGGGAGTACATCAATCGATAAGAGTCTGGAGAAAGGACTCCATAAGGGCTGGCAAGTGCTTGTGATGGCTGTCACTTGGAATCTCCGGATGGAAAGGAACAAGCGATATTTCAGTGATAAACAATGTGTTTTCAAGAGTCTCATCTGCCAAGTCAACTTCCTTCTCCTATCATGGTTCAAGAGTGCTCACGCCGCCAAACAGATACAACTGCAACCCCTGAAGGACCCCATTAGACACAACCTCACCCGCACCAAAGAAGGATTGAAGCTGAGACCCCTAGAAGTCGACTTTAAAGATCGGCCCCCGGACAAAACCTCTCAGGAGGGACCGCTCCTGGCTGCTTTATAAGACTCTCTTTGTGGCAGGACTCGGTCCCTTTGGCCCTTTGTAATCCTACACATCAGGTTTTGTAAACTTTTCGATATTTATAATAAAGGAATGAGGTTTATCCATTTTATCAAAAAATAATAATAATGATAATAATAATATTTAACTGGTGGTCTCTCCTAATAACATGACTTGGAGAGATTTGGAGCGTTTTATGAGAAGGTACTAAAGTCGGAAAAAACCAAACAAGAAGAAAGAAGTAAAAAATCAAGAAGAAGAAATGATGAAAACTTTTTGAAACTTTTTCGGAGAAGTGCTGGGTTTTTTCACACTTGGTTATCACAATCCCACATCCATCCTTTCCATATAAATCCAAAAATCTAGCCCTTTTGGGAGAGCAATGTTACACTATATGAAACCATTATATCCTAATAAAATAAATATCAAAAGAATCTAAACGGTTAAATAAAATAAATCAATTAATGATCAATTTAATTTTTGAGTTTTTTTTTGACAAATCTTTTAAAATTGCAACTGTAAAACCCGCCCCGAAATAAATAAGAACTTTTCCCAGAATTTATTAAATAGAAATTTAATATAGTAAGCGAAGAAATTTCGGGAAAATTATTAAGTACTAATTAATCCAGATTAGTTATTGAGAAAAAACAGACAATTGTTTGAGTCCAGGGAAAGGTGGATCTTGGCCTGGGATCGAGATGTACTCTGATGTTAAGCAATGCTACCAAAGTGATGATCGGAATCATTGATCCGGGATTTTCGGATCTGGGTCGATAAATTATTAGAAAGATAATATTAATTAATGGGCGATGTGACATAAAGATTGGGAAGTGATAAGTTGATTTAACTAAAAGTTAAGAGATAATTCAATCATGGGAATTGAATAAGTTAGACTAATGTTAAGATATTATTATAAGTTATATATATACATAAGTTAGCTGACCTAAGTGAGAGGAAAAATTGAAATTGAATTGAAGATAGGGTGAGGTCTTGGCCTAGCTGCTCTCTTCTCCATTTGTGATCTCTTTCCCTCTCCCTTGTTCCCCACCGGCCAGCAAATGCCCACGCGCCACAAATTACATGCGCTGCTGCCACCTACCCCCTACGGCCGATCGCCTTTCTCGCTCACACACACCGCCTAGCCCCATACACCGGCCTTCTTCACCCCCGCGAATGTGAGCCTTAATTTGGGATTAACCCAACCCTAATCTAATGAACATATACATGGATTACATTAGAACAATTGAATGGGCTAAAATGCTTGATTATGTATGAAGGATTGAGTCCAACTTTGAGTTGAGACGTGGTTGTAAAATTTCAAAAGTTAGTATTCCAATGGATGTTCTATTCCTTTTGAAAACTATCATGCTTACCATATGCTTGTAGAAATGCCCATGAAAACTTGGTTGTTTATAAGCTAATGTTTGGGCTTTAACATGTATGGAAGCATGAGAGTAACATAAAATTAATGTAAGTTTGTAATTCAGAAATCTTAGCAATGGTATTGAGATTATTGTTGTATAGGAATTCAGCATGCCCATAAGGTGTTTATAGAAATGCTTTAATGAAATCTGTGAGCCTTTAGAGCTTTGAATGGTAGTTTTCATGCTTCAAAACCCTTCATGAGTACATAGATTGTATGACTAGAGGCAATCGGCATGATTACGCTAAGTATAAGAGCTATCTATGTTTATATCTATTCTTTGTTGTGTTAATGCCTCAAAGGTATATACATAAAATGCACTGGCAGCCTTCATCATCCCACTTCGAGGGATAGCTGCGCTCTCTATACACCTCCGTTCGGAGTGTGTATATGTCAATAGAAAGTTCTTGAAATTATCTTTCTAACGAATCCTAAATTGGAGAAATCCGATGTCCAGATTAGAAGTTATGGACAGAACGGTCAGACTGCGCATAACTTACAGAATTTCTGCAATTCTGGTTTGAGGGCTTGTACTTGCAGATTGTTGTCTCCTTCTTGGGACAGCTGGACCTTTTTGTGCTATGGTTTCCGCCTATGCACGTTATCAAGTTCTGCTCAAGATTTTTAATAGACTTATTTATTCCTACGAAATGCTATTGATACCATGAGGACCCGTCCCCGTAAAAAGAATGCAACAATTAAATTGCTTCTCATTCGACTTCCACACTGGAATCCGAGCTAGCTGGCGAAGAAGTCAGCCCAAGCCCCGAAAGACATAAGCTCAGGCATTCCATTCTTATCTCTGCTGGTTCAATTCCTCATTATCCCAATCATATCCATTGGTCGGTCCTCAACATGGTTTAGTAGACCGACCCGTCCTACTAAGTAAGGGAACATCCGACACATCAAGCTAAGATGACTCTTAAGGAGGTTGTTCTCGGAACTTCATTATTTGAGTGAAAGGGGGTTTTAGGGGAAAGAGGATTTTTTAGTTCGAAAGGGGGAACCAGTCTTTCTTTATCCCTGTGTCGGTGGAAGAGAACAATTGCTTGCTTGAAGTAGTTCTCGAATAGAGTAGTATATAGGTCCCATCATGACAGATAGAATTTCTGATTTACGATTTAGAAGTTATGACCATATCTTTTGCAATCAAGCAAGCATTTGACGCATGCACTTCGCAATTTTAGTTTGAGAGCCTACACAACTTAACTTATTACTTGTAGTATGCATACAATAAAAGCTCGATTAAGGAATCCTAGTATTCATTAAGTTTTGTAATTCATATAAATTATGGATACGACCCTAATGACACTAATCACTACTTGTAATGTCATTGAGGCCTTGAATTCATGAATGAGAGGAAGTTGGGGGTGGGCTGTGAATGAATTCATGAATGAATTAGTGGGGGTTTAAAACAATAGAAGAGTTTTGATTGATTATAATGAAGTAATGTATTTTATAATGGTTGTATGATTTTAATTCCATTGTTGTTTGTGAAATGTTTGTATAATTTCCAGAGCCCTATAAACAAAGGAGGTGCTGCCCAATTTTTGTAGAAATTTCATGTGTTAATGTCTATTATTTTCTAGCTCGCATGCCTTCATGATTAGGGAGATTAAGTGATGATTTATGTTACTGAGTGAGCATGCTAGAGTTCATGTTCGGAGTTCCATTAAGCATGTATAAGAACTCTCTATTCGGAGATGATTAATAAGAGCATGTTAGAGGTCCGATTGGCTAAGTAATGGTTTCATTAGATACATGAAATTGACTAAATTGGCGGCTGTGAATTGTCTAGGTTGATGTCAGGTATTACACATGTTAAATTAGAATGAAATGTGAATGTTTGTATTAATTTCGGGGCCTTATAAATAGGGGAGGTGCCGCTGATTTTTTCATGAAAAATCTAAGTATAAATGCCCTATTAGTGTTCATGTTAACATGCTTAAGTGTTATTAGTTTTCATGATTAACATGCTTAATTGTTCATGCTTTAGATTAATTGATCTTGGCTAATCAAGCATGCTTAGGGGCATTCTAGGAGTCTTGAAGGCATGATATGCATGTTAAGTAAGAAAGCATGCTTTGAGTGAGCTTAATGTCTTTCAAGCATGATTAAGTTTAGGGAATCATCATTTATTGAGTTAATCTCTTTGTTAGAGATGATTAGGGCTTCATGGGCCCTCCCGTATTTAAGAGGATGATTCCGATAGAATATGATGACATTAGTCATATTCTAAGAGGATAGGTGGACATTTACATTCATAGTAATTACTTAAGTAATAAGTTAGTAGTTAAACTCGAGGATACTTGTGTTCATATGTTGATATGAAATATTTAAGTATAGAGATACTGAGATCCTTTATCTATCTACTAGATCCTTGTTCGGACGTGTGAGACGGGACGAGGATCAGTTATTTGTTCGCTAACCAAGTAGGATGTCGCACTGGTGCTGTGAGTATTTCTAACTCATAGTATTCTATTGATTCTTATTGTTGTTGTGCTAGATAGATGTTGTAGTCCATCTTTTGATGCCTGCTCTGTCTGTTGACATGTTATGCTTGCTACATGTGTCTGAGCTTGTATGTTCTGATATGATCTGCTTTGAGTGAGTACCCTTTGACATTCTTCTTGTGTTGTTGTGGGATGGCCAGGAGGTGGTACTTTATGGCATATGGCAAGTAGGAGTGATACTCCATGGCATATGGCCAGTGGAGTACCCTCTGGCATTCTACTTGCACCTAGGATAGTTAGGGGGGGGGGGGGGTGGTACTCTATAGTAGTCTACTGACATTCTATTTGTGCATTGCTTGAGTTGTATACTCTGATTGGATTTGCTCTGCTATGACTGTAATATTGTGTTTATCTACATGTCTTGACTTTCTGTATTGGCCTTACGCCTTCCTTAAATTGTGCGATCCTACTGGGCCTTTCCTTGGCTCAGTAGGCTCTCGCACAGGGGTTGTGAGTTTTCCTTCCTCCTACCTTGCTTATGATTTTTGTGCTCTTATTTCCTTGAGATGTTTCCAATACATATTCGAGTTGAGTATCCTCATATGTTTTGGCTTTACGTCTCGAGGAGATATTTATTTTTATGTTTTCATATACGTATTGGCTTCCGATCTCGTTGAGATCACTGATTATTATATATTCGAGATGTTGCTGCCTTGGATATATATGTATACCTATTGTTAGGTATTCGTACTAGCAATCTCTTACGTACAGGCATGATACATCAGACGGAGGCTCAGTTAGAGAGTGTATTTTCTGGCCATGTATACATGATTGATATAGCGCTATCTGGCATAGACCGGAGACGATATCTGGAGGATATTGTACGATACCATAGATATCTTAATATCATATATGCCAGGAGATTGAGTACATCTGTGAATTTATTCACATCCCAGAGACTTGTTATTTGCTTGTGATTTTGCTTCACTTGCATATTTGTACTTGACTTATTCTATTCCTTGTTTATGGCTTTCGTTATATTTATGGCTTTGTTAGCGATCATATTGGGCCTTTCTTTGGCTCATGCACTTGGTTGCTCTATTTTTCCCAGGTGATGACGAGTAGCTAGGAGTGGACTCAGGAGGGAGCTTCCGCAGGACAGCCTAGCAGCGTCAGGGATATTTTTGGAGCTGAGGTTAATTTGCAGGCCTTTATTCCTTTCTGAGTGAGAGTTGTATCATTCGGGACATGTTAGGGTTTTGTATAAACCTTTTATTTATATTTTCCACTGATTTATATTATTTTGACCTTGTATTAATTATCTGCTTATATTACTGAGCCTTGCGTGCTTATGGGCGACATTTATAAGTACACACAAATACTGCCTCGTCTTGTACGAGGCCCGGGACTCGGGTTCGGGGCGTGACACAAACAGTACCAAAAAACTATTTATTATTGCAAGATTAATAATAAATTTATTAAAATTTTAATTTCTTGAATTATAAAAAATATATTAAAATATATTGTAAATCTGTTGGTGAAATTACTAGTAAGTAAGCCCTCTCTGGATATCGTGGATGGATTTTGTGTGTAAAGAGGTTACAGACCTCCTTTGATATAGTTTGTTAAAATATTACTAGAACTAATGGCCAACAAACCAATGAATTCATGAGTATAATAATTTAATAACAGATTAAAGCCAATTTTGGTCCCTGTACTTTGACTCAATGTTCATTTTCATCCCTGAACTTTAAAATTTTTTGATATGGTCCCTGTACTTTAGGGTTTTTATTCTAATATGTCCCTAGTGTTGAAGTGGCAGCACATGTGGCTAATATTTCTGATGTGGCGGCTTGCATGGCAGGGTTTGGATGATGTGGCATAATAAAATGGATTTTGAATAAAATAATTTTTTAAATGATGACATGGCATGATGATGTGACATGCCACCTGGAATAAAAAATTAATAGTATTATATTTGTATGCCACCTATGCTACCATGTCAGCATCAGGGACGTATTCGAACAAAAACCCCAAAGTACAGGGACCATATCAAAGATTTTTAAAATATAGAGATGAAAATGAACATTTGGTCAAAGTATAGGGACCAAAAATGGCTTTAATCCTTTAATAACCTCATCAAGATTTACAAGTTTACTCTAATGTTATTATAAAACAATACATATTAGAGTGTTTTTGACATATGTACTTTTATATAGTTCATAACATATATATAATTATAAAGTTTATCTTTTCAAACATAACTTGAAATTTGTGATTCTAATTTATATGTTATTGACGTTGAAACCGGTTCTCCTTCAGGATCATGCCTCGCTTCTCGATCAATGGTTAAATTTATTTAAATTGGGACCCTTGATAACTGGGAAAACATCCGCAACTCGCTAGAACAAAGAACAATGAGCTTAGGGCTACCACAGCCGCCCGAGGGTGCTATGATGCTTAAGTTAGCGGGGAGGATGAGATTGAGGGAAAGAGAGTATGGTGTGATTCGTTCTCTTAGAGATGGCGTACATTGTTCTCTCGTCTCCCCCTTTCTTTATTTTGGCTCGTCGAGCAATCACTGAACCCGCAATCCTACGATCTGCGCCCCGCCGTTGCGCCTGCTGATTCAGCCCTGGTCCTCGCTGTGATCTGTTTCCCGCCTGACCATCATCTTATAAGAGTGAAGATTCGATCCCAGGTTCTTCCCTAGGAGAACCTCACGCTTTAATAAAGGACCCGGATACTAATAGGCTTGGAAGCCGTTGGTAATTCAATTATTTGTCATAAAGAAGTGAAGCAAATTTATATGTATTGTAGAAAGTGTAGGCAAAAATTAGGGTTAAGGATTTTTGGCAGCCCCCCTCTTTATATATAAAAGGACATTTTACACAAAAGACCATATAGAAGTAACTATTCAACATAAGGACATTTTACACAAAAGACCCTATAGAAGTAACTATTCAACACTCCCCCTCAAGGTGGGCGATAAATATCAATCATCCCCATCTTGTTACATGCTTTAATACACTTTCTGGGATCTAATCCTTTAGTTAAGCAATCAGCTAGTTGTTCGCCAGAATGAACATGACTCAGCTTGAAAATTCCATCATTTAATCGCTTCTTAATGAAGAAGCGATCAATCTCAACATGTTTTTTGTGATCATGTTGTACAGGATTGTTAGCAATGCTAATGGTTGATTTGTTGTCACACCAGACGTTCAATACATCTCCTCTAAATAGTTGTAGTTCTGGCAACAAACTCCGCATCCAAAGCATCTCACAAAGACTAACTGCCATAGCCTTGTACTCAGCCTTAGCTGTAGACTGAGAAATCACCTCTTGCTTCTTGCTACTCCACGACACACGGTTACCTCCAACAAAGACACATTAACCTGAGGTGGGCCTCCTGTCATCCAAGCAGTATGACCAAACTGTATCGCTATACCCTCCACATCCAAGTGCCCCGACTCCTGAACTAAAGGCCTTTCCCTAAGCTTCCCTTCAAGTATATCAAAATCCTGTATACTACCTCCATATGCTTAACCCTAGGATTATACATATACCTGCTCACCATGTTCACAGCATATGTAATATTGGGTCTTGTGTGACATAAGTAGATAAGGTGACCAACAAGTCTTTGACAACGCTTCTTGCTCACCGAGTCACCAGATTGGGCACACAACTTGTGATTCTGCTCAATCGGAGTAGAAGCTACTTGGCACATTATTATTCTTGTTTCAGTAAGTCCAAAACATACTTCCTCTGAGAAAGCACTATTCCTCCAAACGACCAAGCAATCTCAATCCCAAGGAAATATCTCAGTTGGCCCAAATCCTTGACCTCAAACTCTTTACCCAACCTTCGTTTTAGGTAAGAGATCTCCTCAGTATCATCCCATGTAATAACAATATCATCCACAAAGATAGGCAACATTATGATATGGGATTTGGAGAGTTTGTAAAAGACAATGTGATCCCCACTACATTGCATATAGCTTGTCACGCCCCGACCCGAATCTCGGGCCTCGAGTACGTGAGCAGATCGACCGTACCCAAGTAGAGGCACACCTCATTCAGATACAAAGCCTAGGAAATCAAGAACATACAACAGATAAAAAATAGAAAAATCCAAATAACATAATGGAATATACCAGAGTCTACAGTGGGAAATAAAAAAAATAAGGGTACAAGCACCCTACGTAAGTCAAGGCCCTACAAGGGTCATACAAATAAAATCTCACTCTCAAATAAATCATGAGGTTCTCGAATCTGTGCACAATGCCCCAATCCCTTGTAATGCTTCGGAGTGCGAGTGACGCCGGGCAGGGTAGTGATTAACCTGCGGGCGGTGGTAAACAGGCGGGATTGATAAAAGAGCAAGAAAAAGGGAGGATAAACAGAGAAGAAAAGTCTCTGAAACTTTAAAAGGAAAATATAACTCAATAATCAATGAATAAAATTCAACCCACAAGCCGGGTTTAAATAGCTAAAAAAACTAACCTAGATAACCTAGAAATTCGATCTTTTTATCCAAATTTGCCCAAATCGGCAAATTTTAGTCCAATAGAAAAACTTATCTAATTCTAAAATAACTAAAAAAAACAAGTAACTCCTAAAAAACCGAGTTCAAATCAGATTCATATCTTATCCTAAATTGGCATACGAAATATTACCAAAAATAGCAAAAAACACCGAAAAACAAAGAAAAGACGGGGAAAACAGTGGAATTTGAGGTTTAAGGAAAGGTCCAAGAAGCAAATCTTGATTGACCCCACGTGCATGTCGAGCCGACCTTTCTGAATTGGGGTTGAGCTCGGATTCGTGAATCCGATATCGGTAGCCAAAGTTATGACCAAAATACCGAAACGTGTCTAAAACCGACTCAATCTTGGAATTGACTCGACCGCCTCCCTTCTTTACATTGACCCGCCATCCTGGAAATATCTGACTCGTGCCTCCTGCATCATTGAGTCAGCTACTCGTCAGAATCTGAAAAAATATGAGAACAAGTGTATGAGCTTTAGGAAGGAAATCCTAGTAAGCACCACCGCAGGGATCACAAGAAAGTCATGTAACGAAACAAGTGATAAGCAAATAACAAGTAAAGCAAATCAATGAATATGACTAATCAAGCAAGTGGGGACCATGCCCCGTAGTATCCAACATCTAGGAGTCTCAAACCTACCACAAAAGACTATCAACAGTAGGGACTCCTAACACATCTATAGCCTCAAGCTCTGGAAGAGAAATCCAAGGAAGACGTACTCATAAAATATCCCCAGATCAGCATTATCAGCCTCAGCTGGAAACGACCCTCTGGTCGTAAGTCGGTAGCACCATCTCTCGTACATGTCGACATGGTCAATGAATCACCCCACTGACGGGCTTAACAACCAGAGTATTACAACCCCTCTGGCATAGAATGCCAGAACGCTAAGGTGTCCGCAGCCCTGAACGTCCTGCAAGAGCCACGCTCCACTACACAGGGAGGAAGAACAGAACTTAGCTGATGCATACCTACCCGGCCAGCGCACAAGCACAACATGTTTCCATGGTCAAGTGCCGGTCAACAGGTAGGCATGCTCAGTGAGCATGAACATTCAACAACACATAATGAAACTGACACACACACCTATCCGGACGGAGCATAGGCTCACATATGTCCACGGCCAAGTGTGTAACACCCATCTCCAATTAGGGAATGAGTGCCACACCAGCCACGTTAGGGGGTGAACCCTGGGCCTAAGGTTGTGATATCTTATAAACTAAAAATATGCGGAAGCTAAATATGCAAATAAAGTAGTGTCATAACAAGAAATCATATCCATGTTTAATACAACACCAAATAAAAGAGTACTAACATAACAACATATGTCTCAAATATAATAGGAGTTCTACTATCTCCTAACATCGACCTAATAGGAGTACAACATTGGTGGTCAAAGCCAACAACTAATAACGCCTCAACTCTTGCATGCAGACACAAGTCTCTCTACCTGGACTCCTGTCTATCGCCTGCATAAAAACAATATGAAAGGGGCCTGAGCTACTCGAGCTCAGTGAGGTATAAACACTATTGTCAGGTATAAACATACATGTGTATCATCGACATGCAATAATCTCAAATAAATATAAATTGAACAAGTATAAAATTTAAAGATAAATGTGACTCAATGAATGCTGGTCAAAGCATTATCTTCAATCTAAATGGCTCATGCCAACATAAATATAAAATCCAAGTAAAATGCAAATATGAGTTTCTTTAACAGTTTTATCATCGGGACCAAAAATGATTTCCATAATCATCCTGGCTAAACCAATCAAAGCCAGTAACTACCACGGTTGGAACCAATCAACAACTAGGAAGTAGACAATATGTGAAATCATATCATATAATCAATAATATTAATATCATCTACACCCCTACTTCGATACTGCGGAACCAAAGTAGAAAACGAGCGGAACCAATCAACACCCGAGCCTCCCGGTCAGAACCAATCAACAACCATCGGGCTAAATGTATATGTGTACTAGGCACCCTACAGGGACAGAAAGGGGGTTTTATTTCTTGAAAATAGAAGGTTTTGAAAACAGGTAGTTTGGACCAAAATTAGAGTTTATAAAAACAACCCCTCCCTTCATCAATTTCCCTACTGATCTCACCCAATTCATTAATATTATCTATAGATCTTCAATTTAACAGTCCAACACTTACTGAAGATGGGCTTGATGTTGTGTTCCCCTTTAATTGAAGGTGCTGCCCCGGTGTTCCTCCTCGAGGCTTCAATTGTTGTCGGAGCTCGCGGAAGAAGGGACAACTCACCGAGATTTCACCGTAAGAGAAGGAAGAAGAAGGCTCGGGGTGGCACTTTTCTGGTCATGACCAGAGCTCAAGGGGAGGCTCAGCCGTTAGTCGACAGTGAAGAAAGGGCGGAGGACAAAGGAGGCTCGTGGTCGCCAACGTCGAGACAGTGGCGGATCTGAGGGTTGCCCGTATCCTCGTGATTGGAAGTCCACCGGAGATGGAAGGAAAAGGGAAGAGGAGAAGGGTGGTGTCTCACCTCCGGATCTCATTAGATCTCGTTGGAGAAGGGAGAGGCGTGGGTTTCAGTGCTCAGTCGGTGTTCGCGAGAGAAAGGAGAAGAGGCGAGAAAGATGAGATATTCAATCAATTTCTCTCAATCTTCAACCCTAACTTAGGTATAAGTAGAAATAAAATATTAATACTTTAAATTTAATCAGCTCCCCTTCACTATAGTATCACATGTTTCAATAATTGAAACTTATATGTCCCATGTGTTTATCAAGTTGATTTAAGTCAACTTCACTGTGGGTGCACATGTACCCACTATGAATTTATAGGATTTAATCAATGCATCGACTGAGATCCATAATTCCCGCCTTTTTATTAAAGTGACAGCTACTTTATAATATTAAATTAATTTTTATTCCGGCTGTTGTATCGTTACACGTCAATAGCTGTCTGACTGAGATCCACTTTCCTCTGCTTTTTACCAGGCCAGATCCACTTTTCCTAGGAGTCGATCCTTTGTCTGTTTACCCCCGATAACTCGCCTTTTTGTTAACTCTGATGGATTAGAGTTAGTCCAAATTTAATCTTAATTATCGGGTTAAGTTATTTCCTGCCTCTAATAGTGTCTATGAAAGAGGCCTGGCCCATTAAGGCCTTTTCTTAGGCCCAATAGTCCCTGGGTCAGATTTCAGGTCCGTTATGTCCCGATTTTTATTTATTTTATGTTTTAAAAGTGATTAATTCCTTTTCACTAACTAATTGACCTTGGTAATTATTTGAAATAATTTAGTCTTTTTGGGGTATTACAATGCGTCGATCAACGAACGAGCATTATGTAAACACCATCTCACATATATCAAACATACACATTTAATTTTGGAAATAGTCCAACAAGTCAAGATGTCAAACATGTGTATGTAATCAATAAAGTAATGATTGAAATAATCAAGGAAACATAACAGTAACAAAACCAATGAATAATCAACCACTGAGTAGGAACTAGACAAGCATAACTTACCTATGTCAAGGATCTATCCGACCAATTTGTGTTCCTCCTGACTCGACTCCACTCTCAGAACCGGGATCTGATAGTAGAATTTGCATCTCAGCATATTTATAAATGCATAACAAATATTCACTTCTACTTATGTGCATAATATGCCAACAATGTCACTCTTTCAAATCAACTTGTCATAAACTGGTTTAATTAATAGTATGGGTTACATTCTTATGCTCTATACTTATTCCCAACCCACTCAAGGGGCCCATGGGCCGGCCTAGTTGATGCATACAGCTTAGTTATTCACTTATCATGGACGGCCAAGATTTCATCATGGTCTTAAATCTCCAATTACATAAACTTAAGTCCCTTAATACCTTATGAGTAAAAAACTAGCCAATTAAAGCATCCATTAATATTTAGTTAATCAAAATAGTCCAATCATATACCACTGATTAGGTTACTCATGAATATCTAACTCTTAATAATCAAGCATGCACATGGCTCATTGAAGATGGTTCACTCTTTCCCATTAGCTCGTCTTTACTAAACCTGCTTCTATCTATTCTCTACCCAAGCAGAGAAACTATTGTAGTTAACCATTTTAGAAGCTTGGTCCACGGTATATATCATTAGGACTTAAGACTATGAAAAATACTCGTGCAATGCCTGACTCTCATCAAGCTTTATAAGTAGTTCACATATATAGGCATGCAATGGCAACACCGTCTTATGGTTTAACCAAACTGGATACCACTCCCTTTCAGCTCAACACCTTAGTTCTAAAAGTCTACAAGCATAACATAACAATGCAACCCCAAACAAACTCTTCTCCTTATAGAAGCCATACATGCATGTTCAAGTGATAACCAACGTAAAAATGTCTCTTCCCTCTCATTGAATAACAGTCCCATTATAATGCCACAGTTCATACAAGTCCTAGGCCATGCCCAGGTTCAGAGAAGGAAGTCCCAATGCTTTGCTAAATCTCCCTAACCACCCCTTGACCTCTCCATGGGTCTTGCACACATTCACATCCTTTCATTGGTGTTTATTTGGATTACTATGTATGCATGTATGTACACAGATCATGAGCATTGATTTTCAGAGACAAGATAACTCACTGGGCTCACGACGGTGGTCCTTGGCTTCTCGAGACGGCTTCGGCTGATCACCAACACCTCACCTCGCATGGCGGAGCGACGGAGCTCAAGAAAGAGGGTGGTTTGTGGTGCTCTCTCCCTCGATCATCGGAAGCACATGGAAGGAGAAACGAGTGTCTAGGAGGCTGAGGCGGCGGCTCTGCTTATGCGGGGAACAATAGTAGTGATGGTGATGTTAGCATTGGCGAGAGGAATCCCCCAACATGCCCCGACCCGATTCCCTGGACCTCGAGCACGTGTACAGAACGACGGTATCCAAGTGGAAACAGGCCCCTCTCAGATACAAGGCCTAAGTAAGTCAGAAGCAGATAACAAAAATATCAAAATAACTCAAAATTTATTAATCAGAGTTACAACGGGATTTAAGAAAAATAGAATTTCATACATCCTACAATAACCAGGCCCTACAGGGGGTCCTACAAGTCAGAACTAGTTGAGGTCTTCCAACCTCGGCAAGCTGCGTTCTGACTCCTCACGCCGCTCTTGAAACCAACCCAGCTAATCCCTTAATACTGAAAAAGAGGAAAAAGAAAGTAGAGTGAGCTTTCGAAAGGAAAGCTCAGTAAGTTCCCCGCAGAGATCACAACGAAATCAAAACGATAAAGGAATATCAAAATTCAACAGTCAACAAGTCAAACAACTGGGACCATGCCCCTACACAAACAAAATTCTAGGAGACTAGGAAAGAAGAAACTCCTAGATTAAGAAACAGCCCTCAGGCTCAACAAACTTCTCCGGTCAGCACCCAACCTTATCTGGAATCGACCTCGGTCTCTCGTACGTGTCGACACGGTCAGTATATCGTCCCATTGACAGGTTTGACTACCAGGGTATCCTCCCCCTAGCAAGGAACCATCAGAACGTCAGGGTGTCCTCAGCCCTGAGCGCTCTACATGAGCATTTGCTCTACTGAACCGACAGAATAAGAACTCATCTGGCGCACACTTTCCTGGCCAACACATGAGACCATGGGTCCATGATCAAATGTCGGTCACATGGCGGAGTGCCCAACAAACAAACCAAACAGCAGGCAAACAAAATTCTAACACATCAATCATGCACATACAAAGAAAAAAAGCAATCAACATGTATGTGCACGTATTCCAATTAACAGAAAGGCAACAGATATGATTAAAGAAATAGCAATAGTAAAATCAAGAAACCCGATGACGGGTGGAAACTAGGCAAAGGTAACTTACATTAAACAACTGTCTACTCAAGATTCCCCACCTGGCATGTCTCCACAGTTTTATGCAGAAATCTGGTAATAAATTTAATATAAGCAACAGTAATTATGCGTAATTCCTATATGCATGTGAATGGTTCGCTATTGGGCCATATTCAAGTCTAGTGGGCCTCTGTCAGTCCCTTATTAACTGTCTGGAACCCATCCATCACCAAAAGCTAGTGTATTCTGGTGGTTAAGAGCTTCCATTATAGTTGAGTGGTCATGGGTTCCACTCTCAACTCCTACCTTCCTTTTCTTTTTTTTATTTGCTTTTCAAATTTAGCTAAACCTAACTAGCTAGCCAACTTGACTAAGCCTAGTCGATTGAACCCAACTTGATTAAACCTAACCACTTAAATCAGCTTGACCCAATTAACTGAACTTGACTCAACCAAGTTATTTAAATTCAGCTCTAATCCACTTAGTTAATTGATCTTAATCAAGTCTAACCTAACTTGACTAACAAAATCAATTTCAAAAGTGAATTCAAACCCAACCCACCAACTTGATCAAATCTGATTTGTTAACCCAAATCAATTCAAACTTGACCCAATCAAAATTTAAAACTAACTTGACTAAACCATGATCAATTCTAATCAACCAAATTAAACCAGACTCAATCCATTAACAAACCAGACCCGTTAGCATCTGTAAACCCGACCCGCTAACCCGTTAATACCTTTATTTCCAACCTCTAGCCCGTGCCTCGTCAGAGAGGAAGAGAAGCGCGACCGTCTCCGGAGACGCTTGGGCGGTCGGAGTCGCCTCCGTCTCCCGCTCGTGACCGCACAAGAGGTGCCCCCGGCTGCAGAGATCTGACGAGCGTCTCTCTCGTCTGAGCACTTCTCCTCAACCAGCACTCGTGCTCAGTCCCGCAACAGAGAGCCACTAAGAACCTCCCCCTCTTCCAGTTCTCATCTCCCTCTCTTGACGTCGTTAGTTCTACCACATGCATGCGTGTTATAAGTCTAGAACGGCCGAAAGAATGGTACTCACCGGAGGTTGGCGGCGTCGAGTTCTTGATGTGCCGGGGCTCTCCTTCCTACTTACGTTTCCCCTCCGGAAACAATTCTCACTCCCGCGATCGCGACCTGGCACCTCTTCAATTCTCTCCTCACTATATCTCTGTCTCTCAATCCCTCACGAAGAAGGTGGTGGCGCTGGCTCTCAAACGATCTCGTTCAGCGTTGCATAAGGCTCCTATTTGTAGGATGTCGCAGAGATCTTCTAGACGACCCACTTTCGATAGGATAAGGTCTATCTTTGTTTTTAAATTTTTCTTTAAATGTTTGCAGGATCGGATAACGTATTGCAGTGGCGTACGTGGCAGCGTCGCGGTGTGGAGACGATGGAGCCATCTCGCTGTCGCTTCGGGATCAGTTCTCCATCGATCGGACGGCTCAGCTCAGGCACCCGCGGATGAACGATGGAAGCGCTCCATCGTGCCTTAAATCAAGTTTCGCGCAAGGATGGACGCTGGCGATTACCTGGCGATGAACAGTTCGATCCCACTGTTTTGCCTCGAACTTATTCTGATCTTACGGATGAGTGGTTCTAGTTACTCCATCTCAATTAAATGGATGAAGGGTTAGGATTAAATCTTGTGCCTCGAGCTCAACCCTCATCAAGAGATTATCTAATCTCAGCTGTCCATTTTTCTCTCTACATGAGCTTCCATGGAAATTTTTCATTTGAGTCCTCCTTTTTTATTTATATTAAATGTAGGCCCTTCATCAGAGAGAGAGATACATAATTTTCGTTTGGTCCTTGAGTTTTCTAATATTACCATTAGGTCCCTGGTTAAGAGAGGGACACTTTATCCTTCAGTCCCTAATTTTTCCGAAAATTATTATTATACAATTAATGATCCCAATTATCCTTAATTAGGGTATTTTTCATTTTAATCTCTCTTTATACTTAACATCCAAATTTAATAATTTGATTAATTGGCAACTTGATCACTTGATTACTCAAAGGAGTATTTAATCAAAAATTTATTCAAATACTAATTCAAACAAATTCTAAATTTGGGAGACTCTCCCTTATTTTCTAAACAAATAAAAATAACTAATTGATTAAAAAGAAAACATAAACCCCTAAAGACCAACACTTAAAACATGAAATTCTTGGACTTCACATTCTTTCTCCCTTCCTCTCTGATCGTAGTCGCTTGAGACGGTGACTCTTTCTTTGGTTGTTGCTAGGGTTTAGAGAACAAGGAGTTATATAGAGGCTCGTGGCGTTGTGCAATTTGGATGAGGAGTTTGTTCCACTGATTTCGGTTGTCACGCGGAAAGGATCGGATTTGCGTCGCGGTTGGCTAATCGATGATTTTGCACAAGATCAACGGAGAAGAAAGAGGCAATCACGGCTGGTGATGATTGCGTTTAAATGAGAGGAACTCGTTTCTCTTTATGGCGAGTATCATATGAACGCCACGTGGTGTTTTCGTCGTTGATTCTGAAATCAGTGGAGAAAAACACGTCTACTCTTCAGTCTTTACTCCTGCGTCGCCAGCCTGATTGTTTAATCATTTGATTGAATATCCACTTAAAATCTGAGCCCTTGATTTCTTTACAAACATTAGCTTCAAGATTTCCATCACTTGACTATATATTAATGGCTTCAAAGTTTGAATTAGTCATCTAAACTATTATTTTATGTGAGGTGTACTTGAAGCCTCCATTTTGGTGACACGTATAGGCCCATGCAAACTATACCTAAGAAATCTCATCCTGGTATCATTTCAATATGCCTTGTATTTTGTTGACCAGTGAACTTGAGTACAAGCACTCAAGTTTTCACACACAAGCATACGTGGTCGCAAGTAATTAACCGGTGAGTATCGGGTCGAAATCCCAAGAGAACGGAGATTAGATTTTTCTACTTGTGAATGAGTGAGTAAAAAGGTTGATTGTGTAATGTTGAAGGTTGTGATTGGTTGTAAGTGAGTTGTTGTTGAACAAAGGGTTAAACGAGGTAAATTGTTAGAATGGATGACCTAGGGTTGTATGGGATTGCTAGACTTGTTAGGGTTTTCTCCTTGGGATGCTATGTTATCAAGAACGTGGATGTGGGTGTATAAATGATAAAGTGATGTCCTTTGTGTGCACTCCGGGTGCATCCTACAGGAGCTTATTTCTAAGGATCATGCATCTAAAGTCCATATTTCTATCGGTACATTAGAAGCATTATAGGACAACACTCTACCACTACCATGGAATTGCCTCTACTGATTTCTCAGTGAGAGAACAAATCGGTGTCACTCCGTCCACCCTAATCCTCTACTCTACTTACTAGCCTAGATTTCTCATAGTGCTTAAAGTTAAAGATACTCATTGTCTTTCAACTAATGAGGAATAAAGAGAGAGATTCAAAGGCACATCCACAATCAAGATAGCAAAGCAAACTAAGGATAATAAATGTTTCAAGTCATAGCATCCATACAACCCTAAATAATATGTTTAAGCTACCATTGCAAAAGATACATCAATAGCAATGAAAGAATCCATACAAACATCCATAAATGAACTAAAAGAGAGTTCTAAATATTAAAGACAAGATACAAGAAGTTCCCCCTCATAAATGTACAATCTCCAGCTCCAAGGTGCTGGAAATCGCCCTCAGGACCAGTACTATCGCGTGCAGCCGCTACCCAGCAAATATCCCCCAAACCCTAGCTAATTTCTCTTTATTTATACCCAACACAGTCGACATCGCGATGTCAGGAAATGAAATCGCGTTGTTTTTGGTCCTCTGAGAAACCCTAGAAATGTACCATCACGATGTTCTGACAGACATTACGATTTGTCTTTATGCTGAAAACTGCCTTCAGCTCGTGTTAAATATCGCGATGTTACGATTTCACATCGCGATGTTATTTCCTTTTGCCTCACGATGTTCTGGAGAACATCGCGATCTGTCTTTTTGGGTGGATTTGGCACTCTGTCACTATTAAACATCGCGATGCCAAGTTGTAGCATCGCGATGTTTTCTTCTATGCTGCTTCAAGTGACCTATTGCACAAATACTTCACTCGTTTTAGCATTTATCAAATACAAACAGAAGTAAAACATTATGAAAGTATACAAGACAACACAAATGCACAAGTAATGTAGTTTAGAGCTAAAACAATATGTATTCATTCAATATTGCATTTTTCAACTTTAAATTCCTTAACAAACACCTACCAAAATAGCTCTTTTCCAAGACCTATTATCTTTCCTATGATGTTAAGTACTAATAATAAAATGTGGTTTGATTAGTTATATACCACATAATGGCCATGTGATAAACTTATAGCCATTAAGTTGTGTGAATCCATGGTTGACTAATTTTAAATCACATAACATATGCGGCTCCTCTCATGGATAAAAGAGGTTCTTTTGCAAGTTAGTCCAAACTTCTTATCTTTTTACTTGCAAGCCCACATCATTCATAACATTAATAACTTTTTGCATAAAAACCCAATATTATTTTCCATCAATAGGGGTGACATGCAAGTTCTCACTATCATCTCACTTCCCTCTCAATAACCCAGATCCATTATTTTAAGATGTCACACTGCCTTAATATTACCGGACTTACTAAAGTGATAAGAGGATCATGGGGACGTGAGTGTTTATTGAGTGTTGCCAACTATCACATGAGAGAATGTCGTCAAATAAATAAAATCCCAATATTTTAATTAAAGTCTCCATCTAAAAAGAACCAAAGAACCAAACCAAGGAGTTGATCATGATGTCATATAATATTAAATCCTCATGAACTAAGTAGGTAGGTTATAACATCATGTAGGATATTTAATTTACCCATTTTCAACTTAACCCTTGGATTTTTGTCAAAATTACTCCAGGTATAGTCAGGGATTTTTCATAAAGATTTAATTAGCCCTGGAAGGTGCGGCTTTTACATAGCCTATACCACACATTGTACTTCTGAACCTGTCAAACCATGCCCTTGGACCATATAAGGACTTCTTCAACCTACACACCTTCCCAACTGTGTGCAGGGACGGAACCAGAACTCACTAGTAGGGGGGCTGAGTGCAAAAAATAAAAAATAAATCCATCCAACATAACAATTGTTTCCATATAAAATAATATGACAGTATAATTTTGATTAAACAACCATAATTTAAATACATACATAGAAAAAAAACATAAAACATTTATCTATGCATACTCGAACTAGAACTACCGCCTATGCAGGTGCCCGACGTGTGATGAATAGCACTAAGAGGAGGTAACTGCATACGGCGAGTTTGCATTTTCTGAAAATGTTGCAGAATCGCCTCATTGTCAATAGTTGGAAAAATCTCCTTCTCAATATAGACAACCATGCTATCATTTATCCACTCGTCTCCCATTTTGTTCCGCAAGTCAGTTTTGACAACATTCATTGCCGAAAATACCCTCTCAACAATAGCTGTCGCAACTGGAAAAACCAATGGCAACTCAATAAGGCGATAAACAAGTGGGAAAAAAGCAGTTTCCCTTTCTAAACTATATTCCTAGCAAAACCTCCCAAGTCCCTAACATTTGCAAAATCATCATCATACCGCACATCATAAATAAAAAGTGGCAAGTTGATCCTCAAGCATCATATGTTCAGTCACTGAGAAGTCTTCAAGATACATCTCTGCAATGCATAGTAGCTTGTGGATGTTGAATTTGGAGAACAAGTCCCTTGGATCAAGGCATGACACAAGAAGAAGTAACTCTGTGCTAGCTTATGGAAAGCGAGTTTGCATTTCTTGAGTAATCAAATCAATAACCTAACATTGCATTAATGATAAATTCAATAACAAATATTAATAAAAGAATACATTAATTAATTAGATTTATAGAAATATAATAAATAAATAAAATGATTACCTCACAGAAAATTTCTACACGATAATGGTGATAATGAGTAATGAAATGGCCAGGTCTAGAACGACCACAAATTCTCATATTATCCTCTATATTAGGCACCAGGATTGAATTTCCCTCGTAAAAAGAGCTAACCTCCGCCAAAAATTCCTCCCATCCTGTCTCCCTAAAATGGTGAAGCCGAGCTTTCACAGTTTCAATCAAACGCATAGCGTGAACAATATTCTGATCCTTTTGTTGTAAGGCAAGTGACAACTCATTTGTCATCCCCAATAAACTCCTCATCAAATATATCACAAATACAAATTGATAATTCTCCATTTTGTCGATCAAACTTGCCATTATACCTCTATTATCATTAGAAGCACCATCATCATGCATATTTTGGAGTACCTCTATGTGGGATCGAAAATACGCGCTTGGGATCATGAAGACACCAAACGATATATCGAAGCACAAATATCATATTTTATTATTATGGGTTCTTCCATTCCTAATAGAGGCAAGCCTCTATTATTAATTACCCCGAATAAGATTGCAGGAACCTCCGATTAAGGGAAAAAGAGTACAAGTAGAGGCAATGAAAAATAATTTATTTTATTATGAAAAATGATAATTCATTACATATAGATATTATCATATAGATGTACATGATTTATTCATTTATTTATATAAATGGCGCCGTCTTCCGCCGTGGAATATATGCTCCGTCACTTCAGAATTTATGATCCATCGGTTGCCTCAAGAGGCTTACTTTATCGCCGCTTTGAGATTTGCACTATTTTTGGGATTGTATTTTTAGCCACCTTAATATGCACATTTCATCACCACTCCGAAATGTATATCGCTTTGAAATGTGTATCTATTAGCCACCTCGAGCTGTGTGCTCGTCGTTGCTTCGAGATGTGTGCACATAATTGGACCCTCCCCTTATTAAATGGGGGCCGAACCAACCTTCTTTAAATAGGCCCAATTCCTCTCTTTTTATTCTTGTCACTAGCCCTCTCTTCATTCATCATTCATTTTTTTATATCTACTTTTAATCACCAAACTTACTTACTTTCTTTCTTTCTTTAAATGGTTCGAACCTGGATTCAATATTGGAATATATGGGCTTCTCATCTCCTTTTCATGTATTTCCCTCCCTTTTTTTTATTAATTATTATTATTATTATTATTATTATTATTATTATTTTTATGGAGAAATAAGGAGCCCATAATGATTAAAATACTGATTTTTTAGAGTCCATAGGCAGGCCCAGTAGGCCAAGTGGTGCATCACATATCATCGATGTGAGGGTCAAGTATCACATTTCAATAATTTCCAATGAGCCTATTTCCATATCCCTCATGGACCATGCTAGCTGACTTTTGATAAAATTCCATGTTTTTCATATTCATGCCTTCTAGAATGAGCATCCTCCATTAATGAACTTAAGAGGTCATCAACATGAAGCAGGCCACTTTCTTTAAATTATTAATTCAATCAATCCATTTCATTAGAATCAAACCCAAGGTACATGTGTATATCTTATCCAGCAAGCTACATGCACAATATTTCTTTTATGGAATAACCGCCACTATTGAAAATTTCTTCTTCTTATCACTTGTCAGATAGTGTTACAAATTGGTGCTCTTGATATCAACTCCCTAGTATCTTCAATAGTACTACGCATCTTTAAACGGGAGAAAGATTTATTTATTTATTTATTTATTTATTTTAAAAAAAATGATGACAAGCTACCATCGCTATTAATGCCATTCAATTTGCTTCATATGTAACAAGAGTCTGACAAGTTATTTAATTGTTACAAGAATAGCTTTGAATAATATCCCTCTTGCTATTATCTCTTCTCATCACCAGCATCTTGCTTAGTTCAGTAGATGATTCTCATCATTTCTTTTATAAAACAATCTTCCGGGAACTTGTGACTCAGTGTTTCTCCAGAAGCTTTGAAAACAAATGTAGTCATAAAACTTCCTATCAGTTATCATATTAATTCAGTGTTTTCCTTGACGTTTTCATGAATGTATTGCTTCACTTCAAATCATGGTTTTCAATATTTCTTCATCATTGTTAGCATTACCATCTTGATAATCATCAGCAATATTATTCCATCTATAAATTCCTTTCACACTATTCTAAAGAAGCTATAAATGGATCCAAGCATTTTACAATCATTCTAACAGTCCTGCTTATTAACTTTCTGCAGCAGCTTCTTTACATCTTCTCTCCTTTTCCCTTCTCTTTGCATTGGCATGGTTACAAGAGATTTCATCAAAGGAATGCCATGCCACGATTTCTATAATAATCTCAGCAGCAAAATTATCCAATCCTTGTATCATCGCACAAGTTTGAGTGTATCAGCTCTTTAGGGTCAAGAAAACAAAGTCCATTGACTCTCCCAGGAATGCAGGGTCCATAAATCATAAAATCATAAGTGAATGCACTAGTGAGGTGCCCTTAACGTTTCCTCTTGTCACAACTTCAAACTTTACTCTAAACTGGAAGGTATCTCATTGAGGTATTTTATCAAGCAAGTGATGTGCACTTCACTTAGTTGAATATTTAACATGGATTTGGAATTTCTTTAAATGAAATTTACAATCATTCTCTCAACAAGCATTCATATATAATCTTTGATGATTCCACAGCTTCTTCTTATAATAGCAGCCCTCCAGCTTTGACGGTAACCAAGAATGAGATCTATTCAAGGAACAGCAGCAGCAACCCTTTCTTTGTCTTTAGCATCAATCTCAAGCATGAGATATTGATGGTGTGGCCTTAGTTATGACTATAATGGCAGCAGGCTCCTTATCTTTCTTTCATAATTTCTGCAACATTGTTCTTCATGGCAACACCGTCTTTTTAATCTTTCACAGCTTCATCGGGATGCAGGGATGATCAGTCAGCAGCAAGTGGCAGTCTGGACAGCAGCTCCACCTAGTCCGAATACTTGCATTCTTTCCATGTCCTTTGGCATCTCCAAAGCTTTCATCATCGTTTCAGAAAGGGTTCCGACCTGCAGCTCTGGTTCTCGAGTAAAGAGCAACGCGACAGTGGTAGTTAATGATCCACTTATTTGATTCATGGAAAATGAAGCGCCATCTGGCCTGAGGCGGGGATCACTTCCTCTCCACAGTTGATGGGAACCTGGGCGGTGCTTTCATCGTCTTACGGGTAGAGGACGAGCCTTAAAGTGGAGATTGGTGCAGCAAGATGATCATGTGAACAGACCCGGATATGGATTCTGATAGAGGCTGGGGGTTACTCAAACGGTTGCTAGTTCAGGACTCCGACAGCAGGTTTCTTATCGTGGCGACGATAAAGTGGAGGCTTCAGAGGCGATCGGCGGACAGCGGTGGTCTCCACAAGGGAGACAACCTTGATCGACGGTGGGGGGGTGGTGGCCTCCACAAGGGAGCCGGATGATGACATTGATGGAATATGGGAGAGGAGGGAGCCCTCTCCTTATACTATATTATAGTCGATCGGCGACCCGAAGCGCAATATTGTGGCCCATTAGAGACAGGTAGAGTGTCGACCACTACACAACTTCTTACTTCACGGAGAGGAGAGCATGGAGGAGATCTCTTCCCCCCAAAAGTCTCTCAATCCCCTCTTCTTTATTTATAGATCCGATAAGGTTGAAATTTGAATTTGATTTTTAATTATCATTATATCATAATCTAGATAAGATCAAAATTTTGAATTTTAATTTTAATGATCATAATCTATCTCTACGTATAACCTTGAATTTGAATTTTAATCATCATGATATTATAATCTAGATAAGAGCAAAAATTTGAATTTAATGATTATAATCTAGATTTAGATATAACTTTGAATTTGAATTTTAATCATCATGAGATTATAATCTAGATAAAGATCAAAATTTGAATTTAAATCCTCATAATCTAGATAAGATCAAAACTTGAATTTAAATTTAATTCATTTTTTTGTCTCGAGATTTGTGTTCTCGGACTATCTTGAGATCTGTATTTACGAGTACTTATACGAGATATGTGTTCTGCCTATCTTGAAATTTGAGATAATACTCGAGATTTGTGTTCTCGAGGGCTATTTTGGGATTTGAGATTTTTAGTTTGCCTAGAGATTCATATTCTCGGGCTATTTTGGAATCGAGATCGCCTCGAGATATGTGTTCTCGGGACTTTCCTGCGGATATGAGATTGCCTCGAGATATGTATTCTCGAGGCGGTCTTGTAATTTTGTATCCTCGGCATAGCGCCTCGAGATTTGTATCCTTGGCCCGCCTTGAGATATGACCAGAGATATACATTTTTAATTAAAATATCTTAATTTCAGGATATTTCAAAATATATATTTCATCATAATTTATATGAAATATTTCATATTGGCCCTTGAGACATTTTGTATTTTCAAGGCTCATATATATATTTTATATATTCCCCTTTTTTTATTATTTTTTTAGGGTTAGCACTCTAAAACTGAAGTCCACATAGAGATTAGCCGGAGAATAGTAGTGTAATGCGATCCCCAATGAGTATTCCCTGGTTGTGCTAAGCTAGATTCTTGATTTTTCACTCTACCACTGACTATCTCTTTTTCTCCAATTGCCCAACCGATCTATCATGGTGATGTTGCCGAAGTTGGTCTCTCCTTTTACACGACACTCCGGTAGCATTAACAATCATACTAACATATTGGAAAAAATCACTCACAATCCGATTGTCTTTAGCAACAACAACAATCACTAATTGGAGTTGGTGAGCAAAACAATGGACATATCTTGCATATGGATTTCCTCTTAAGATAAGTACCTTCAAACCATTGAATTCACATCGCATATTTGAGGCCCTATCATATCCTTACCCTCTTAGCCTCGACAGAGACAACCCATGCTTGGCAAATAGGAAATCAATGACATTCTTTAAAGAAATGGCCGAGGTATCAGGCACATGAACCATAGCAAGGAACCACTCTATCACATGTCCATTTTTATTCACATATCTCAAAACAACTCCCATTTGTTGCTTCACTAAGGCATCCCGAGCTTCATCATTCATAAGGGAAAAGTAATTATCCCCAATATCATCAAAAATAACATGTGTAATCTCCGCTGCACAAGCATTTGCCAACTCCTTTTGAACCTTTGGAGAAGTCATTTGATTATTTCCAGGGGCATTTTGATTGACTGCCCTCCAAACCTCTTCATTTTGTAGGCTATACCACTTGAGCAACTCAAGAAAATTGTCCTTGTTCAAGGAGTTTGAGGACTCATTATTCCTACGAAAAGTTAAACCTTGCTTCAATAGAAAACGGGTTACCTCTAAAATTGCCATCAAATGAACATGGTATGCAACCTCCATCTCATGTGAATGTGCGACCAATTGGTGTGACACACTCTGTCTCTAATTTTGGAAGCTCTGAAATTATACTCTAGCATCATTATGTGCACTATTTATGGCACCAATATGTTCTGCGAATTTTTCCAACTCTTTTTTCCAATTATTGAACCCCATCTTGGTGAATGCATCTTCTCCTATTCGACATCCTCTACTTGGCTTGAAAAGATAACACCAAAAACAAAATGTCGCATCTTTCGTCATGCTATACTCCAACCATGGATGTTGTTTAAACCAAGCATCCTGAAACCTCCTCTTTTGTTTACCATACTCATTCCGCGGAAAATTGTGGCCAATTGGTTGACAGGGGCCTCTAGTCAAATATTCTCTTCTAACTTGATCTCTAATCCCAACATCGAAATATTCAATTAGTTTTCATAGTCCCCGGTCACTAACAATGTCATCCAAATTAAAATTTGTACTAATGTTCTTCTCGCTTGATTTAGAGTCCAATGGTACTTTAGGAGCATTGGACGACTCTTCACGCCGTGGTCGTTTAAGCAAAAATTTATCCATGTTCTACAAAAAAAAAAAGTTAAAAAAATGGAAAAAATTAAAAAAAAATTATCCATGTTAAAACAGGGCTATTAATCAAAACAATGGAAAAACAAATAATGTAGTCTTCACATATCAAATAGGCATCAAACAAGCACACACATGCCACAAATCAAATTGACATCAAACTGTTGTGTAACTTGTGTTCAGATTTCACAACAGCTGTAGTGTGAAGGCTCCTCAATTACTTACATATAGACAAATTTCACTATAAGTTTATAACAACACCCAATGATATTATAAGTTCATTCTCACATGCACAACTCTCATTACACTGTGTCTGTAATTTGTAAATCTATTCAATTAATACAATGTTCTGCATGTCACATCTAACCAAAAGGAGAAAATAAAGGTTAAGATCTAATACAATATTAAAAGAAAGCAAGTGCAATTTCAATGTCAAATTTAGAGGGGGAATGCAAATATCAATATGCAATGTTGTCTGAACTCCTCTCCATGATCTTCATCAATCATCAGCTCTTCTCCTCAATACCAAACTAACCTCTCAAGTCCAGAGTACAAGAGAATTTATCATGCATGACCCATCTTAGACTCTTAGTAAATTTCAAAATAAAAATCACTTTGGAGCTTTAGCTTGTATTAAAATTCAATTTTGATCAAGTGTTTCAGAAAAAGATAACAATTTTGCTGTTCAGGGATCATGTGACCATGTTCTAAGATTCTCTCTATATGCACATTTGGACCACATTATTGATTATTCCAATTGAGAAGGTTAAGATTTTTCACAAATTTTTCAGTCCATAAAGGTGACAATGTACCATTAAAAGTTAGTAGACAGTTGGATATAATATGAACATGTGTAAATATTGACTTGTTATATCAGGCGCCTCCACACAGAAAAATCCACAAAAAGTTTGTAGACAGTTCACAGTTAGATTCCATTAATTCAGAAGAACAATGTCTATTTGAATTTCTCAATCTAATACAAATAAACCTGCAAAAACTATGCTCATTTAGTCATATGCAAAGCTTCAAAGATAACACCCATGTGCCATGTGGGCCATACTCCAAGATTCTCTCCACTTATTCATGCCCCAATGCCCATACATTACTGTTCAGAAAATTACTCAAAAAATCATCGCAAATTAAAGAGGAAAAATATTAAAAAAAAAGGATTTTAATGAATAATGAACCAATACTGCTCAGTGCTCAGAAACTAATTATTAATTCAAAAAGAGAGAGGCAGAGAGACAAAGGCCCAAAAACCTCACCTTCCGAAGTTCCAAACTGGAGCTCTTCACAATCACAGTTCACGGCGCCTAAAAACAAGAGAGCACTACTACACGAGAAAAAGGAAGAAGGGTTTTGTTGTTATTATCGGATCAGATTTAAAAAGGATCCGATAAGGCATGGAAGGGACATCCGATAAGGATCCATGAATGGGGCAAAATGGTCTATTTATTCTGAATTATTTTGCCCCTTCTGGGATCGAGTGGCAAGACGTGCAAGCGCAATTGGAAAGTATCTCTTTTTCAGTTTCAGCCGCTCAAGCTTTGGCAAAGCCTAAGTTCGTCAGAATCTCCGGTAAGCATCACGCTTCCGGCTCCTCTCAGGTCCTTCCGAAGATGAGGGCAGCTTGAGGGAGGGGGGGCCGGGGGGGAGAGGAACGGGGGGCTTTCATCTTGGGGCTGTCAGGATACCTCGGGGACTCGCCGGTGGCGTGGGGGGCTGAAGCCCCTGTTAGCCCTCGTCTAGATCCGTCCCTGCCTGTGTGTGGAGTAGTAAAGCTATGAGGAATCTCTATATACACCTCTCTCCATGTAAGAAGGCATTTTGGACATCTAGTTGATATAACGGCCAACCAAAGTTCAATCGCATTAGCGTAGGATCAAAGTCCTATCGTTGTACTCATTCTTTCTTCGAGCGAAGGATGCAAATGGAGTTAATCCCATAGGTTTGGCTATACCCCTTTGCAACTAGCCTTATCGCACTCATCAATCTTCCCTTGTGAGTTTGCTTGCTAGTCATTCACCCACTTACAACCAACTGCCCTTTTTCCAGTTGAAAGAGGTAAAAGTTCCCAGGTCTCATTATTCCCAAGGCTTGGAGCTCCTCTTGCATAGCACTCTGCGACTTAAGATCCTGCTTTGCCACTCGCCAGTCGTCAGTCATTCAATATTGGCACTAACTCTAATAATGCAATGAAAGTTTTGTATGCAGGAAATAAGGAAGAATAAAAGACAAAGTTAGCAATATCATTCTTAAAGCCAAATCTATCCCGGAGGTTTTCTAGCATTGGCTCGAGGTTCTCTATGTAGGGCAATAGGCAAATTAAGAGAGGTAGAGACATTACCACCAGTCTCAGAGGGAGACAGGGAAGATCCTGAGGAAGAAGGAACTGAGGAAAGGCCTGGGACAGTGGTATGCGTGGACTAGTCATCAATCTCAATTACAAGGAGTGGCCGGGTGCAGGTTACTCTTGTAGTTCTTGATTTCTTTATTCTTTGCTCTCCATGCTCCCCTTGGATACCTGTCTGAGCTCCCCGCAAGTGCCTCATTCTGTACACCTTTAATTTTCCTTGTCCTCGTGTCAAGTCACTATCATCATTTTCGTTATTATTTCCATCTTTATTTCCACCTTGACGCTCCCCATGATTCATGTCATTCATAGGACACGATATTAACCCCACAACCACATCTCTGCTATTCTCCCTCTCTTGACCAGCAACTCCTATGCTAGGAGAGAAGTCCTCAAAGAGAGATGTCAAGTATGTCTTCTCACTATAGAAAGGCTCCGACTCCCTGAAGATCACATCCATACTCATAAATAGCCGATGCTCAGTCAGGCTCTAGAATCTATAACCCTTCTAGCTAGAAGAATACCCAACAAATAAACACTTTACACCCCACTAAAGGCCTATGATCTCTAACAAAGTAGGTGCAACCAAACACCTTAGGAGGAATGATGAACTTCTTCTCACCTAGAAGCATCTCGCATGGTGTCTTCATTCCCAACACTCGTGAAGGCATTCGGTTAATGAGATAAGTTGTTGTCATCATCGCCTCACTCCATAAGATCTTTAGCACATTCATCATGAGCATAATAGAGCGTGCCACCTCTAGCAGTTGTCTATTCTTGCGCTTAGCCACCCCATTTTGTGCAGGCGTATCTGGGCAGGATGTCCGATGCAAGATCCCCTGAGCTGACAAGAAGGATGCAAAATCCTTATTAACATACTCAATTCCATTGTCAGTCCATACAATCCAAACCTTCGCATCGAACTGAGTCTTCACACAAGCACAAAAGTCTTGAACACACCGAAGTACGTCACACTTATGTTTATCAAATAAATCCAAGTCATATAAGAATAACAATCAATGAATGTCACAAACCACTTGAATCCACTAACTGAAACAACTGGACAAGGTCCCCATACATCCGAATGAATAAGAGCAAATGGTTCAACATTTGTAGATCAATACTAGAATAAGTAGAACGTGTCTGCTTGCCAAACTCACAAGCATCACACACAAGTTTGCTTCTGTCTACTTTGTCCATTAATTCTGGTTGCAACCTACTTAAGCTATCTAAAGATAAGTGACCCAGACGACAATGCTGGAGCAGCATTGTAGCCTCTACTCCTCCACATACTGCAGCAGCAAGAGCAACATCATCACTTCCCTGGTCCAAGTACCACGGTCCATCACGCCTGGTGCTAGTCCCAAGCCTCCGTTCCATTGGATCTCTTCTCCTAGAAAAGATATGATTCCCGATCAAAAAGAGCTTGGCAATCTAATTGATCAATAATAGAGCTAACTAAAAGAAGGTTAACTGGGAATAAGGGAATATACAAGACAGATGAGAGCGTGATTGATGAAGTGCATTTAACCGAGCCAATCTCTCTAACAAGTCGAGAAGTTCCATCAACAGTTTAGACGGTCTCATTATAAGTATGCCTACATGGTGAATATGATGCAAACTCACTACATGCACCAATGACATGCCTAGATGCTCCTGAGTCCATAATCTATTCTACATGCGAGTTCTTTATGGATGCAAGTGCCTAAGCCTGAATACATGTGCCTGTATGGGCATAGTTGGCAAAGTTACCGAAAGTAGTGGTCACATCAAGATCTTGTACGGCTTGGTCCTTGCCCTTAGATCTCTCAGCCCTCATCTTGAACTGTCCCAACTCCTCCAACTCAGTATCAACAACGGATATCTCAATAGTCTGATCCTCATTAGTAACTGCAAAGTTGGCTCTAGGGCCAGTATGACCTCGACCACGACCTCCTCTACGCGCAACTCTAAAGGCACCTCTGCCTCCACCTCCAAAACGGCCACTACCAGGATTGCGCGACTGTGGGCAACTGAAGCTGAGATGCCCCTTCCTCCTTCAGTTGTAGCATTCTCTATCACCAGTAACATGGGCAAGAACTATCAATGCAAACTGAACAGGGGGCGATATATCACCAGTCATCACCTTCAGTCCAACCTCCTCTTGGGCCATCGCAGCAATAGCCTCTTCCATAGTGGGAAGGGAAGATTAATGACACATTGTGGATCTCTTGTGCTCAAACTCTACATTCAGATCCTTCAGAAAATGAGTCACCCTCCTGCACTCGATCCATCTCTTGCCCAAAGCTGTGCATGTAGTATCTAGGAATGTCAAGGGATCATAATGATCCAAGTCAGACCATAGATGCTGCATCTCAACAACATACTCCAAGAGACACTTCTCCCCATACTTCAGATTCTTAATTTTTATCTGAACCTCAACCATAAGTATCACATTCCCTGCTCCAGAATACATCTTGGTCAGCATCTTCCATGCAATTGTTGGATATATCGAAGTCATCATTCATGCCTTCTCTAGGGAATTAGTGGTGTGTCAGGTCCTCTACTCGGCGCTCCCCTTGTCTAAAGGCTCATCACAGGTCTCCTGCATATAATGCTCTAGCCCCTTTCTGCTCAAGATCAGGCTCGCCCTTCGAGACCAACTCAGATAGTTCTTTGTCCCTTCTAGTTTCACATCGTTTGGCATCAGCTCCAACTTCTGCACTATTTCAGGTCGTGTCACAATCTCCCGATTGGATGAAGCATCAACTCACTCTTGGCTGTGAACATCCTCGCAAGTTTCCAGAGAATATTCTTCATATCTTGAGTTGTGACTAGGGTCGCCATCTCCACAGTCAACTAAACTCAGGCGGCGGTGGACGGCGGCAGCGAGATCAGGGTGGGGCTAGTAGCTCTAGTACTATGTAGAAAGTGTAGGCAAAGATTAGGGTTAAGGGTTTTTGGAAGCCCCTTATATATCAGTATATCTAAAAGGGTATTTTATATAAAAGACCCTATAGAAGTAACAATTCAACATAAGGACATTTTATACAAAAGACCCTATAGAAATAACTATTCAATATATATAATGTGCATTGACTCCAAACAAATCATGGATAAGCATATATAATTTAGGTATTAAACCAAATTTAATACACAAAATTTTAATTTCTTTAAAATCAATATAAATTATGTTATTCATATGAATTTTGGCTATTTAGTCACTATGAATTTTATTTGAGTACATAAACATGGAAGAAATTAAATCATTAGTCACCTCTTCATGTTTCAATAATATCTCATAACCCCATGTTTTATCTTTGTTGTTCTTGCTATACCCCCCGGGCCAAACTCTTATATTTTAGCCTAAACTAGATGTAAAACCTCACATTCCAATATATGTAAAATGACCCTTGTAACCTTTTGATATATCATATCCTTTAAAATGCATTCTTTCTCACATTGTCAAGTAAGTAATTTAATAGCTCAAAAGGTATACAATGTACTCAATAATAAAAAATATTCTATTATTTTCAAGGAAAGCTCAAAAAGATCTTCCCTCTTTGTCAATTTTGTCACCTCTTCTTTCATTTTTCGGAAAACTGGATAAACCACCTTCATTAAATTATAAAAATTTAAATATTATTTTAATTTTTTTAAGAAAAAAAAAATATTGTATAGTAACTCTTATTTTGTGGGGTTTATATAATCTTTAGGTTTTCTCCAACATCTAAGAAATTTGAATCTAAATTTTTGTTGAAAGTTTCCACTGTATAATTATGGCAACATGAATAAAATTCAATTGGTAATATTTGGATGCAATCTATTTTAAATGTAGTTCATGTTAATTAAATAGCCAAAAATCATTTAAAAAGTGTGCAAATTGTCATGAGAATTTTATGGATTCAAAATAGGATTAATTTAGTTTGTTAAGATTAGTTTACACCTAATCTATATTAATCTACTAAAGAGTGGATTAATTGATTTGTTTTGGAGTTAAAATTTTATTGATTGTTTGTTGAAGACTTGCCAAACAAACTCGGTTCTCTGACGGAATTGAAAGTAATTTTTGAAAAGTGAAACGAAGTATTAATTATTTAATGCATTGAAAGAGGAAACAATTTTTCAAGTTTTTAAAACAATTTTTCTTTTTTTCTTTTTGAAAAAGATGAATAAACCACATTTATTAAGAGTTAAAGGTTTAGATTGCTCCTAGTTGAGCATGTGTTACATGATTTGTGCTTGTGCTCTGGTGGCTTGCGAGGCCGTTTCCAGGCCTTGTATTACATCAAGGGTGGGAGAAAGCCTAGGGTGCTGGGTGTTAAGAACAGTTTCTGTAACACCCGCCCCGAAATAAATAAGGATTTTTATTTATTTATTTTTAGAATTTATTAAATAGAAATTTAATATGGTAAACGATGAAAATTTGGGGTAATTATAAAGGTCTAATTAATCCAGATTTAATTAAGTACTAATTAAATCAGATTAATTATTATGAAGGTCAGACAAATACTCAAATCCCGGGAAAGGTGGATCTAGTTGGGGGCCAAGACTGGTCTATAGTGGATGATAATATAGTCTAATTGGATGCCTTTTTAAAAAGGAAAGATGAAGTTAAAGTATTGATTTAAATTAAAAGTTGGCAGGCCTAACTTGAATTGCAATTGAGTTCAATCAATTGAAATTTGAAGAGGATCGAGCTCCTCTAGCATCCAAGCCCTAATTCCCTTTCTCCTTCTTCCTCGCGCTCAGACCCAACCCGCACCCATGGCGGTAGCGTGTGCCAGCCGTGAGCCATTCAGCAGCCCGCAAGCGCGCCCCTGAGCCGCCCGGCCTCCTGTGGTCATCCCGCCAGGGCCTCCATCGCGCTGACCGGCGCTTGAGCTCCTCCGTCCGCCCGGTAACCATCGCGCCCGGCCGGCAAGTCCTCCCGGCCCAGCGCCCAGCGCTGACCCGGCCAGCAGCGTCAGCGCCTTGATGCACCGCAGCGCTGGCCTTTCAGCCAAGGCGCTTAGCGGCTACTGC
The DNA here is from genome assembly GCA_026586065.1 of Dioscorea zingiberensis. Classification (NCBI taxonomy): domain Eukaryota; kingdom Viridiplantae; phylum Streptophyta; class Magnoliopsida; order Dioscoreales; family Dioscoreaceae; genus Dioscorea; species Dioscorea zingiberensis. The sequence continues at coordinate 44,864,549 of CM048824.1, forward strand.
AGCGCCTACGCGCAGCCGGCGCCAGCATAGCCGTCATGCCTTGTAGCGGCTACGCCTTGGCCAGCCGCCCAAGCAGCCAGCGTCACCGGCGGAGCTGAGCACCGCATCAGCGCGCAACCCTTCGCCAGCGCGTTGCACGTAGTTCTTCCTCAAGACAGCGTGCGGCCCGCCCATACATCGCCGACTTGCGACGCCGCCCCGTCATCACTCCACGATTGTAAGCCCTAACTTTGGGGGAAAGTAAAAGGGGATTTGCATGATTTATGATTTGGTAATTTCATGGAAGAAGTAGGGATGAAATGTGATAGTTGTATGATTGTATAAGCTTTAATGTTTCATGTATGTATGATTTATTAAATCCATGTGTAATGGATAGATCATGGAGAATGTTTGTATGATTTTCAGGGCCCTATAATTGGGGAGGTGCACTTGAATTTTCATGAAAAATTATAGGAGTTAATACCCTAATTAACTCCTAGATATCATGATTTCATGCTTCTAGGTTTTAGAAGAGTGAACCCTTACTAAACATGAACTCAATTGAGGGTAAAACATTAGATGAAAACATGAATGGTTTGAAGGTTTCAAGGTTATGAGATGTCTAAGATTAGATGTTCATGTGATTCTTGAAGTGTTAACTATGTTGTATGATTTTAAATTCATGTATTGAATGGGGAATGTTTGTATGAACCTAAAGCCCTATAAACAAAGGAGACTCCGCCGAAATTTCGTCGGATTTATTTAGTAGCTTAATCACACCATGATTAGTTATTAAATTCTTTAAGAAGAGCATGTTAGAACCTTCTTCTATGCTAGTGATGGAGATAAACAAGCAATGGAATAATGGTGATAAGAGTAATGGCATGGATTATATAGATCATATGTACGGATATGCGGATTTGTAATTGAGAAGGTTAAGATAAGGATTATTGTTTACTAGTTATCTTTGCATTGGCTATTGATGTTGCAAACATAGATTTTTGTTGCTATTGAATTAGTGTATTTTTCAAAGCATCTTAGTTACCAAATAATGAGATGGAAGGTGTTGAGTATTTTGGGATTGTTTTCACACTTCCTTGGATTAAGAATAGGTGTGATCAATTGCAAAACATTGTAAAGAGTTGAACTCCAAGGAATGGAAAAATCTGAGGAAACAACTGCGGACCTGTGAGAACACCCATTTTATTTCATTTTATTATGGGCTTTGTAGCGGTGATAATGAGCCCAATTCTAGGGGAATGGAATCTAATATTGTGAATCTGATATATTAGAAGTCTGAGATAAAATGGTGAAGATTTCGAGCTTCAATTTGATGTTCTAATTTCATGTTTTATATAGTTCTTTGTAGCTACCGAATGTAGAGTGAATAAGAACTCAAATGTTTTCAAAAGACTTCGAATTTGATTCCGATCGTCCCGATAGTTCGGTGTATATTTAAACTAATAAAAATGGTGCGGGAAGGTGTCTAAGAGCCCGGATCCATCGATTTATAAATTAAAAGTCGACATTTGGTAAACTCACGATTTGGGTAATTTAATGCATGTAATGCATTCCTTTTGATATGAAATGTTATATAACGAACATTTACCATGTTTAGGACATGGTGAGGTGGTCTAAGACCAATTTGGGAGGATCGGGCCGAGTAGGCCCAAGAGCGAAAAAGGTAGGATGTCCTTGGCGGGTCTTTGTGAGTAGTTCTAACTCATAGTATTCTATTGATTTCTGTTGATGTTCTGCTAGATGGATGTTGGAGTCCATCTTTTCATACATGCTCTTTCTGTTGACATGTTATGCTTGCTGCATTTGTTTGAGCTTGTATGTTCTGATATGATCTACTTTGAGGGAGTACCCCTTGACATTCTTCTTGTGTTGTTGTGGGATGGCCAAGAGGTGGTACTCTATGGCATATGGTCAGTGGGAGTGATACTCCATGGCATATGGCCAGTGGAGTACCCTCTGGCATCCTACTTGCACCTGGGATGGTCAAGGGGGGGTGGTACTCCATAGCAGTCTGTCGATATTCTATTCTTTTTGCATTAAATATTCTCTCTTTCTACCCTACTTTGATTTTGTACTCTTATTTCCTCGAGAAGTTCCCAATACCTATTCGAGATGGGTTTCCTCATATGTATCGGTTTTATATCTTGAGGAGATTGTTGCTTTCATGTTTTTCGTATGCGTATTTGAGTAGAGTTACTCCTTAAATACGTATTGGCTTCCTACCTCGAGGAGATCACTGATTATTATATATTGAGGATATTTCTTTGCCTTGGATATATAGATATACTGTTATTAGGTATTACGTGACTAGCAATCTCTTACGCATACGGGCATGATACATCGAGCGGATGCCCCGGCGAGAGGGTGTATAATATCTCGCCACGAGCACTTGGTGCTCCATCGGACGGATGCCCGGCAGAGGGTGTATAATATCCCGCCACTTTGGCTCGGTCGAGGCGGTATTTTACGGCCATGTGCACATGTATGCTATAAGCGTAGCCGGCTTAGGCGAAGAGCGATACTGGAAGTAGTTATGTCGTAGATGTAAATGAGACATCTTAGTATCACATATGCCGAGGTTGAGTACATCCGTGGATTTATCCACTTTTCGAGATTTGTTATTTGCTTGTGATGTTATTATTGCATATTTGTACTTCTTTTATTTACGTTTCTTTCCTAGTGGCTTTCGCCACCTTTATTGATTTATTTGCGATCCCTCTGGGCCTTTCTTTGGCTCATGCACTTGATGGATGTTTTTCTCGGTGACAATGAGGAGTAGGGTCGAGGACTAGATGAGGACCTTACTGCGGTAGCTAGGGCCGAAATTGGAGAGAGAGCTTCCGCAGGTGTGACCCTAGCGGTGATGGGGATATGTTGAAATTTGAGGTTTGCGTGCCTCTATTCCTTTCTGAGTGAGAGTTGTCATTCAGGACCTGCTAGGGTTTTATAAAAACCTTATATATATTTCTTCCGCTGATTTATAATTTAAACTCTGATTTAATTATCGGCTTATGTTACTTAGCCTTGCGTGCTTCTAGGGCGACCCTATAAGCACCTGGCGTTCTGTCAGCGTCTTGCCAGGGCCGGGATCGGGTTCGGGGCGTGACAGTTTCCTCCTCAAAGTCTAGTTCAGTGGCGTTTGTCGCGTGCCTCAACACTTGCTCTCCTCTGGTGAGGTTGAGACTCTGCCTGACGATAGCGTGCATTCCCTGTAGTTGTATCTTCCTGGTGGCGTATGCCGCCTTGAACCACGATAGAAAAAGAAAATCTGCTTGATGGATCAGTTCTTTGAAAACATGTCATTTGTCATCGAAACATCTCCTATTCCTTTATACTCCAGGGAATTTCCATAATTATCAGCTCCCACCCTGGGCGAAGCTCCTTCACCACTAGTCTAGAGATCACGGTCTTACCCCACAGGTCTTGAATCCTGGTGGGGCGAGTCAGGCGATCAAGGATTTGTCCATAATGCTCCTAGATTGTTGTCGAATACCGACACTAAGTGAATAGGTGGTCAATGGTTCCTCAGCCTGGTCGCAAAGGAAACAATGCGTCTAATCTCACCTCCAGTTTTTTTTTAACTAGATTGAGTAGTGTGTGGAGCTTGTCCTCCCACGCTAGCCATGCAAAGAGTTTGATTTTAAGGGGGCATACCTGTTTCTAGAATGACTATGGAATTGTGCTTTTGGTCCCGCTATCCATGCGAAAGCAGTAGGTTGATTTGACTGGAAACAATTTCTATTCAGCATGTTAGTTGAGGGATGTGCATTATATTAAGCATTCAGCTAACCTTTCTATTGCCTCGGAAAGCCTTACTTGGATTTATTTTTTATGTGGCCTAATTATACTGAATAATGAATAATCTTTTTTTTTAGAAAAAAAAAACTTAGATCAATCATTATAGTTCCGATCAAATTAAATATTCTATTTGAATTCAAATCAGATGTTGAATTCTGACAAAACTTAGAATCTGATAGGTTATCTTATAAATATGAGGTTTAGGTCCATCTCTCCCTAAGCACTCAAATTGATAGGTTTTTCCCCAGCATACGATCGAACACCAGGTCCGCGCTGTGGAGGATCCCGGTCGGTCGCGGAGGAGAGAAAGGATGCCCGTCGTGACAGGGTTGGCGCATCTCATTGGGCGCGGAGAAGCATTGGGAACCCCAATATCTTTCTTCGGAACAGTTTCGATCAACCAATAATAGAAGAGAGTAGGGAAGAGAAAACCTAGCCTTTGTTAATCTCAGGTTTATAGCAGCTGCAGAGCTTGGTATTACGAGATCATAAACATCATCATGTCTCAAAGTATGTCTATTATAGATTAAATAAAATCCTACAGTTGATATCAGAGTTATGATTATACTCTGTAGATTAATGAATCATCACAAGATCTATCAAATATTATTACAATATTTTTTTGAAATTAATAGTAGAATTATTGAAATTATTCTTACGATTTTTAGAAATTCTATGTAAATTTCATAAATTAATTATCATATTTTTCCTGAAATTAATTATAGAATTTTTGAATTAATCATAGAATTTTTTATATTAATTATGGACATTTAAGAAATTAATTATTGAATTTTATGAATTTAGTTATAGAATTTTAAAATTAATGATATTTTTTTGGAAATTCTTTACAGAAACTTCAGAAATTAATTATGGTATTTTCAGATTTAACTATATAATTTTTAGAAATTAATAATGGAAATTTCAAAAATTAATTATAGTATTTTTTTGAAATTATTATTATTATTATTATTATTATTATTATTATTATTATTATTATTATTATTATTATATTTTTAATTTTTGAATTTTCTCAATTATATTATGTTTTATAAAGTTTGATTTTGTGAATAAAAGAAAATACCAATGAAATTTATTATTGGTTTATTTTTAAAAATTTAACAATTTCAACCAATATTGTTTACAAAATTCAACATATGATGTGTTGTCCCAAAGAATCACTAACCATGTTAGGATGATGAGATAGTCAATCATAGGATTAATAGTTTTCTCTCCCAAGTTGAAATTGTAGTAAAGGATGTTTGATTGGTTGTCGCCCAAATTAGGAGGCTTCTAATTAACATTAAAACCTTAAATATGTTTATTACATGAGGATAGGTATTGAAAAGAGAAATTCTCTTGGCCAAAGGTATGAATATTCTTGGCTCTTTGTCGTTTCTCATTGTTAGTAAACAATAAGATAATTTATTATGATCTATAGCTATTGATATATATGTCATCATGCAAAATAGTATATGTTTGATGTGCTATAATTTAATTTTTTTTGGTAGCACGATAAGTGGATTTTATTATTCTTTGTCATGATTATGCTATAGATATAATAGTGTAGATTAACAACCTTCACAAAGAAAGTTGGTAACTCGTTCCTCGTGGCTTGTCCACATTTATTAAAAAAATAGTGTTGATTATAGTCTTTGCGTAAAGGTAGATTATGATATGCAAATCATTAATTGCACAAAATTATATTAGTGGCAAGTTTGCATCAATTACTAATTATGAGAATTAATTTCTTACAGTTTTGACCCTTTCATACCAGCTTTTCTAATAAATGTTCCTAAGTTGAATGGTACAAATTTCTTTGATTGGCATGAGCAGCTTTTGATAATACTAGGATGCTTGGACTTAGACTTAGCCCTTCATAAAGAAAAACCCCTTGAACTTACTATGGAAAGTTCCTCTTAAGAAAGAGAATCCTTTGAAAAGTGGGACCGATCCAATATATTGTCTCTCATGATATTGAACAATACTATTATTAAAATATTAGGGGGTTAAATCCAAATAATGAAAACACAAAAGATTACATATAGTATATTGAACAAGAACATATTGAAAGTGATAAGGCAGTTGTCAGGGGCGGCTCAAGGATAAAGCGGGTGAAGCCCAAATTTTAAAGGCCTCATATTTACTTTTTATCCTCTAAGATTATTTGAAATCTTATTATCATAACTATATTAATAAATTATTATAATAAATTGATATTTAAAAATTTTAATTTATTTTAATATCTATTGTAAGCCCCATACAAAATTTAAACCATAAAATTGTTTAAAAGCTTATCATTGTAGTTATAATAATTATTTGTATGATAAATTAATATTTAAAAATTTTAATTTCATAGGAGGCCTCCTACTACATTTGAACCTGAAACTTTTTAAAACTTTATCATACTAATAATAATTATTATTTGTTATAATATACAGATATTTAAATCTTTTAATTTAATATCTAATCAATTATATATCTTTTATCAACTAAATTTTCAAAATAAAAATAATACACTAAAGTTTTAACTTTTTTTAGTTTAATACATAATTAAATATATATCTTCTTCCAACTACCTTATTAGTTATTAAAAAACTAATCCCAAAAATTATTAATTACTAGCCTTTGGTAAATTGGTAAGTAACAGTCATTTTCTCTATTATAAATCAAGATTTTAAAAAAAAATTATATCTTTACTCTTTTCAATCTTTGCTTTTGAGTTCTTGTTTGCAATACTCATCAATCACAAGTGATAAGTATGTCTCAAGAAAGATTAAATGGATTAACCACATTATTTAATGAAAAAGGAATGTTAGAACAAATTGATTATAAAAATTTAATTAATAACTTCGCATCTCAAAAAGTTAGAAAAACAAATTTCAAATAATTTTTTTGTAATAGTATTTTTCATAAAAAAATTTCTCTTTTTATAAAATAACTTACTATCTTTCTATCGTTTAAATTTTTGTTTAATTGTTTGCTTAGATTTTTTTTTCCTTTTTGGAGTGGTTATAGAGTTACTTCCCCATCAAAAGCCATAAGAGTTATCATGTTAGTATATAAAATAGTAAAAAAATATCTCATGTAAGTCTGTGTTAAAAAAATTAATAAAAATTAATTCATATTAAAAACTTAAAAGTCTCATTTTAAAATTTTGCTTTAGGCCTCCAACTCCCTAAAGCCGCCCCTGGCAGTTGTTCGGATGCTTATGTCCTCGCTTACCTCAATGAAATATAATTGTAACAACGATTTGCAAAAGCATATTATGAAAATGAGGGATATAGCAGGAAAACTAAATGTTATGGAAATGAACATATCCAATTCTTTTCCAATACAGTTTGTGCTTAACTCTCTCTCTCCCTTCTTAATTTAGTGAGTTCAAAATTCATTATAATACTCAAAAGTACAAATGGTCTATTAATGAGCTGACATCAAAGTGTGTGCAAGAGTAGTAGTGATTAAAGCATGAAGACTTGCTTATTGTTAACTTTGTTGCATAAAACAAGTATAAAAGAAAGAAAAGAAAAAACGAAAAGAAAATTCCACCGAAAGGAAAAAAATTGAAAAACTTGAAGACAATAAGTGTTTCTATTGTAATAAAAAGGGACACAGAAAGAAAGACTGTCACAAGCACAAAAATTGGTTTGAAAAGAGAGGTGATCTTTTATCCATTGCTTGTTCTAAAACCAAGATTCCAGAACCCACTAAAACAAAATTTTTAAATAACTTAAATAAAAAATTCTGAAAACTAGAGGAAAAACCATATAAATATAATTTAGGTAATGAAATCAAGTTTTTAGACACTGTAGGCACACAAAAAGTATTAGGGAGATCAAATAAAATCCAATGTCGAGAATGAGTTGATAGGTCTCAACAACGATAACTTTAGACGCCATACGGTTCCCCATCACAATTATGCACTCACTTTGATTTGTTTTACCGCTTGAAAGGAATCCTTGTGTAATATTAGCAATATGAACAACAACAACACCAGAATCAATCCACCAAGTATTAGATGGGACATCAATACAATTGGTTTCAAAACAAGCAAGGGATAAAGGATCACCTCTCTTTTCAAACCAATTTTTACTCTTCTGACAATCTTTATTTACATGTCCCTTTTATTACAATAGAAGCCCTTGCTGTCTTCAGGTTTTCCGATTTTTCATTTAGTGGAATTTTCTTTTCATCTTTTCTTTTCTTTCCTTTATACTTGTTTTTTTGCAAGCCTTCCTACTTTAATCTCTCCTCCTCTTCCACATACTTTGATGTTAGCTCATTCATGGACCATTTGTCCTTTTGAGTATTATAATGAATTTTGAACTCACTAAATTGTGATGGGAGGGAGTTAAGCATAAATTGTTCTAGGAAAAAAAATCAGATATGTTCATTTCCGTGACATTCAGTTTTCTTGCTATATCCCTCATTTCCATAATATGCTTTCGCACATCACTATTAAAGTTATATTTCATTGAGGTAAGTGAGGACATTAGCATGCCAACAACTGTCTTATCACTTTCAATGTGTTGTTGTTCAATATACAATATGTAATCTTTTGTGTTTTCAGTGTGTGGAATTGACCCCCTAATATTTCTAATAATAGTACTTTTTAGTATCATGAGAGACAACCACTTTTCAAAGTATTCTCTTTCTTCATAGGTACTTTCCATAAGTTCAAGGAGTTTTGCTTTACAAAGGGCTAAGTCTAAGTCCAAGCATCATAGTGTTATTAGAAGTTGCTCATGCCAATCAAAGAAATTCATAACATCCAACTTAGGAACATTTATTAGAGGAGATGGTATGGAGGCATGGGTCAAAACTGTAAGAAATTAATTCTCATAACTAGTAATCCATGCAAACTTGCCACTAGTATAATTTTATTCAATTAATGATTTGCATATCATAATCTACCTTTGCTATAATCTACACTATTATATATACACCATAATCATGACAAAAAATAATAAATTCCACTTATTGTGCTACCAACAAAAGTTAAATTGTAACAGTGAGATCGAAACGATAAAGAACCGATAATATTCATACCTTTGGGCAAGATAATCTCTCTTTTCAATGCATATCTCATGTAATAAACATATTTAAGGTTTTAATGTTAAATAGAAGCCTACTTTGGGTAACAACTAATATTCAACATCCTTTACTATAATTTCAACTTGGGAGAGAAAACCATTAATCCTATAATTTGCTATCTTATCATTCTAACATGGTTAGTGATCCTTTGGGACAACACATCACATGCTGAATTTTGCAGACATATGTTGAAATTGTTATACTTTTAAAAATAAACCAATAATAAATCTTATTAGTATTTTCTTTTATTCACAACATCAAACTTTATAAAGCATAAATATAATTCAAAAATTCAAAATTAAATCTAAAACAAATTAATTTAAAATATACTATAATTAATTTATAAAATCCATTATTAATTTTTGAAAATTTTATAGTTAAATCTGAAAAATTCCATAATTAATTTCTGAAATTTCTGTAAAGAAAAAATCTATCATTAATTTAAAAAGTTTTATTATTAAATTCAGGAAAATACAAAAACTAATTTCTGAAATTTTCATAATGAATTTCTAGAAATTTTATGATTAATTTCAAAAATTTATAATTAATTAAAAAAATATGATAATTAATTTCTGAAATTTCCACAATAAATTTCTGAAAATTATATAATTAATTCCAAAATTTTTATAATTAATTTCAAAAAAATACTATAATAATCTTTGATTAATCTATAGAGCATAACTATAGCTTTGATACCAACTATAGGATTTTATTTGATTTGTAATAGTTGGATCTTGCACTATTTTTTTTTGATAATAGTGGATAAACCACTTTCTTTTATTGATTCAAATAAAATAAGTTGTGACATGGTGACATTGACATTGTGTCATTAGGACATTGGCCCGTAGATGGGTTGGGTGGTTACAAGCACTCCCTCGGTTGAATTGTGGTCTCCCAGAGTGGGGGTGGGGGTGTGGTGTTCCCTTCCATCTCCGTCTTCGAAGTCGGCTCCTGGAGGTCCTCTTGGTGCCTCATCCCTTGTGAGGGTTAGGTACATTATGCGATGAGGTTTTGCATAGAATTTGGGCTGTACAGTGGCGTGTCTTATTTGTCGAACCATGAGAGAAAAAGGAAATCGGCCTGACGAATCAGTTTCTGGTAAACTCTGTGTTTATCTGTGAAGATTCTCCTATTCCTTTTAATCCAGATGTTCCAGGTCACGGCCATCACGAGCAAGTTCCATCCCTTACGGAGGGTATTGTCCAGGTGATTGGAGATTAGGGAGGGCCCCCAAAGATCTTGTATCCTTGAGGGGTTTATCCCGTTCCCTAGGATTCATCCGTAGTGCGACCACACTTTCGTCGAGTATTGGCATCTGAGGAGGAGGTGTTCGGTGGTTTCCTCTTCGCAATTACAAAGGTAGCATGTCGTCCTTTCCCCTGTCCAGTTCCTTTTTGCCATATTGTGTAGCGTGGGAAGTTTGTCTTCGTACGCTAGCCAAGCAAAGAGTTTGACTTTCACAGGGGATGGTTGCTTCCAGAATTTGGCGGGAAGGGAGCTTTTAATTCCACCATCGATTCAGAATTGGTAGAGCGATTTGACCGTGAAGGTTTGGTTTGGAGTAAGCCTCCATAATCGTCTGTCTGCTTGTTTTGTGTGGTCTTGGCTCAGATAGTCCTTTATCCTCTGGAGTAGGTCTGTCGATTCTTGTGATAAGGGGCCTGGATGGAGGAGCGGTCTTTCCTGTTGTTGTTGTTGTTGTCTTGCCTCTACAATTGTGTGTTCTGCTTTGTCCCACAGGGTTTGGAGTTCTGGGCATAGCCGACAAGGGCTCTGTCCATTTACCCAATTGTCAAACCATAGTCTGGTTGAGTCCCCCGCACCAGATTCGATGACTTGATTAGCTAAGGTAGGGTCACGTTGTTGTCGGATCCCCCTCCAGAAATAGGATGCTCGAGTGGGCTCTTTTTGAACCTGTGTGCCCCTAAAGTATGCATGCTTGAGGATCCGTCCGCAGATACCGGCCTCTCCCCTTAGGATTCTCCACCACCATTTGCCGAGTAGCGCTTCGTTGAAGGTTTCCAAGTTGATGATTCCTCATCCGCCTAGTTCTTTGGGTCTAGTTAGTTTTTCCCATTTTACTAGGCGGTAAGCTTTGGATTCTTAGTTCGCTCCTCTCCAAAGGAAGTCTCGTCTGATTCCTTAGATGCGGTGTATTACCCAGCGTGGTAGTTTGTACATAGTCATCCAGTGATTGGGGACTGAGCGTAGGGTTGAGTTAAGGAGTGTGATACGGCCTCCCCGCGACATGAGTCTCCCTTTCCAAGTGGATAGTTTGTTCTGTATCCTTTGGATGAGCTTCTCCCAGTCTTCCTTCCTGGGTCTGCTTCCTGCAAGGGGGATGCCTAGATAGGTTATGGGGAGTGAGTTTACCTGACAGTTCATTATTGATGCTCTGATTGTCGCATTTGTGTGTGCTCCTCCAATTGGCACTATGGCACTTTTGTTGTAGTTTATTCGAAGACCCGATAGTCCTTCGAACAAGTAGAAGATGAGTTTTAAAGTTCGGAAATCGCTTTCTTTCCCCGGGCTAAGGATCAATAGATCGTCCGCGTAGAACAATGTTGGTATTTGTTCACCTTCTCCATGGCCATTTCTGTACCCTTAGAAGAGCCTTTCCTGGACTGCTTTGTGCATCATTTGGGTGAAAACCTCTGTGGCAAGGATGAAGAGTAAGGGGGAGAGCGGGTCCCCCTGTCGTAGGCCCCTTTTATGTCTTACGTATCCCATCAGGGACCCATTGATTAGGAATTTTGACTTTGATGTATGGAGGATCGCCTTGATCCATCCTATCCACCGTGGTCCGAATCCCCGTGCTTGGAGTATGTCTAGGAGGAAATCCCAATCTACCTGTAATAGTCACACTCTTTATATCATTTCTTAATTGTGAATTTATTAGTTAAAAAGTGGGATTAAAGAGATAATTATGGGATTAATAATTAAGAACTAAAATAATTAAAAAAGAAATAAAATAAATGATGAAATAAATTTATGGGAACCGGACTTACTTATATGAGTTCATTTTGAATAGCAAGGATTGGAACATATATAGTCTCATTTCCATTGATTACCAATGATACATTTTTCATGGATGACAATTGCTCATATATATAGTCAAACCGATTTTATAAACAATATTGAGGGCATGGCACACATGCATGGTTTCACAACATTAATGAAATCATGTCCTTTGATCAAGTGTAAAAGAGAAAATATTAAAAAGCATTAGTATTTTATTTATCAAGCTTGATCTTTTAATATTCAATAAGTATGACATCATGGTCCATTATGGAGACTTCATGGAGCTTGATATGAAGTTATGAAAGTTAATATTAAAGTAAGGATTGTTTGAAAACGAGTAAAATAGGATAATAGGGTTGAAGTTAAAATGGAAACTAATACTATTGGGTGATGTCATCATCCACTTTATACCATATCCATAGGTATTTGAATTAATTGGCTCCATGGCATCATAATCAACAATGAAGCTTTAATATAAACTGCTTCTTGAGGCTTCCATTGTGGGGTGAGCTGGAGGATGGGGGCAATAGTTAGCATTTTATTAACAAACCATATCCGACCACGAAGCCATAGCGTTGGAGCACATGCAAGTAGCCACCTCTTGGTAGCTTAACAACTTAGCTTCAAGGCTTTTATTTTGCTTTGAATTTCTAAGCCTTCTCTATACGTGCTGGTAGCTTGGTGATTATGAGCAAGTGGTAGCCATTGAAGAGGATCTCTTGCTCACTCGTGAAAGTCCAGTTCAGCTTAAGAATATTAGCAGGTGAGCACTGGGTTAGTTTTATGGTTATGAGCATGCTTGTTAAGCTATTAGATATACTTAAATGAATCAATGTAGCTGCCTTGATGAAATCTTTAAACACTTTGATCTGGATCATGTGTGCTGGTAGAGTAAGTATATACTTATGATTAAGATTAGAGGTGAATTCTTATAACTTTTGCAAATAACAAAGCATGGTAGCTTGTGATGAAGCTAAGTGTATAGGATGAATTAGTTGACAGTGTTGTGTTCATACTTGTGATTGAGCTGTTATGAAGTTATATGAGAATTTTGGAGTAGATAAGATTTGCTACTTTCGGGTTGGGAAAATCTTGAACATAAGTTTCAACTATCGATTTTGACTTAGGGTGTAAAGAAGCATCGAGGGAGGAGGAGCGTCGGCGATTTAAGGTTCTTTAGAACAAAAAAGGTAAGTGATCTTGCCTCGTTTTCACTCTACGGAGTATTCCTTGGATCTTGCAATTAGCCTGTCAATTGATATTCCATTGATCTCCTGATTGATTGTTTTCCTGATCTCTATGGAATTATACATACATGTTGATGAGTGGATTATTGTTGTGTGAATCCATTGTGTATGTATGCTTGGTTGGATAGATATTATTTTCCACTTGACCTGCGTTGCTCTTGTGGACGATTCTGCCCGTTGCAGTGGAGTGCAGCTCCGTTTTGGCGTTCGGGGCCGGTGGACACCCCGTTCGTGCTTTCCCTGGCAGGGGGATGGAACTCTGCTGTCCTGATAGCCCGTCAGTGGGACGCATCTGTTGGCCGCGTAATGCATATATGATAGTAGCGCTCACCGACTTGCGAGTCCGACGGCAAAGTTGGTCGACATCGGCGATTCTTTGGTGCCGCGGGGATGGCACGCATGGGTGATTGTAGATATACTCATAGGTCCGACATGACTGCGGTCTTGTCTAGTCATGCTTATTTGATTTGCTTTTGTTTCAGCACTTCATGATTTGATAGCATGATTTATCTATTCATTGTGAGATCATTTACTGAGCTTTCATTTCGAAAGCTCATCCACTTGTTGATTTCTTTTTTAGATTTCATTCTGAATATGGATTCCTCGGCTGCTACTATACTATCATGGATACATCTTCCTCTAATGAACGCTGATTAGTTTTCGTCTACCAAGTCCGAGATGACCGTCTGCAGTCGGTTGGCCAACACCTTTGTTATAATTTTGATTGAGCAGTTTAGGAGACTTATAGGAAGGTATTCTTTAATTGAGGATACCTCAGCAGTCTTTGGGATTAATAGGATGTGTGCCCAATTCAGCCTTTCTAGGTCCGCTGTGCCCTGATATAGCTCTTGGAACGTCTGAAGAATTTCTTGTTTTGTGAAGTTCCAACCCTGCTGGTAAAGGGTCATGGGGAAGCCATCTGGTCCTTGTGCCTTTTCTGCATTAAGTTCCTGAATTGCTTTATGGATCTCTGCTTCTGTGAATGGGCCTTCCAGGTGTAACAGGTCTCTCTGTTTCGAACTCGTAAATAGATAGGACTAGTCTGTGGAGTACCTGTTCTCTCGTTGAGCTCCAAAGATTTGGGTAAAGTGATTTGTTATTGCTCTTGCAATGTCCTATGGGTCTCTTAGAGTGTCTCCCTCTACTGTGAGCTGGTGTATCCAATTGATGTTTTTCCTTTGGTTGGCTATGGAGTGGAAGAATTTTGTATTCCGATCTCCTTCCTTAAGCCAGGTGATTCTCGAGCATTGTCTCCAGTGTTCCTCCTCCATTCTAATCAGGTTGTCATATTCCGTTCTTTGTTCTTGAAGTTGTTCCTCCTCTATCGTTGATAGTGGTTGTTGTTCATGCTTGATGTCCATCTGCTCAATGTTTCTCATTAGTTCTAGCTTCCTCTGCCTTTGGGATAATATATTCTCTTTGTTCCACCTTTGTAATCATCCTCTTATTAGGGTGAGTTTTTTGCCCCATTTGTAAGTCCCCCTTCTGGCGTAGTCATTTTGCTCCCACCACTGTTTCAATGTTTCCCAGAATTCGGTTGACTTTCCCCAACTCCTGTTGAATCTGAAAGGATAATGTTTTTGCTCTTGTTGGCCACATTCTAGCACCAGTGGTACATGATCTGAACGGAGGCGGGGTAGTGCAAACTGCCATATTCGGGGGGAGGCCGCCATCCATTCTGGTGATAGCAGGAAACGATCTAGCCTGATCATTATCGGAGATTCCCGTCCATTCATCCAGGTGTATTTACGACCAGTCAATGGGGGGTCATATAAATGGAGTTCTTCGATGAGATTGTTGAAGGCTAGCTGTTCTTGGGTTTTTCCATTCCCTATGTTTCTGCCCGACTGCGTTCGTGTTGAGTTGAAATCCCCTCCAATAAGCCATGGTCCTTGCCATTTTTGTCGTATGTTCCTTAGCTCATCCCAGAAAGCCATCTTTTGGTCCCTCGCACAGGGTCCGTAGACTGTGGTGATCATCCATTTGGTCCCTTCAGTTTGTTTTCGAGGATAACTGTTGCTAAAAAAAGACCCAGGTGTTCATCAGATTTCTGGAACATTGTTGTTCTCCATCCAATGCAACATTTGCCTCGGGTCTCCTGGGCCAATAGGGAGACTCTGTATGGGTGGTTCCTCCTATAGAGTTCCAGATTTTGTTATCAATGACGGCCAGTTTTGTTTCTTGTAAACAAAACAAGTCCACCTTTTGTGCTGCGATGAAGTCTCGGACTAGGAATCTTTTCTTCCGCTTTCTTAGACCTCTCACGTTCCATGTTATCACTTTCATTGGGTAACTTAATATGGCCCTCTGTTTGTTGGTAGTGAGGGGGCTTAGTTACACCCCGACCCCCCAGTATTCCTCTCGGCTTCGGTGGGATCTTGCTTTATAAATCGCATGAACCAAATACCACACTTTATAATAAATGGTAGTGTACCTTGAGACATAATGATGTCTGTAATCTTCTAATTCCAAGCCATGCAACAACTGTAAACTTGAGATCAAGGGAGGCTAGGTCTTTCTCCTCTACTCTCTTTTTTTATCAACTGATGGATGGGGCACAACATTTTTTTTATGTGTTAGGCTTTTCTATCAATTCGAGTATATAGGGAGAGAGGGACATATACCTCATATTTATACGAAGCAATAACACGTGATAACCCTCGTTAGATTCTGAGTTCTATCTGGATTCAACACCTGATTTGAATTAAAATAGTATATTTAATTTGATTTGGATTATAATGATTAGTCTAGGTTTTTAAAATAAATAGGGTTATCCATTCTTGAGTCTAATTACGCCACATGAAGGAAATAAATCCATAAAATACAATATACAAAGTTTAGAAAGAAACATGGAGGGGCTGGAATTTAGTGTGGAAGCTTTAGATGGCCCCCTAAATCAAGTATTTTGTATGGAAATTTTTCCATAGCATAATGCTAACCAAAACATGTCTGTTTTCTCTTGGGTTGGGGGCCGGATAAGTCATGTTTTATTTGTCCCATTGCCAAACAAGAATTTTAATAATCTTTTCTATGAATGCAGGTCCAACATATGTGGATGACAGTGAGAAGTAAGGAGAATTTGGGCTATTAGAGCACTAATGTGTTAAGCTTGCAGGATGGCAATTGGATCACTAGAGAGAACCAAGGTGCTACCAAGACCTCCAAAAGAGTGCAGGTCATCATAGCCAACACACTTGGGCAAATCTGGAAGAATAGGTGTGCAACTGTGTATGGAGATAAGAAGCCTAATCCTAAGTCAGTGGCAAATGCATACCTAACCGAAGCTATAGAATACCTGTAGTAGAAGAATAATATTGTAAAAATCACTCTTTTTATGGTGTATGTAAGTCCTTAACCCCCATTATGTTTACTTATTATTTTTCCTTAAAATGGGTAAAAAGTTCAATATAAAAAAAATAATAATAAAAGTTGTAGGGACTGAATTGCAAGAAGCCCTTACATAAGGGTCAAGGGTTGCATGTAAAGAGAAGATAATGGAGGGTTTTTTTTTTTCACAAATTTCATCATAACCCATGCAAAGAAACCACTGAGATTGACTCCAAGGGACTCATCCAACACTTACGATGGAGACGCGTGGAACACTGCCTCAGCCTTGGACTTAAGATGGGAAACCCCACATATCACTCAAAATAACGCCATGAAACGCGTTTCACTCACTCTCACGAACCAACATCAACCATCCATCTCGAGAAACTGAACTCGAGGAGGTTGTGTTTCTTTTCTGAGCTGCTTGACAAGCGCCACGCGGCAACGCGGTAGACGCCTAAAGCAGTGAACATTTCTTTCCCCGGATTGACTACGTGGAGCTGGAGATCGTTGTCCATCAACAACGAGATACAAACTCGAGGCGTGCCAGTCATCGCCTCACTTCAGTTCAGCCTCCTCAGAGCTTCCCGCGCCTATAAAAGGAGGAGAAGCCTCATCAGGAAGCTCACTCTGAGTGAGAGTTCCCTCTAGCTTTCGGGAGTGCTTGTTCCTTCGTTGGGGATAACGGTGCAGTGAAACCTCGTCGGAGTCCAGAGAACGAAGTATGTAAGGTGGAGAAGCTCTCACCGAAGCTCTATAGCCAGCTAGTAAGTGAGTCGCCATCTATATAATGTTGTGATAAGCTGAAAGAGGAGTATCATCACCAAGTAAAATAAAACTTATAATCTAAACAAACAAAGAAGAAGAAAGAGAGGTGGTACAGTAAAGATAGTGAGAAATGAGAACGTAACTGAGTATATATACTACTACTAATCTTTTTAGTTGCTAATGGTGGTTGGGTTTCAAAAGAAGTAAAAGTAAAAGAGAATTAAGAAGAGAAGAAGGAAAGAATGAGGGACTGAGTTTTCAGTCATCTAAGTTCCTTAGAGAAAACAATAGAAAGGAAACATAGAGAGAAGGCATGTCTTTTATCTCATTCTTTTGCATGCATGTTTTAATACTAAGGAAAAAAAAAAGGAAAGAAAAAGAAACAGAGAAATGGAAGAGAGAGAATGTTAACAAGATAAGGAGATTGAAGAGGAGTAAGGCTGGGTTAGAGAGAGAGAAAGAGAGGGAGAGAGAGATAGTTTTAAAATAAATGTATCTATGGATAAGCTTGTGTCAAGTCTCTCACGTTAAAAAAAATAAAATAAAATAAAAATAAATAAATAAATTAATAATAATAAAAAAATGGGCTCTAGAGTTCATCAAGCTTAGCCATTTAAGTGGCTTTGAGGTGGGCTCAGCCCATGCCACCATGAAGTGAGTATAGTTTTCTTTGGCAGGGGCTTGGCGTAGTAGCCCATCTTCATGAATTGGGTCAAGTTATAAGTTATGTAATGAGCTTGGATTGGTGTTCTAAATGGACTGCAGCCCATCTTCTTGAATTGAGTCAAATAAAAAAATTAAAAAATATTGAAATTGAATTTTCGCCAATCAGATATTGGCAAAGAGCATAAGGCCGCGCTCGGAGAAGATACTAATAAACGGTAAGTATTTACCGTAATATCACTTAAAGTATTTTGGAAAAATAAATATTGCGTTTATTCCGAAAAGTATATGTTTTGCTCAATTCTCTTAATTGGACTATTTTCTGTATGTAAAGTCATGCATGTGGATTGGAAAATAATTTTCGGATAATTTCGAGGATTCTCCCGTACGGCATTGTGCCAGTGGAGAGCATACCACTGGTGTCTGCTTGACTATGATGTACCAGGATGTTCTGGTGTTTGTTGTCTGAGATACGTCGATTAGGGTGATACGCAGTGACCGGTAATGCATTACCGTCTTCCGATAAATGCGCTTCTGAGGCCTGTGAGTCCCACTTGACAGTGATCGTTAGCGGCTTTAGCCGTTGTTACCGGGGAGATGACCTGCGGATTGTGTTTTGGTTTTGTGGTTATCTAGTCTCTCTGATGTTTTGTTTTGATCATTTTTCGCCGCTATGGTTTATTTCTGCTTAGTAAAAGTTTAATATAAATTTCGAGTTTCTGATATTATCCTAATACATGACTTTAGATTTTGATAGCGGGTACTTACTGAGTTTCTCCTGAAACACACCCCCCTTTTCTTCCCTTTTTTTTCAGAACCGGAAGATCCGGTAGAGTGACGTGACGTGAGCCCTCGCGCGGGGCTTTGGGTTGTTGTTGAGGTTTGCAAGCCTCTATTTTGTTACTTTGAGTGAGAGAACCTTAAGTACAATAGATCTAGGTTTGCTTTAAGTTTTGATTCAGTAAAGTCGTGTTGTACAAGGTACCTGAACCCTAGAGGTTATGTGTAATAAAATGTATGTGTCTATATCAGACTTATCATGTTATATTATATTCCGTTGTTGCTCTGATATTTCTGTTGACCACCTGAGGCCTTGTGCCAAGCCCAGCCCTACTTGAGTACGGCCGGTCTGTTGACGTTCCGGCTTCGGTTCGGGGCGTGACAGATTAAGGTAGTATCAAAGCCCAGAAAAGATACCCTAGTTGCCCTATAAACTTAAGTACATCCTTACATATGTTTAGCTTGAGTGTGGGCGTGGGTAGATTAAGATTTTGACTGATGATTGATCCTGTTGGCAGTTGTTTTGATTATGTCTAGAGGTCCGCATCGACGCCGCCGATATATACCAGCAGCATCTTCTTCTCCGGAATGGGTGGAGGAAGTGCAGGAAAACATTGCTCACCAGAGAGCAGGTCAGGGAGCGGAGGAGCTGTTAAGAGCAGGGGTAGGTCTGTCCCCTGTGATATCGACCTCGGCACGAGAGTCACATAGTCTTTCTCAGCAGCTACATGAGCTCGTACAGGAGGTTCGGCAGCTGAATCAGATGATCATGTTCTACCTCCAGCGGACTATAGGAAAGGGCCCGGAGAGTCAGACACGGACTCGTGATCGGAGTTCTCATGTATTTCCAGGTTACAGGGCTGGGGGACCGCAGGCACGGGCAATTGAGATATGTCAGGATTGTGGTGGATACCATCCGATGACTCCTTGTAGGACTCCTATCTGTCCTTTATGTCGTCGATTCGGTCACCAGGCGACCGATTGTAGATATGTTTTAGGTCCATGTACAATTTGTGGCACTGCGTTTCACCAGGTGGCGCAATGTCCGGTGGACCTTCCGGGTACCAGCAGAGATGTACAGTTTTGGGGACATGCACAGTATCCCCAGGGAGGGACAACCCTACTATAGTCCATCAGCCCTACAGTACTGAATGTGTCGTGTTCTCTGACGTGGTCTTTTGTTAATGTTAGTTTAGTGAGACTTTTGAATGACGGCAAGCGATGTGCTCCTGTTGTGTCTAGTATGAGTATGAGTATGGATGGAGTGTTTGTACAAACTCATGTCTTACTATGAGTTATCTGTTATATCTAGCTGCTTGACATGGTTCCTATTTTTTTTATGGCAACAGTACAACAACAACCTTATCCACTCATCTGCTATGGAAATGAATTGGGAACAAGAAGCTCCCGCCCATTCCGAGAACGGGACCCCGGTGAAACCGAGTCCCGATACAGCGGGAAGCGTGCCTTCCTTATCCATGATGGAGCTGGTGTAGGAAGTAGTAGGTTTAGTACGGGAACAGAGGCAACAACAGAGACAGCCGCCACCAACCGCCACTACGCGAGAAGGTAATAAAGGGTTGTTAGGAGACTTTCGAAGGG
This sequence comes from Dioscorea zingiberensis, assembly GCA_026586065.1. NCBI lineage: Eukaryota > Viridiplantae > Streptophyta > Magnoliopsida > Dioscoreales > Dioscoreaceae > Dioscorea > Dioscorea zingiberensis. The sequence goes on from CM048824.1 coordinate 44,884,846, forward strand.
CAGGTCCTGCACCATTCGAGGGAGCTGCTACGCCGCAAGATGCGGAGCATTGGATCCATGACATAGAGAAGACGTTTGATGTTATGCAAACGATGGATGCTGAGCGAATTAGAGTTGTGACCTATTTGTTATAAGGCAGTGCAGAAGATTGGCTACATGGAGAAATACGACTCTGGAAGGGGGTCCCTTTTCAGACATGGAGGGAATTTAGGGAGGCCTTTTATGCTAAATACTTCTCGCAAGGAAGGATGGCACAGATGATGCGCCAATTTGTGCAATTAACTCAGGGGAGTATGACGGTTGAACAATACGAGACAGAGTTTGATCATCTAGCTAGATTTGCTTCTTCTTTGGTACCTGATGATCTTACTCGGGCACGTAAATTCGAGGCCGGATTACGTCCCTCACTTCGCAGAGCGTTAGCCGGATTTATGAGTACGAGTTACGCAGAACTAGTAGCTAGAGCCAAATACATTGATGTTATCTATCAGGAGACTCAAAATCCGGCACAAAAAGAACAACAGCAGACTAAAGGACGAAAGTGGCGCAGTGGTCAGTTGTCTGGGGGTAAATTTGAACAATCAAAGGCTGAGCATCGGCCTCAACCTTACAATCGATCAGTCGCTTCGTCAGGGACAGGAGACCAAGCATCCTCTGTTAGTGTTACGCAGCCCCTGAGATGCTACACTTGTGGGGGGCCCCACAAGCAGGCAGAGTGTCGTAAAGCTGCCGGTACGTGTTTCAGGTGTGGCAGCCCTGGGCATTTTATCGCACAGTGTCCCCAGAGATCGCCAGAGCAGGGAATCAATCAGGGAGCATCAGGAGCATCGTCCCGACCACAAAAGTCTTATGGTGCTTCTCGACAAACTGCTAGAGGTCATAAAGGGAAAGTAGTTGAAGGACCATCTTCCGCTACTCAACCATCTGTGCAAGGAAAACCAGTGACCCAAGGATGAGTGTTCGCGCTGACTCAAGAGGATGCAAAAGCTTCTCGCATGGTTATTGCAGGTACGATTACGGTTAATTCTTGTTATGCTTGTACTTTATTTGATCCGGGGTAACCCACTCGTTTGTTTCTACAATGTTTGCCCGAAAACACTCGTTGCCAGTGATTAAACAACCCTACAAGTTACATGTTGATACACCGATTGGAGTTGCGAAAGTAATTAGTAAAATAGTCCCGGCATGTACCGTGGCAATCAAGGGCTGTGAGCTATTGGCAGATCTACATGTGATGGATCTGAAAGACTATGATGTCATCCTCGGGATGGACTGGCTTTCTTCCGTATATGCAATAGTGGATTGCCACAGGAAAATGATCCACTTTAAGATACCAAATACGGAGGAATTCACATTTTGTGGCAGCGAAAACTTCGCATTAGTCAAAGAAATTTCTGCCATACAAGCGTGGAGGCTAATTGATAGTGGATGCTGGGGATTTCTGGCTTCTATTTCTGAAACTAAAGAATGTAATCTTTCTGCAATCGATATTCCAATTGTAAGGGAATATCTGGATATGTTTCTAGAAGACTTGCCAGGGTTACCACCGGAATGAGAGGTAGAGTTCACCATTAACCTGGTACCTAGTACAACTCCTATGTCTAAGGCCCCATACAGAATGGCACCTGCAGAGCTGAAGGAACTGAAGAAGCAGTTGGAAAAATTACTGGAAAAGGGATTTATTCGTCCAAGCATGTCACCTTAGGGAGCACCAGTGTTGTTTGTGAAAAAGAAAGATGGAATGTTGAGATTATGCGTTGATTATAGGGAAATAAATAAAGTAACGATTAAAAACAAGTACCCTTTGCCTTGAATTGATGACCTTTTGGATTACATACAAGGGGCGCAGGTATTTTCTTAAATTGACTTACGATCCGAATATCATCAAGTACATATCAGAAAGGAGAATATTCCAAAGAGTCCTTTTAGAACTCGTTATGGGCACTACGAATTTTTGGTAATGCCATTTGGACTTACAAATGCTCCGGCGGTGTTTATGGAAGGGTATTCAAGCGTTATCTGGATCAGTTTGTAGTAGTCTTTATTGATGTTATTTTGATTTACTTGCACAGCCGTGAAGCCCATGTTGAGCATTTGAGGATCGTATTGGAAACCTTGTGTTAACATCAATTATATGCCAAATTCTCCAAGTGTGAGTTTTGGCTGGATAGTATGGCAGTCTTAGGGCATATCATCTGTAAAGATGGAGTTTCTGTGGATCCCAAGAAGGTGGAGGCAGTTATTGCTTGGAAGAGACCAACTACAATTCGGGAAATTCGAAGTTTTTTGGTCCTGGCTGGATATTATCGAAAATTCGTAGAGGGTTTTTCTCTGTTGGTGGCACCATTAACTAGAGTAACTCGGAGAGAGACCCCATTCATCTGGACCAACACTTGTGAAAGAAGTTTTCAAGAGTTGAAACAAAGATTATTATTTGCACCAATCCTAGCTATACCACAAAGTGGGTGCAGATACACTATCTATAGTGACGCTTGCAAAACTGGCTTGGGTTGTGTCTTAATGCAAAATGGGCGAGTTATCGCCTATTATGCTTCACGTCAGTTGAAGCCCTGTGAAGAAAACTATCCCACACATGATCTGGAATTAGCAGCGGTGATATTTGCGTTAAAGAGTTGGAGACATTTTCTTTATGGCGAACCTTGTGAAGTGTATACGGATCATAAAAGTTTAAAATACCTTTTCACTCAGAAAGAATTGAACATGAGGCAACGGCGGTGGTTGGAATTAATTAAAGACTATGATCTAAATATTCACTATCACCCGGGCAAAGCTAATGTGGTAGCTGATGCCCTCAGCAGAAACCCCAACTACGGAGTTACCGCGCTCCTAACAACACAAAAATCCTTGTAAGAAGATATGAGAAAGCTGGAATTGGAGATTATTTTACCAGACATGGAAGTCAGCCTGGCGAGCTTGCATATACGACCTTCCTTGTTGAATAAAATTTGGACAACTCAATTACAGGATCCAACTCAATAGGATCGAACAAGGTGTGCCTACACGGTTTCGAGTACATGAAGACGGAGCACTTAGGTTTGAAAATCGGATATGCATACCCAATATTCCGGATCTAAAGAATGATATTCTGGAAGAAGCTCATTACTCGAGCTATACGATCCACCCAGGAGGTATTAAGATGTATAGAGGACTGAAAGCACATTTCTGGTGGCGTGATATGAAACATGAGATTGCGGAGTTTGTAGCGCGATGCCTTACGTGTCAACAGGTAAAAGCAGAACACAAAAAACCACATGGACTGTTACAACCATTACCTATTCTTGAGTGGAAATGGGAACATATTACCATGGATTTCCTCACAGGGTTACCTCGTACTCAGCGAGGTCATGATTCTGTCTGGGTAATTGTGGACCGACTAACAAAGTCGGCACATTTCATACCACTAAAGATGGGTACCACACTGGAACAATTGGCACGACTATATATTGAACAAATAATCAGATTACACGGGATACCCGTAACGATCACCTCAGATCGAGATACCAGGTTTGTCACTAGATTATGAGAAAGTCTTCATGTGGCACTGGGCACCCGTCTAGCGTTCAGCACAGCATTTCACCCACAAACAGACGGACAATCTGAAAGGACTATTCAAATATTAGAGGATATGTTAAGAGCATGTACCTTGGATTTTACGGGCTCTTGGGATCAGCATCTTTCTCTCGCCGAGTTTGCCTATAACAACAGTTATTAGGCAAGTATCCAAATGGCACCATATGAAGCCTTATATGGGAGGACGTGCCGAACACCCATATGTTGGGGTGATGTGGGAGAACGAAAACTTGTTGCACCTGAAATCCTCTTGGAGATAGAGGCTAATGTCAAACTAATCCAGGAGAGATTAAAAGTCGCTCAGAGCCGACAAAAGAGCTATGCTGACAAACGTCGCTCTGAGTTGGAATTTCAAGTAGGGGACACAGTATTTCTTAAAGTGTCACCAATGAAAGGAATTATGAGATTTGGAAAACGTGGAAAGCTTAGTCCAAGCTACATAGGACCCTTTGAGATTCTGGAGCAACTTGGTGCTGTTGCATATAGAATAGCTCTATCTCCAGACCTGACTCAAGTCCATAATGTGTTTCACGTCTCCATGTTGCGAAAATATATTTCTGATCCATCTCATGTGATCCACCACATACCGGTAGACATTCAAGAAGACATGACCTACGAAGAACGACCTGTAGAAATTCTGGACCATAAAGAGCACGGTTGAGAAGTCGGGTCATCCCATTTGTTAAAATAAGATGGAATCATCATTCCAACCGGGAAGCTACGTGGGAGCTCAAAGACGACATGAGGAAACGTTATCCAGAATTATTTAACGAATAACGGGAAACAAATTTCGCGGACGAAATTTTTTTTGTAAGGTGGGGAGATTGTAAGAATCACTCTTTTTATGGTGTATGTAAGTCCTTAACCCCCATTATGTTTACTTATTATTTTTCCTTAAAATGGGTAAAAAGTTCAATATAAAAAATAATAATAATAATAAAATAAAATAAAAGTTGTAAAGGCAGGGACTGAATTGCAAAAAGCCCTTACATAAGTCAAGGGTTACATGTAAAGAGAAGATAATGGAGGGTTTTTTCACAAATTTCATCATAACCCATGCAAAGAAACCACTGAGATTGACTCCAAGGGACTCATCCAACACTTACGATGGAGACGTGTGGAACACTGCCTTAGCCTTGGACTTAAGTATGGGAAACCCCACATATCACTCAAAATAACGCCATGAAACGCGTTTCACTCACTCTCACGTACCAACATCAACCGCCCATCTCGAGGATTCTCCCGTACGGCATTGTGCCAGTGGAGAGCATACCACTGGTGTCTGCTTGACTATGATGTACCAGGATGTTCTGGTGTTTGTTGTCTGAGATACCCGTCGGATGGGGTGAATGCGGTACCCGTGTATGCATTCCTGCGTCTTCCGATGCGTGGCCTTCTGAGGGCCTGTGAGTCCCACTTGACAGTGGTCGTTAGCGGCTTTAGCCGTTGTTACCGGGGAGATGACCTGCGGATTGTGTTTTGGTTTTGTGGTTATCTAGGCTCTCTGATGTTTTGTTTTGATCATTTTCCGCCGCTATGGTTTATTTCTGCTCAGTAAAAGTTTAATATAAATTTCGAGTTTCTGATATTATCCTAATACATGACTTTAAATTTTGATAGCGGGTATTTACTGAGTTTCTCCTGAAACTCACCCTCCTTTTTCTTCCCCTTTTTTCAAATCCGGAAGATCCGGTAGAGTGACGTGACGTGAGCCGTCACGCGGGGCTTTGGGTTGCTGTTGAGGTTCGCGAGCCTCTATTTTGTTACTTTGAGTGAGAGAACCTTAAGTACAGTAGATCTAGGTTTGCTTTAAGTTTTGATTCAGTAGAGTCGTGTTGTACAAGGTACCTGAACCCTAGAGGTTTGTGTAATAAAATGTATGTGTCTGTATCAGACTTATCATGTTATATTATATTCCGATGTTGCTCTGATATTTCTGTTGACCACCTGAGGCCTTGTGCCGAGTAGGGCCCAGCCCTACTTGAGTACGGCCGGTCTGTTGACGTTCCGGCTTCGGTTCGGGGCGTGACAAATATAGAAGAAGTTGGGGATGAGAGATGACTATAGTGGATCAGAAGAAACTATTGGTTCTTGTTGTTCATAGATGAATCGTGACATTAGGGTAAGAACAAAACGTGGTATTGGTTATATGTTGTTAACTAATATGTGTGAGTTATGTGTTGCAGGTGCATCCCCATGTAGAGTGGACTCGACATTTAAGTATAAAGCTATGGCGATTAAAGAAGGACTGGGGAAGGTTGTAGAGAAAGGAGCTGATGGAATACAAATATGTAGGAACAACCTGCTTACTCCCAGACTTCTCCAACAAGGAAGCAAGACAGATTTGGGAGACTTGAAGCACTCATTAAAGACAACAAAAAATTACTTAATGATTAGGAAGCAATTAAGATTTCTAGAGATGTTAATGAAATGGTTGATAGATTAGCAAAGGAGGCAAGAAAAAGAGGCAACATTTTGTGTGTATGGATGTACTGAGTTTACTAGGATGAGTATTACAACAGTATCATGTATTGATAGGCAGACGGTTGGATAGCTAGTTATTTAACTCCTTTTTTTCCAAAAAAAAAAGCTACTAATTCATCATTTTTGAAATTCAATTATATAAAATATTTTATGAGAGAATATTAATATACTACAAAACATATCAAGTATGTTAGGCTTTTTAATTTTACAATGTTTTAAAGATTAATGAAGTTTTACTAATTCCTCCAATTATTATTATTTTTTGGAAATTTATAATTTCAACTTAACACCAAAATTACAACAAGTTGCTATATATATATAATTTAATTAGTAAAATAAAAAATTGGAAATTAGTGGTAAAGTAGGGTTAAAGTAGATGTTTCAAAAGCTAATTTTATCATGTTATAAATAATTTTAAAAAAAAAGTCCCGGTTAAGTACATTTCAAATATTTGCAGGGTTATCCATGTAAAAAAGCCTTAGAATAATAAGATGGTGGTAACTAGAAAATTCTAAACCCAAAGCAAAGCAACTTTAGTTGTTAAAATTTGTCATTATTTTCCATTTTGCCATTTTGCCATTTTGGGTCATCCCCAACCTCCCGCCATCTCTCTCTCTCTCTCTCTCTCTCTCTCTCTCTCTCTCTCTCTCTTTTGAGAACAAAGGACCTGGGATCGGCTTGCCATAGAACTCGAAATCTCCCTCGCTTGCTCCGATTGGGGGTGACCTTTCATCTCTTCTTATGGTTTTCAGATCAAATCTTGTTGTTTTTCTTGATTGCGCATGTAGAAATCATATGTTTTGATGGGTTTTCTCTCATTTTGATTCAAAGAATCGTTCTAGACCTCGAAATTTCAGCTCTCAGGATTGAATTAAATGATTGTTGTGCTAACAGTTGTTTCGGATTTCCTGATTGTTCTTCGGCAAGAAGTTAGGGTTTCGGTGTTTTTCTGGTCGGTGATTAGGTTTTTCGTGTGTTGATCTGTAGGGATGAGTTTGGAGGATGAGGGTGAGAAACCGTCGCTGGAATGCCCGATCGAAATTACGCTCCAGCCTCCAAAGTAAGCATGTGGTTGCCATTTAAGAATTTGTTTGTGTTGTTTGTTAATTGACCGATTGATCTAAAGTGCTTTGTTGCTATATTTGTTTTTATGTGATTTAGGCCGAGATTGAGGTACACGAGGGAGTTTTTGCTCTCTTTTGGCGATCTAGATGTATGCAGGAAGCTGCCTAGTGGTTTTGATGCGTCGGTTTTAAGGTAAAGATTGAATTTATGTGTTTGTCGTTACTGTTGTGTTTAACTGTGAGTTTGAGCCTGAGTTCAACAATGAGTGTCAAAGGGGTGTAGGAGGTTTGCCCTTGCAGAACTTGAAGCAGGTTGACTATGGTTCGATACCTAGTCGATTGGACAGTTCGAGTAGTTATTCCCATGGAGGCTCGGGCGTGGGATACCCGTTCCTCTGGATCGAGTGACAGAGATGGAGACTTGCAGTTTGACCGTGAAACTTCCATGCAAGGTTGGTTGTTATTATTATTTCTTTAATCAAAAATCTTATTCAAGGATTTGCTTTTACAAGTTAGGCATTTATCAAGTGCTTTCATTCCAGGGTTTGCATATGATTTGGGTAGTCATGGTGTGATGGAATTGTAATGTTTATTTTACAAGGATGATTGTATTTGCATTTGTTGTTGGGCGCGTAGTATATATGCACTCTCATGCAAGTGTACGCGCCGTAAAAGTAATAAAGTGATCAGATAGGAATGTCGAACCCACAAGGAGTAGTATGTGATCTAACCCAAGTACTAGCTTTATCTCAACGCTTTGTTCATTCAATCAAATGAAAGAGTGTTTGAATCTAACCTGTAATTTATCTAGAAAATAGTAATCAAGCATGGAGAGGTTCGGGAAAAAACTCAATTATGGTAACTAGGGTTGTATGCCTTTTTGAAATGTTAAAGGATGATCATTTATGACTCACACTAGATTGCAAGCAAGTTGTGAACAAGGGTTATTCGGTGGCAGGATAAGATGGCTCAATGCTCGGCATCGATTATAATTCATGGATTATCCATGAATACTCCCAGTGTCTCCAACACTATATGCCTATGGGTAGAGTCGAAAGTTCTCAAACCCTAATTTCTCCACCCCAATCATGGATCTACCACGATATATGCCTATACCGCAAGGCTCTAACTCGAAGAGTCGGACTTCCACCTTGCAATACATGAACCAACCTTATTTCCCATCAGAATGAGACTTAGGTTTTAGATTTATTGTTATCTTCCAAATTAATGATGTAATAATGAACATATTTGCAAGCACATCCACATCCACATGATCAAACAATTCAATATGAATCATAGAATATATAGATCTACATGTCAAGAAGACATATAAACCCTAGATTAAGAAATCAGCTCCTAATCATGGAGTTTATTACAAAATTTAGATCTACACATAGAACATCCATGGATGAAATTGCATAATAAAGAGATGATACTGATTGAAACAAGATGCAAGCCTTTCTCTCTTGATTTAGCCTTGAAACCTCTTTTTTTGCGTAGGATGGAGCTTTTCTGCCTCTTGGATCCCAGATGAATCTTTTTGGAATGAATCTCTTCTGGAAAATTCTTCAGTATTTATAGACTTAATCGGGTGTCACGATGCTCAAGTTTAGCCATTGCGATGCTTGATTATTGGTAGCGCTCTGATAATGGGCATTGCGACGCTAAGTTATTGACGATTTCCTAATCTTTTGGGCATTGCGACTTCCAAGTTTGGCCATCACGATGCCCAATTCAAGATTGCATGGCGGTGAGATTTTGACTTTTTCCTTTGAAAGATTTACTCCAGAGTCCTTACTACAACTTGAATTAGTGTTTGAATACATATATTTCATGATAAAATACACTAAAACAAACAGAGCAATCTAAATTGGATTAAATTCACATAATAGAACCAAAACATGTAAGATGCAACCATATACCATAATTTTTGGTTGTAAATCAGTTGATACAAGTCCTTAAAATAGCTCTCTTTTGAGAGCAAACATTTGTCTAGTTTTCTTATTCAGATTCTTATCAGCACACAACCCAATGCTTGGAGTTGGTCTTCATTGTGATCTCCCTTTGTGCATTCTTAGGATGTGGTTACGATATTTTTCCCCTTTATATTAATCACTCCATTTCCTCAAACTATGCAGAATCTGGTAGATGTTTTGGCAACCAGTCACATCGTTTCTCGCAACATCAAGAACATGATGGACTTTTAGGAAGCGGAGCTTTTCCAAGACCGTCAGGATATGTTGGAGCCTCAGCACCAAAAGATCGAGGTGATGGGCATTATCAGCTTAATCGGAGCACAGAACCTTATCAGCCACCACGATCTTACAAGGTGCATTTGTTAATTAGCATTCTCTATGTAGTACTAAATAGCTAAATTTAAACTTCTTTTTTCTTTTGAATCAATCTTTTGAGGAACAAAGACCTTTCATATGTATAAAATTCTTTTCATACCTTGTCACTGTTTTATTTCTTTTCTGTAGGCTATACCCCGTTCGAGGAAAGAACATACTGATTCAATTAATGATGAAACATTTGGCTCAGCTGAATTTTCCACTCAGGACAGAGCAGATGAGGAAAGGAGGAGAAGAGGTAATCTTAGATCTTTCTCATTCTGTCACCAAGCCAACATTTGTGATTGCAGGTTATATTTTTTGTTCCTTCTCTATTGCAAGTTAATTTTGAGATGCTTATTAAATATTGTTGCATCCTTGATTATATATCCAGAATCTTTTGAGTTGATGCGGAAGGAACAACAAAAAACACTCAAAGAAAAACATAAACAGATTCCAGATAACCAAAAAGAAAATTTTGGCAATGCTGATTTTATTGCGTTTTTGGAGACTTCAGAAGAGCACAGAAGCAAATGGAATGAGAACAAGCTGGAGATTTCTGTACCAACATCAAATTCTCAAAGTGATACTTCTAGGTCTCCTCATATACTTGCCTCTCCGTCGAGGCCACTTGTCCCACCTGGTTTTGCTAGTGTAATACTGGAGAAGAATCTCTTTGTAGAGCCTTCAAACAATTGCCCGCAAGAGGTAACTAACTGTTCTTTAACTTCTATATTTCCTATCTGTGTTGGATTAATGTGTTCTTGTTTGACATTATTGGATGCGTTAGGTTGGCATTCTTAACTTTATCTTAATGGATTACCATACAGTTGTAGATGTTCATCGAATGCTCTATTCAATATCCATATGAGTTATTAGCAACAAATGAATTTCTGTTTTGGATTGGATAGGAACCAGAAATTAACTGCAAATGCATCCATGAGAATTATAGGTTGCCAATATGAAATTCATGTAGAAAAGTAAATTCAAGCCAGAGTTTACATAGTTTGGACACTATTCAGGTGGTTGATGATATGTTTAGAAACTCGGTTAGATCAGCTGTTTCAAAATCATTTAGGAGGGGGAGGGGGGGTTTACCAATCAACTTTGAAGAGGTTTTCAAACTGTTCTATCCTTAGGGTTGTTCTGATCAGAAATTTTTGTTTGGCCAAAGCTCAGCTTTTACACAGAAATTACAAAGCTCAAGAATCATGTTCAGACTGCTAATTAGATATCAGAATTGACTATGCTCATGTCAATTCTCATTGTATGAGAGACCGCTGTTATCTGGGGCATACTCATATCAAAAGTCAAAATTAATTTCCATGTATCTCTTCGAAATTTTTTGTTTACATAAGAATATACGAGTTCATTGTTTTGTTTATAACTCCCCGAATCTTCAGCGTTACATTCTATTTGGCACTAATTTTTCAAGATGAACCAATTTACAGCCCACATTCGGTCATTGTATTTATTATCACCTGGTAGTGATCCATCAGTTCATACTTTTGATATTTACAGGCTGGAACTGCTGTTATAAATGATAAGTGTCCGATTAATTACCCAGATAATGGTGATGAAAAGGTGAATCAATTAAATTCAGGTATGCACAGTAACATCCTGAGAAGTTATTCCATTATCACCTATGTCTAATTCTTAGATTGAACTGAAAGGCTTGAAATTTGATCATCAGGTGCTGGGGTTATGAAGCATTCTGTTGAATTTGAGAAAAATCATGGGAATACATTTGATCTACAAGAAGGAAATGAAGTCTGGGAGGATGACAAAATTGAATTTTCTAACAATAAAGAGTTAAGGTCTGAGATTGTAGGTACTGATCAGTCATCATCAATTTTAGATAAACTGTTTGGCAGTGCTTTGTCGGCAAGTTTTAGCAGTTTGCCTAAAACTATTGAGGTATGGTGGTTTTCTGCTTAATGCTATTTAGCATTTTGTTTATTGAATCTATTTATAGTGTGATTGATGCTCATTGGCCCACCATATTCTTGCTTTCCTTTTTCTTTAGTCCTTTTTTTTCTGTTCTATTCACTGAAATCGGGGGTAAGATCTTTTCTACCTAGTCTTAAAAATATTTTTATATGGATCCATAGTATATTTTACAATAAATTACCTTCTATATCTTGATGGTCAGGTTCATATACAAATCACATATTTTAAATCAGTGCAACAACTATAAACTATTGCCTACCATAAGTTGGGGATCCAATACAGTTTCCAGTTTGTGTTAATAAATATAATTCACTCTAGAGAAGAATTGTTGTTGTACAGCATTGAATCACCACATTAACTCGAACCGTGGAACTTCTAATAATCAGTTATAAATGAAAAAAGCTGTTGATTCGTCTTCAAAAAACTGGCTATAACTATCATGAATTGCTCTTAAACAGTTTATACTACTTTTCTGTAACTACTTCTAAATCATTAAACTATAGGTCTGAAAGCGTCAAATTTCACATTAAGCAATTAAAACCTCTAGATGAGGATAAAAGAAAAGTAGATCACTTTGCCTAAAAAGTCAATTAAATCATGCAGACTACTTTTGTGCTTTAGAGTTTCATATTATTGTGAATGACTTCAACTCATAATGTTGAGTTACAATTTCTTATGGAGAATCTATGACCCTTCATTTGATTTATTGTCTTTTCAGCATCAAGGTGCTAAAGCAAATGAAGACACAAAGATATCTGCTGAAACTGAGTCTTCAAAGTTTGCTCACTGGTTTCTTGATGAAGGTAAACCTATTGGTTTATAGATTCCTGGGACTTTTCTCTCTTGATGTACTTATCATCTGTTGCTTTTCTATTGTAGATAAAAAGTCAGTTGAAGATTTTTCATCGAAGAACTTGCTCTCTTTGATCATCAATAAAGAGCCACTAACTTCGCAGGTATCTGAATTTCCTTTAGACGAAGCCCTTGAATCCACCAAACCTAGTTTATCTTTTGAAAACCAGGAAAGTATTCATAGGCACTGTGAATTTCCTGCTGCTGTCTCTGTTCCAATCCCTTCACCGTACTATCAGAGTGACAGTCAAGATACTCATCCTGGTGTGCTTACTTGCGAGGATCTTGAGCAGTCCATGTTAGCTGAGGTTAAAGACAATAGTATAGTTCTGCAGCAATCTGTTCAAGGACCTCGGATGGGATTGGATCATGAATCGGGAGGACAGAGAACCAGTGTTAATGATCATGCATCAGAACACCTTCTTTCTTTGTTACGGAAGGAAACTGATTCAAAAGAGTCAATATCACCACCTGGGAATGATCTGATGGTCTCACTGATTGATGGAACTGATATATCTTATGCGAAAGCCAGTCCCAACAAAGTTGACAACCCTACTATTAAAAACTCTGAAAAGGTTCAGAGCTCTGATAAAACATTGACCCTTGAAGCATTATTTGGGGCCGCATTCATGAATGAGCTACATTCTGTTGAGGTTCCACTCTCTGTTCAGAGAGGTTCTGTTGGTAGAATTGGTGAGCCTGATGTTCCACAGTCTCTTGAATTGCAACCTTCCGAAAATAACGTAATTTCCCCTACCCTCGGTGAAGTTCAACCCTACACTCAAGGCAGTGAGAAAGTTTTTACCCATACCCAAGGGGCTAAAGCTAATGAAATTCCAGGGCTTTGGCAGGGGCATAGTGACTCTTCTAACATGGGCTTAAAGCTCGGTGATGCAACAGGTTCTAAAAGGGTTGCAATGGACATTCACTTGCCAGAAGAGGATAGTTTGATTAGAGTCAGTGCTTCATTGAACCGTATTACCTCTGATCCTGCACCTTTAAGGGCTCTAAATAGAAATGACGAGCCCTTAGAACAGCCCAGTGATCCAGTACTCATGGCTATTCTGAGGAGTGCTGAACATGCTGGACAAGGGCATATACCTCAGCTAAACTTAGGTAATCGTTCTGGTTTAGTTGACTCTGATAAGCTTCATCATCATTTACATGGTTGGTCATCTTCACAATTTCCTCATGCCATGAATCAAGTGAGGCCTTTATTTCCGCAAATGGAGCATCATATTGATATGCATCCTCCGATGAGGCTGATTGGTTCAGAAAATATCCGTCCTGAGCTTCAATATCCTTTCCCTCCAAATGTTTTCCCTCAGCATGCTTTGCATAGTGGTAACAGACCACAGTTTGATCCTGTTGGACATCATCCAATATTTCAGCACATGCCCATCCCAGGGAATTTGCCTCCACACCACCCACATCATGGTTTTCCAAGAGGTGCACTCCCTTCTTATTCAATGAATCCCATGGATGGTTACAGGGCTGAGATGAACAACATGCATGGTTTTCCCCTAAATCACCAACCACCCAATTTTGGTGGCCATGGAATGAGAATGCCAGGTAAAACTATTGGCCTTCTCTTATTGATTCTAGGAAATATGTTTATAATCATCGCCTAGTATATAACTGATCATTAAGTATCTACCAAAAACTATCAAGCTTCCTTCTTTCTATGTGGATCCCATCTTCTCTTTATATTAGCATGGAATCTTGACTGTAGAACCCGAATGTCTCATTTGCATAAAGACTTCTGTTCAATTCTCATTCACATGCTTTGTTTGTAGGACCTGTTATTGGCAATGATGGTGGTGGGAATCCTCCACTTTTTGATCAGTTGATTGAAATGGAGTTAAGAGCCAACTCAAAGCAGATTCACCCAGCTGCAGCCAGGCAGATTCATGGGGTCGATGGTCCCGAACTTGACATGAGTTTCAGGTACAGATGATCTATTCCTTCTTTGTATATGGATTGCATGTATTACTTCCCTCTGTTGTTTCTCAATATGGACTCTCCAAACCTTGGTTCTGGTGTATTCCACATTGATTGCTATCATGTGAAACTGGAATGGATGAGTTTGTGTGTTCTCAACTCCGATTTTGCCTCAAAGAAAATATTTAATTGGTGTAATGTACAAAAGGTTGATATTTGATGAGGTGGGTGTGATGATGTAGTTAGTCTTGGCCCTGAAGGACATTGAGCCAGCCAGAGATGTTTGCTTACGGCGGCATTCTTCCTTAGTAATCTGATTTCCAGAGTTTCAAATTGCAAAGATGGCTTCTATTCCTCCCCCCTTTATTTTACTTTGATGTTTTGATCATTTATATTCCATAGGTGGTGGTGGGTAGAAATGGGGTAAAATACCATTTGGGGTCAACTTCTCAAAATCATTTGAATGTGTTTCACTGTTTTGGAGGGAAAATGTAAAGTATGTGTATTAGTGAATATTTTTAACTGGTAATGTATTTGGATGGATGAGAAGGTTGTGGAATGGCTGACATAACTTTTGACATTGCACATCATGTGTGAGGGGTCACTATCAATCATTTTAATTACTGATTAAGTTAGATGCCGTTTAGCATAAAATTCACTATAAACAATAGTTTAAGTGCTTTATAGGGGACTGAATTTTGTAGGCAACACTTGAAATACTGACAAGAACATTTTGGTGATTTGTTTGTGGTTGGCATTGTTTGGGGACTGTCTATGGTTAATTTTATAATTAGTTTTGGTTTATGTTGGTTGATGGTTTTAAAAGATAGGGTTATTTATTTTTGTTGAAAATTTAGAAGACATTCTCTCATTGTTCATGTTATGCAATTTGGATACAAATCAATCTTTTTCCACGAGTTAGACACTTAACCAAACTAGAAACAGGAGTGTCGGTTAATATATTATATTCATTCATTGAACCTGAACCACATAGACCAAGTCTGCCCTGGCCATGCCCTTCACAGCAGCAGGACCACCACATTATCATCCCTCTCAACCCAGTGTTTCAAAATTCATCAAACTTGCATGTTCCCGGGATTTCTGATTAGGATAAAGTTCAAGACTTTCTTTAGAGAATGTGGATTGATGTGTCTATCCCAGCTACTCAAATAGATGTTGATTTGGTTTGAACTTTGAAGAGTAGGTTGGATGCATTATAAGCCTAAGAAGGATAACTAGTGTATAGCCACTTAAAGACTTATTTGGTTGAGCAAATTATTTATAGGTCCCTCCACTGTTTGTCAAGTCCCTACCCCCCACAACACCTACCCCAGGGATATAGGTAAAGTGGCACTGTTTCAGGGATGGATTGTTCATTATCCATATTTGTTGGTTTTGTTTCTAAATGTTTTTTCTATGTTTTTTTTGTTTTTTTTAATGTTTATTTTCATATACGTCAAATAGAGAATTGCGTTTAAGATGGTTTGGATATGTCGTCATGCATAAACCCCTGTGTTCAGGTTGAAAAATGTGATAGTTTAGTAATAGAAGATAAAAAGAAATGGAAAGTGTCTGCCGATCTACATAGTATTAGATATTCAACCTGATTTTATCTTTGTGAGTGGCATACTGGAGACAAAGAATCCATATACCGTACATTTAGTATGAGATTAAAGGCTTAGTAGTAGTTGTTGTTGTTGTTGTTGTTGTTGCATATACACCAAATCCACTCAAAACTAATATCTTTGAAAACATCCAGAGGTTGAGAGAAAGAGACATGTGCATTCATTTCATGCATTCTTTATGTAATGCGTGTAGTTTAAGTATTTGTCCAGCCTTCTTCAACCCAGACAAATCAAAGGGTGGACTTGCAGATGACTGAAAGCTACATGTGAGTTCTCTGTCTCTCCACACCTTCTTTTCCTTTTGGTTTTTCTCACAACCACAAGACAACCCTTGCTATGTATCGTGCTTTTCAGAATAAATTAGATAGTTTTCTTTCTACATAAACACTTTATTTATTTATCATATTTATTAATAGATAAAGATAAATTACATATTGAAATTAGGATGCTTCAATTGTAGTATATGATCTTACAGTAGAAGGATATGATGTTACAATAGAAGGGGTTTGTTAGTACATGAACAATCACCATTTTAATTTTAATTTTTTTTTTTTAAATATAGACAAGCCATTAGAAATACGTCATAAGTGTGATTTGAACTCTCAATCTCTCCTTGTGAGAGGGAACAATTACCAATTTTTCTTGTAAAGATTGGTCATAAACACTTATGATTGTTTGTCTAAAAATAAAAAAAATATAGGGAAAATTTTACTAAACTATTATGTGATTTGTATTTTTTTCAATTTAGGACTTATGGTTTGATTTTGAGCACTTTAATACCCTGTAGTTTAATCCGTAAGTATATTGGTGTCAAAATACATAACCTCAAGTGTTTTTTTGATATGCACCCACACTATAGATTGTAAAAAGGAAATTTTAGATTTCGTTTAAGGAGGACAATATATAAATATATAAAATTTATTTATGAGTTTTTTTAACTTTTGATAATTTAGGAATTATTGGTGTAATTGTATGAATTGTATTTAGAAAATTATTTGATAAATAATTAATTGTCGCATTAAAAGGTGGGCCATTCAAACAAATAATTATTGCATGGCCAGAGTCAAGTACTACAATAATTTTAAACATTTAATGTAGTATTTGTACCTCAAACCCAAAAATATTTCAGAAGAAAAAAAAAACATAGAAATTTTTTTAATTTCATTGATGAGGGATAATGAAAGGCTTGTCTAAACAGACTAGACAAACACCTTTTGATTAGATTTGTGGGCACTGTGCGGGCCCAAATCTCTGACAATTGAATCAATCCAAACTTTGGGTCCACACTGAACAAACCATATGCACATGTTAGACCTGTCACCATTTATTAATTAAGAGAGTAATGAAACCAATCAAGGGATGCTAATAAACATGATTAAGCTTTAAATGAAACATATAGGTATTGTATGCTTTTGGAGAGAAGAAAAAAAAAAGATAATGAAATTTTAAATTTTTGCCTTTAGTATAGTGTGTGCTACAGTATCATGAAAGCACTGGTACCGTCCAAAACCTAGCACCCAACCTCCACCTTAGGGCATCCCACGGTAAGCTACCGTGCTTACTGTAGCATAGAATTTATCCTTTACTTTAGTATATATAATGATTAAAGAAAGAAAATTATTTACATTCCCTTACAAAATTTTAAGTATGTAATTGATTAAATGCTCTGGCAAAAATAATATTTTCTTATATATCTCTATAAAACTTGTTTTTATTGTTTATGTACCTTTGCTGTCAGTCACAATTAGTAGCTATTAGAATTTTAAGTTCTAGCCATAATTTAAATTTTCTAAACTACCTTTAAGCAATTTTGAACTTCATAGGGTATGCAAGCAAAACCCCTTCAAATAACTCAAGTTTATAAAATAAGAAAAAAAAAATTAGAGGGGTATATTAGCAAAACTTATTTTAGTAATTTTGCCCTTGTTCCATTCAAGGGTCAACTTAACCAAATGTATACATAAGAGAAAAAAAATTGATTAGTAGGGATATTCAAGTAAATATCACTTTTATAGGGGCATTTAAGTAATTTCAAACTTTTGTAAAGACATGCAAGCAAAAACCCTATAAAAAAAATGTAAAGATGATGGTAAATGATTATTTTGCTGACTAATCACATATATGATTAATTTCTCATTGGATAACCATAGTTGATACAAAGATCTACTCCTCATGGAATCAAAGCGGATCTTGATCAACGAGTGAGAGGGGTCGTTGAAGGTTGAGATGTTTCAATTGATTTTGAGGGATAGATTGGTCGGCGCCTCCTCTAGAGATCAACCTCCAAAGATCGAATCTCTTCGAGAGAAGGAACTATGGAGAAAGACGATCTAAGCGCTCATGCTCAGAGGAGCCTCTAATGCTCAAGTCAGAGACTCAAAGAGAGAGGAGAGAAAGAGAAGATAGGAGGGAGAGAGATCAGAGAGGATTCAAAAAGAGAGTGTGGTGCTCAAAATAGGGCAATCTTAGTAGAATTAGAACACCTTTGAGCCGAGAACATCCTTTTATAGCTTGAGAGTGGCTTGAATCAATCATCCACCGTTGAATGACCAAATGATTATTTTGACAATTGGATTCTCATCTCGATGGTCATGATCAAGTCACTTGTCTTCAGATATTTTAGTCCATGACAACCAAAAACCTTCTAATACAAGTATACTCTTCCCTAATTTATGAGTTAAACACTAATTACTTGTAATGAAATATTTCTAGATTATGTTTATAAAATATGGTGATATGGTTGTTATGTTTGGTAGCGAGCATTTGCTTGTATTTTATAATATTCTAATAAAAAAAGTAATTCATAGTTAGTCAGTGATAAAGCCCAAATCTAATTACATGGTATTATATTTTATTTCATTTAATATTACTTTTTTTTTCTTCGTACTATTTTAGTGTAGCAAGCGTACCATGGAGAAGAAGCAGAGAATGTGCTTAGATTGAATGAGCATTTGAAGGGACATATGAGTGCATGGTTGCATGCATGAGAGTTCATATGATGGATCATTTGTGGGGTAGGATGATTGGCCACTCCATTGCTCACCTCCTCACGATTTCTTCTTTTTGAAACCCTAATGTCTTGTCAATCATTCTACCTATTTAAATTTTCAAGAAATAGGAAAATATTATTTTGTGTTTTTTTTTTGTCCAAAGATGTATTTAAGGTCAAAATGACTTTGGTCATGAAACCAAAACAATAATTTTAAAAAATTAAACAAAAAAGATTGCTATGAAAAATTGGCTAAAAAACATCAATAGACCATCTCATTAATTTTAATCTCCACATATTTTAATTTAGTTTTTTTCTTTTTTGTAAGTAGTACTCTTTAAAAATGTGGATATTACATATATACCCATAGAAAAATCATACTTACGGATATACTAGTAGGTTCTCATTTCGTTGTGGTTAACATTAGGTGTTTAGTCATCCCATAGCTCTCTGAAAATACCATTATACATTTTGTAAAGGTGTAATTCCCTAAATGGTTCTCTATTATGGTCATAGTGCCCTTTTAGTCACTCTATTCGAATTTGATCCTTCCAACCCTCTCTATTATTCCAATTGAGAAATCTGAGTCCTCCGCCCGATGGCCGTTTCCTTTGCCGTTTTCACTGGCTGATGTAATATTTTTTATATCTAAAAATATATCAAAATATTCATTTATTTGAAATAAGTAAACCGATTCTGATCCCTTTTCTTTTGATCTAAACCTATTAATTTGACTAAACCCTAACCTTAACTTTAACCCTAATCTTAGTCTAATTATCAAATTAATTAAACCAAAACCATAATTAACCAAACCCTAACCCTATCCTCTCCCTCCCCCCCCTCCCCGCGTCGCCACCATCGCCTCGCGTGATAGTCCCCTCCTCCTCTCCCTCCGCCCCTCTTTCTCTCTCTCTCTCTCCCCCAGCCGCCCCACCCCGTCCCCCCTCCTCCTCTCCCTTTGTCCACACATAGTCCACTCGAGTCCATCTACTTCACAAACCCAAGCACCAAGTTGTACTGCTAGTTCTGGCCCCAGTTCCGAGATATGGGCATCCACCCGATTCGCGATCCCTTTACGCTCACACGCACGATGTTTTTGACCCCGGCCACGTTTGAGATTAACACCAAATTGAAGTATTTGAACCCGTTTATCATGAATCTGAACCCGTTCGAGATCAACACCAAATGGAGTGGACTACGGAGGGAGAGGACGAAGGAGGCTGTCACTTAGGGCGGCAACAGTGACGTCGGGAGGGGGAGAAAGAGAGGATAGGGTTAGGGTTTAGTTAATTAGGGTTTGGGTTTAATTAATTTGTTAATTAGATTAGGCTTAGGGTTAAATTAGGGTTAGGGCTTAGTCAAATTAAGTTAATGATGCTTGTATTGTTTTAGTTGTATTAATTATATTATTTTAGTTGTGATTATAATGTAATAATGTTATTTGTTTGTAATTAATTTAATTATGTTATTTCAAATGAAAAATGAGTTTTTTTAATATATTTTTAGATATAAAAAATACCATGCCAGAACGGTCGTCGGGCTTAAGACTAAAATTTCCCAATTGGAATAATAGAGGGAGTTCGAAGGATCAAATTCAAATAGAGGGGCCAAAAAGACGCTATGGCCATAATAGATGAACCATATAGGGAATTACACCTTTGTAAATATAAAAAGGGCAGCCCAGTGTCCCTCAAACCCGTTACCTCCAGGTTATATACTGTTACACCAAGACTCACCTTCATACATTTTCTATGAAAAACTCATTTCACGGTAAATTTATAAATATGTCTCAAAAAATATAAAATTTAAAATAATTAAAAATACTTTTTAAAAGTATAAAAGATATTTTCTTAGTCCATAGTTTACATTAAACTATAGTTAAAGCTTTTGGGTTAACAACCGTTCATAAATTTTAATGACAAGGGTATATACATAATCAAATAATTAGGGTTTAATGTTTAGGGTTTAGGGTTTAGGGTTTAGGGGTTTAGGGTTTAGGGTTTACATGTGATTCTGATTTTTTAAGAATATATATATAATTAAGATAGTTTTAAGTTTAAACCACAAACTATGTCTTGAGAGGGAGAGTATTATAAGAGATCCCATCATGGGAGTAGATCAACAACTTTTGATCAAATTGGGAAGCAGTGTGATCTAGGGGGTACAAATCTAAAGACATTGGAATAAATCCGATGAGGGTCCACACAACCAAACCCATATGCAAAATGTAAGACTTGTCCTCATTCATTAAACTCCCCAAACCCATAATTAAACAATTCAACGGTCTCCAATGTTTGTTATACCATATTAAGAAAT
Source organism: Dioscorea zingiberensis (assembly GCA_026586065.1). NCBI lineage: Eukaryota > Viridiplantae > Streptophyta > Magnoliopsida > Dioscoreales > Dioscoreaceae > Dioscorea > Dioscorea zingiberensis. Next base: position 44,905,988 of record CM048824.1, read on the forward strand.
GCCCAAGTTTTAATTAGTATAAAAAAAGGTAGCTACCATGTATTCTGATACATTAAGAACATTTAATTTATACGTCACAATCATGTTATTCTATAAAAACTAATACACCTATATTCATGTAAGATTACCTTTCTAGTATAAATTTGATGCACAAAGGTATTAAAAAAAGTGGTATTTTTGGTGTGAAGTGAGTATTTTTAATAAGATAGAAAATGTTAGTGTGAAAACTGGTTCTTCCTTGGGATCGAACCTCGGGTCCGACCAATGATTGAGATTTATTTGTTGAGGGGGACTTTGACAGTCGTCGGAGAAGACGACGAGCGGCTTCTGTCCGCCACGGGTCCTACGCAAGAAGAGAGAGGATTGGGGCAAGCCTTTTGTCCCGATTTAGCTCCGACGATCAAGTCAGTCATAAGAACTTGGAGTGGAAGTAGAGTTTGTGAGAGTTTAGTTGCTTACCTTCTTCTTCGTTTCTCCCCTTCTTTTCTTCCTTTGTCAGGTTTGGCGCATATCCCCTCCTTGTTAGAGATCCTTGCTTGCCGTACTTATCTCTAACAAGCTATCTTATGCACCTTATCTTCCGGTCATTCCTCTTCCCTATGCCTTGACTTAGCAATTAGCTTTCCGCCTAAAGGGGATGTCCAAGGTAGGGATCTAGGTCGGCCGGATGGGCGCTTGGGATGTCGCCATGTATCCGACCGGATATGCCCATATCAGAAAAGTTTGTGTTTTATTATGAAAAGAACGATAAAGAGGGAAATGTTTTTTTTATTTTCTCTAATAGGGTTTTCTTTTTCCATTGTTTTTCAAAATTTAATCCCAAGATATTGGGTTCTCTTCAAGATGTCAAAGATGTTTTATTGTAGTTAGAGTATGAGAGGTTGATGGTGGAAGTACAGATTACATTTTCTCATTATAATTATAATAATCTCCTCTTGATAAGAGGATTATTGCTTGCCGGCCTTGTTTGTGGATAAACCACATTCATTCATAAATAGATAGAATTATAGTACATAATACATCTTTTGGCGGATTAGGGGTATGAGGACCCTCGCTTTAGATTCTATTTTTACGCCCCGTGTCATCAAAGTCTGCCCCTGGGGTGCGGTGGTGGCTCTTCTCATGTAAACATAGGCTCTTTTTTATGATGAACTCCATTGCGATCAATGGACCTAGTCTTATTGTAGTTGAATCACGTAAATCTTGATGTCTTTATTGTTTGGTGTTTGCTTGAATTCTATTTGAGTGTTGTTAATTTGTATAGACACTAACAATTGCAGGGTGTCGATCCGAATGTTTTCGCATCAATATTGAATCAACAATAGTCGAATTAAATCTGTTTGATATTGGTTTGTTTCCTTATAATAATAATATAAAATATAGAGGCATTTCATTTCCAAACAAACTCATTTGAAACATTGTTAATCATTACATAGTTGTTGACAGAAAAAAACAATGACATGCTCATCAGAGTTTATACCTGTGACAGAAAGTTATGAAGAAATGAACACTTCCCTTCTTGCATTTGCATGTCATGAATGAAAAGGAAATTTTAAGCATATGGCTTTCATGGATTCAATTAACTAACTCTCACATTTCTCTTCATCATCATCTTCTTCTTCATCTTCTTCTTCATACTCTCCATGTCTTGAGGACTTGAATCTCAAGTTCTCATTTGACAAAACAATGTCATCTAAGAGCTCAGACTTATCCTTTGAAGACATGATTGAAGAGGACTTGGAATAGAGTTCATCCAACTGGTGGAAATAAGGACAAGTCTTGGAGTTCACTGGCCTCTGCTTCCCACTTTCCTTTGCCTTTCTGAAGTACTTGTTGATGTTCTCCCACTTCTCCTTGCACCTCTTTGCACTCCTGTTAAACCCCATGGCTGCCATCATTGAGCTCACCTCCTCCCACACTGGCCCTTTGAGTCCGGGCTCCCGAAACTTCACCTCCAAGTTACTTCTCACTCCGATGAGTGCCTGAACTTCAGCTCTCGGCCACCGGTTTGAATGCATATGTACTATTTCATGATCTCCGGGGAGCTTCACACTCTCTCCGGTGATCTTCTCCAAGAATGAAACAATGGCCGCTTCTCTGGCAGAAGCGAGAGCTCGCTCTTCGGCTCTCGCTGCCGCCTCTCGGCTGGCCTTCTCAGCCTCTTCCCTCATCCAAGCTTCTTCTCGTCTCGCTCTTTCTTTCTCCTTGCTCTCCATCTCCTCCAAAAACTTTTGATGTAGTTCTTCTTGATGGTCAGTGAGTTTCTTCACAAGGCTTTCAAAGAAGAACACAATGGACCTCTTCTTCCTCTTTCTCCGCTGCTGCTTCTTCTTCTTCTTTGCTATTTCTTCATCGTTCTCGTCGGTGAGAGTGTTTGCCATATGATCACAATTAGGTTTGCATATAGCCTCAAGCTCACTGAACAGCTTGTAGTTACTATTATGCTTCTCCTTGTTGTTGCTATTGTTGTTGTCGTTACTTTCTCTATGATGAAAAAAATCCAAGTCCAGTGGCCTCCTACATGCAATATAACAAATACATTGATGATGATAAGAAATTAACAAAGAAAAAATTGTGAATATATTGTTTTGAATAGATACCAGAATAATTGCTGTTGTTGCTTGATGGAAGAGGAGTCATCCTCCTGCTGCTTCTCCAAGTCCTGATTGAGATCCTGGAGAGGTTGCAAAGGATGATGGAAGAGATGGAACTGGTGGGTTGTGTGTGTGTGGATGGGAGGATGAAAGTAGGGGAAATGATCATGAGATGAATGAACTTGATGATCAATGGAAGTAGTAGTAGTAGTAGTAGTGTCATACTGATTAATCTCTGAAACTCCTCCATATGCAGCAGCAGCAGGTTGCATCTTCTTGAGATTTAGAAAGATTTTTTTTTTTTTTTTTTAAATAAAGGTTGGAAATGGAAGAAGGTATTGAATGAAAGGTTAAACAAGTTGGATCTGGAGATGCTGCATGTGCTTTGTGGTGTCCCAGAGGAGAGGGTAGTCTTATTTGGGGTATTAATTGATGATGTTTGTATATATATATATATATGCTGTGCTGCTGTTCTTCTAAAAGAACACAAAACAGCATATATTTTTATAAAAAGTTTTTTGATTTATTGGAATTGTGGATGCATGTGTGTGTTCATTGGATTGAGGAAGAGCTGGCTGGGAATGGGATGCTCTCATGCTCTCCCATGACTGGTAGAGGGAGGGGGCAGAGGAGGCAGAGTACAGTGACCTCAAAGAGGCAGCTGCAGGCTAAATCCAGAAACCAGATCACTATTTTTATTTATTTATTTATTTATTTATTTTATTGTAATGTTATCACTGTAGTATATTCCACTGGTTCTTCACTTGTTTGGTGTGTCTTTCTTTCCTATGGATACTCATACTCTCCTTAGTGCTATTTTCTTTGACAGGGAATGTACAGGGCCTATTTTTCTTTCTTATCAGGTCGGGCTTAACTCAAGATTGATAGTGTTTCGGTAAGCCACTAAGAAACCAAGGGCATGCACAAGCCTTAGCGGAGCAGACATGAGAGTGGGGCCCGCGCATATGTGGGTACTGGGACCACCCGCTACAATTACCTTTCACACTCCCTGAAATGTACCCTCATCCATGAATCAAATCAGAGACCTCTTGGTTGTTAGAATTTTTGCGGGGACCGAGATACCAATAAACTATTTGGTATTTTGGTAAGATTGATAGGTTCAAATTTGAAATTAACTTGAATAGTTTTAGTTGAGTTCGTTTCAAATTTTGAAATTAACTCAAATAGATTTGATCGAATTCGTTTGACTCGATTTAGATTGAAATTAAAATCGAATTAGTTGAATTTTATGAACTAAACAAACAAGATGTATTCTATCATAACTCGTCCCCATAGGAAAAAAAGTGCAACATCAATAAATCCATGAAAGAGTAATTGTAAAATAGCCCCATTAAATCTGGTGTTGGTTAGTTCTGACCTGCATGAAAGACATAACAATCTAGGCAATGTCTCGGAGAGATGCTCACTAAAATAAGGTTGAAAGCTGGCAGTATGCTTAATACGTGCAAGTCAAACAGGAAGTGGCATGCTGCTAGGTGAAGCAATAGAGTGTTGCACCCTAGATGGCGAGAGTCTAGTAGCCGAAAACATTTTTCCTCGATTTAGCTTAAAATTAAAAGTTTATTTATATATTAATTTTTTCCTATACTTCTATATAATAAAAATATATAAATTACATAATTTTTTCAATGAATAGAATTTATATTTTATTAAAAATATATATATAATTTTATCTAATAATATAATAAAAAAATAAATTTTCTTATAGAAATATGCATCTATGCCTTATATTATAAAATATATAATATATTAATAGTTTATTAAATCTACTGTTATAATCTATATTAATATATATATAATTTCGAGTTTGATCTCAGCTTACAAGCTCAAAATTTCAAGTCGACACCAAAGTTTGAATTCCTCACAAATTATTTTTTTTGACAATACTTTTTTTTAATAAATGAATCAACTACATTATTTATTAATACTGATAAATATTAATAGTTTTTTTATAATTCTTCGTCTCTAGTTTTATGTATATTTTTCTCGTGTTATGTTCTGATATATCATGCATTCTGATCTATGATAAAATATATTTAGTTTCCCAAAATAAAACAAAGAGTAGGTATATGACCATTCATATACCTAAAATATACATTTTTATATGAACTAGGAATAAATAGGTGGACGAAGAGAAGTAGATGAAGGGCTTGAGGAGAACATAACAAGGAAAGGCTCGAATAAAAGTAAAGGGTAAAGGGTTTGAATGGAAGATAATATGGAAGTGGGAATAACTTGGAATATAATTAATTTACATCATAAGTTGATGCTCAAGCTAGCGCTCCATTTTAGTGGAATTAGATTTATCTTCTTTGTGAGTTGATGACGTCTTTATATAGTCCAGAGATAGTTGCCAGCACGGAGACAATTAGCCAACTCAGAGACAATTGACGACCATCCTGGAGTAGACGTGGCCATTCTGAACCGAAACCGTGGAACCGAACCGGAAAAACCGAACCGAAACCAGAAAAACCATAACCGTCCTGAAACCGGAACCTAAACCTTCATACAAGGTTCGGTTCAGGTTCCAAAATTTCAAAACCGTTGAACCGCCGGTTCAAAGTTCAAAATTTCAAATATTGTATTTGTACCATTGTTCAAAGTTCAAAATTTGAATCTTGTGACTTGTGTGTGACTGTTCACTGCACTACTGCAGATAGTCAGAGACAAAGTCGAAATCTCAGTCGGTCAGTGACATGACTTTAGTTGAAATAATATTTTTTATTTTTTTATTTTTTAAAACCCTGAACAATTGTGAGTCTGTGACCGTTGTATTAAGATGACCGTTGTATATGTGGTAATGTGAGTCAAGTGTTTCATACATTATGTGACACATAATGGTCATAATGGTCATACATTATGTGACCGTTGATTTTTCATTTGATTTTTTTTAATTTTTAAAAACTCACATTTTTGTATTATAAATACTTCAAGTCTTCAATCTCCAATTCCCTCATTCTCTCAATCTCTAATTCTCTCTTGCAACCTTATTCTCTCATATACTCAATATTTTCTATACTATTAATTTATTTCTACAATTTTATTTCCATTAATACTCTTAAGTCTTAACCTTTTTATTTTTTTCTCGGCACCAATTTCCTCTCAATTTCTCACTACTTATATTTTCTTTCTCTTTAATTTACTAGTCATTTATAATTTTTTTGATTTAAAAAAATGGCAAGCTCTAGAAGTGGTTTTGGTGAGACACAACACGATGTCGATATGCCAATAGAACATCCAACCCAAGGAAGTGAAAGCAATCCACCACCATCATCGCAATTGTAAAGGGAGGCAAGTAGGAGAGATTCAAATTCCAACATCTTCAAAATTCATTTCAAAAAGACACCGAAAGGAGATGGTAAGTTTGATGTTTCTTGCAATTATTGTCATAAAGTTTACAAACTTTCAAAAGGTGGTGGCTATGGAACTTTTACCAAACATTTGCAAGCAAAGCATCCATTTAAGATTGGATTGAGCAAAGGACAATCTCAAATGACCGGGTTTGCTTCTTCTAACTCTACTAAATTATTTCATTATAATGAAATGGAATGTAGAACTGGATAAATGATGGCTCTGGTATAACAACGACACCTGATGATGAAAGTTGAAACAAGCAATTAGCCAATTAAAAAATGTGGGGAAATATGTATAATAAAAATAAAAGAACTGCGTGAGCTTTGATTCCTCTATACCCCGAGAGGATACGTAGGCAACTTAATATAAATAAGTTCAAGCCTTTTATTATTATTTTTTTCTCATATCGTACTTGTATTTTTTTTTACAAATTATTGTATTGAATTTATACTTTTATTTTTTATATAAAATATTGTATTGAATTAATTCCTGTATTTTTGTAAAAAAAATATCAATATTTTTTTTTTCCCTTATAGCATGATTCATGTTCATTTTTAATTTAAAATATTAGATTATTTGATTTAACAAAAAACTAAAATAAAAAAAAACCTGAACCGTATGAACCATCAAACCGGAACCGTTGAACCAAACCGCCGGAATCAGAACCAGAACCGAACCGCCAAGAACCATGTCCGGGCGGTTCGGTTCCGGTTCAAGATTTCATTGAACCGGAACCAGCGGTTCAGGAACCGGAACAGGCGGTTCCTGAACCGTGGCCATGTCTAGCCTGGAGACAGTTAGTCACCATCTCTTAGTGCTTTCTGGAATCCATTCTCCACCCTCGGATGATCAAGCTGTTATGATGATAGTTAATCTCTGGACACTTATGATCATGCCACGTGTCCTTAGATTTTTTTTCCCTATAATATATATATAGAGATATATATATGCGATCAAATTTATTTATTTTTATGAATTTGAGCCATGTTTGATTAATTTTTTGTCAAAATAATAATTTATGTATCCTTATAGTACAATGTTTTTTTTTGACAAAGGTGACGAACAGCCCCTTTGAGGAAAGTCAGGGAGCCGGTGGACAATATGGCACCCATGCTCAAGTGCCTTCTCTTTGTGGTTATGGAGGTTCGAATCTGGGATTGTTTCAACCAACAAAGTTCTCTACATAGAGATTCTACGTGCACAGCCAAGCAGATCATCGGTAGAAGAGTTCAATGTTTTAATACTAAATTTACAAAACAATAAAGGCCCAGCCCATTAACTTGTGAGGCCCATGAGATTCTGATGCTTTAGATTTGGCAACCCGCTCTTCGGACGAAAGGAAGCAACGCTGCGAGCTCGTCGGCCATGGCCACCACCACCAATCCAAGCTCCGATGAGCCGAAGAACACCACCCTGATCTTGACGCCGGATATCGCCTCCGAAGCTGCTGCGACGGCGCAGAAGTGGCTTGAGGACGCCGCTGGTCAGGCCCTTGTTCTTAAGCAGGATCTACTCGTGGCCGTCCGTTCCGCCGGATGCCGCCTCCTCGCCGCCTCCTCCTCCGGCGTCCAACAAACCAAAGCAAGCGCTTCTGATCATGATCCTTCTCATTGGTTCTCTTTATTTGGTTAAAAATGCTGAGTTCTTGGTTTGGGGATGCAGGAAACGGTGGAATGGATCAAGATGGAGTATGCTACTCGTGAGGATGAAATGGTTGCGAAGATTAAGGGTATGGTTTTGATAATTATTAGAGTTTTTCTTTGGAGGAATTTCTTATGGTTTGCTTTTGATCTTTGGTATTGTATTTCAGAGGGCATTGCCATTGCGGCTGCACACCCGAATCTTTCTTCTGGGATTGCGGTGGGTGTGGGTCTTGTTGCGTTCAAAGGTATTTCATTCTATTCTTTTGTTATTGTGTTGATTGCAATGCAAATATAGTTTGTTTGATAACATGCCATAATTCTTGTTTTGTATGATGCATTCCTGTGAGAAATTCGCTGAATCTCTTTATACCATGTTAACCATGTCGTATAGATGATTTTTTTTTTTTTAAGTGAGACAAAGACATGGAATTACTGGTCATATATAAACTAGTTCATCTTTGATTTTTGTGAGTCTTGTCGCATTCAAGAGTATTTCATTCTATTCTTTTGTTATCATGTTGATTGCAATGCTAATATAGTTTGTTTGATAACATGCCATAATTCTTGTTTTGTATGATGCATTCCTGTGAGAAATTCGCTGAATCTCTTTATACCATGTTAACCATGTCGTATAGATGATTTTTTTTTTTTTTTTAAGTGAGACAAAGACATTGAATTACTGGTCATATATAAACTAGTTCATCTTTGATTTTTGTGAGTCTTGTCGCATTCAAGAGTATTTCATTCTATTCTTTTGTTATCATGTTGATTGCAATGCTAATATAGTTTGTTTGATAACATGCCATAATTCTTGTTTTGTATGATGCATTCCTGTGAGAATTCGCTGAATCTCTTTATACCATGTTAACCGTGTCATATAGACAATTTTTTTAAGTGAGACAAAACATTGAATTACTGGTCATATCTAACTAGTTCATCTTTGGTTTTTGCAAGTCTTGTCTCATTCAAAGGTATTTCATTCTATTCATTTGTTATCATGTTGATTGCAATGCTAATATAGTTTGTTTGATAACATGTCATAATTCTTGTTTTGTATGATGCATTCCTGTGAGAAATTCGCTGAATCTCTTTATACCATGTTAACCGTGTCGTATAGATGATTTTTTTTTTTAAGTGAGACAAAAACATTGAATTACTGGTCATATCTAAAACTAGTTCATCTTTGGTTTTTGCAAGTCTTGTCTCATTCAAAGGTATTTCATTCTATTCTTTTGTTCTCATGTTGATTGCAATGCTAATATAGTTTGTTTGATAACATGCCATCATTCTTGTTTTGTATGATGCATTCCTGTGAGAAATTCGCTGAATCTCTTTTCTCGTCTGCTCTTTCTGTCTGATCTTGACCATGTTAACCGTGTCGCATAGATAATTTTTTTTAAGTGAGACAAAAACATTGAATTACTGGTCATATCTAAACTAGTTCATCTTTGGTTTTTGCGAGTCTTGTGGCCAATGGCGGATCCAGAAATTAGATTTAGGGGGGGCGAACTACTAAAGTTATTGTCCAATATAAATTTTTTTTATTATCAATTTTGAATTATAATTATGTAATAATTAAAGAATATATATACTCATATATATTTATGATTTGAAATATAAATAAAATTAAAGTTTAAATTTATAACCTTGACAATCTCATTATACTTCCAACTTCTAATACCAAAATATTAAATTCCAAGTATTAATAATCTTCTATCATCTGAGAAAGAAGAAATTAAAATTAAAATATAATTTTTGTGTATATAAGTTCACATGAACTCAAATAAATAAATAAATAAAATGTCGATACCACTCACTTATTTGAACAAGTTGGGAATTTTAAATTGCAATCTCCTTTCTTTTATGTCACAAAAAAAATACAGTTTTAGTTTAGATTTTTCACATAAACTCTTATAAATTTTATATTTATATAAAAAACTTTTTAAAACTTTGTGTGGCAATGGGAAATTTTGCAAAATTTGAAGGGTTTGAAGATAGTTTTAGTTTAGGTTTTCACTTAAACCTTTATAAATTTTATATTTATCTAAAAAATTTATTAAAACTTAGGGGGGTAATTTCAAATTTTGAAAAATTTGAAGAAAATAAAAAATTTTCCCAAAATCTAGGGGGGGCAGTGGCCCCTGCCCGCCCCCCTCTGGATCCGCCATAGTTGTGGCATTCAAAGGTATTTCATTCTATTCTTTTGTTATCATGTTGATTGCAATGCTAATATAGTTTGTTTGATAACATGCCATAATTCTTGTTTTGTATGATGCATTCCTGTGAGAAATTCGCTGAATCTCTTTATACCATGTTAACCGTGTCGTATAGATGATTTTTTAAGTGAGACAAAAACATTGAATTACTGGTCATATCTAAACTAGTTCATATTTGGTTTTTGCGAGGCTTGTCGCATTCAAAGGTATTTCATTCTATTCTTTTGTTTTCATGTTGATTGCAATGCTAATATAGTTTGTTTGATAACATGCCTTAATTATTGTTTTGTATGATGCATTCGTATGAAAAATTCGCTGAATCTCTTTATACAATGTTAACCATGTCATATAGATGATTTTTTTAAGTGAGACAAAGACATGGAATTACTGGTCATAGATAAACTAGTTCATCTTTGGTTTTTGTGAGACTTGTCGTGTTGAAAGGTATTTCATTCTATTCTTTTGTTATTGTGTTGATTGCATCACTAATATAGTTTGTTTGTTAACATGCCACAATTCTTGTTTTGTATGATGCATTCCTGTGAAAAATTCGCTGAATATCTTTATGCCATGTTAACCATGTTGTATCAATGATTTTAAATCACATTAGACTTTTTTTTGTCTTGTTTCCTTAAGTGAGACAAATGCATGGAATTGCTGGTCATATCTAAACTAGTTTATCTTTGTTTTTTGTACATAGTAAGAACCATTTTCTGTGCAATTATAAGATCATGAGATCTTTAGTAAGCAAAAGGAACATTTGTAGTCTCTCTAGATTTCTAAAGTGATTGGTACATGATACCGGTATTCATGAATAATTACCTTATCAACCAAGATAAGTTAGCATTTTCTGTGCAATTATAGGATCATGAGATCTTTAGTAAGTAAAAGGAACATTTGTAGTCTCTGTAGATTTCTAAAGTGATTGGTACATGATACCGGTATTCTTGAAGAATAACCTTATCAACCAAGATAAGTTAGTGGTAATTTGGAAAATAAGAATGGATCTAATGCTAACATGGAGCAGTGAAAATTTATTATTATTTTTTTGATACTGTAGATGAAAATCTGCCCCTCAATATTAGGAGAATTTTTCATCACTCCAACTGATATCTTGGAGGGCTATTTCACCGCAACCCAGATGGCTGCTTTCAATTCTCTTCTTCCCTGTGGCCTTTTGCATCTCTATTGCTGCATGAATGGTGTTAGAGGATCTAGTGTTTTTAATTGGAAAGTTAGTCTAGTCTTCAGCAGCTAACCCCCTCCCATGCTCTTGCACCTAATATTATGGCATGAACTATGTAGTCTGATAGGATGCATGTGTGATGGGTGTTATGAATTCTGGTCTGTATTTGGCTGGCTCAACATGAATTCTTGAGATTATTGACAAGGTTCTTTTTTTTATTTTCTTTTATTTTCTTTCTTTTTCACATCTGAAGCTCCTCGGAGATTCCTAATTCACAATACAAGAAGATTATTTGTCAGCGAAGAGGTTAGCCTAAAAACTTTGTTTTGTTCTTGTAATGGCATGCTTTCTCTTGTAACTCTTATGCATTCATCATCCAAAAATGTTGCCATGTGCCATTTTCAAGGAACTACATGGAGATTTTTATGCATGACAATATGGCATGCCACTTGATTAATCACCCATCTCAAACTTACTTGATATTTAGATTACTTGATAAAGAAACATCTATTGGATTTAGCTGGACTAGGATGTTGTATGTGTTTCAATTACTTTAGACTTGTTACTCAAAACTATAGAAATTTGAGATGAAATTCATTTATATTTATAGATAATGTAGTTGTTTTTCATTTCAATCAACATAGTTATAAGTTACAACGGTGCATTCACTTTTTAAGGTCATTGATCATCATTCTTATTATAAGTTCTCATCCATTAAAGAATGTCTACTTACATGCTGTAAAATATTTGAGAAACAATAAGGAATCATTTTTACTTATTTATATGACAGTACCATTCTCTCGACTTCAATACAAACTTAATCTGATCTAATCTGAGTTTAGCTAGATATGTCAAGAAATGCATGCTTTGTTTGGGCCTGGATTGCTTGACCTCTCTAAACCCTCCCAAGTCAACCAGACAATTCTTATGGGATCATGAATCTTGAAAATTGGGCCTGATTGAAGGTTTGATACATATGACTTAAAGTGATATCCTACCGTCAGGCAGAAATTGAATTGAAGAGTAGAAACTCTGCCAGTCAGCCGTGCATGTAGTTACCTGTAAAGAATCATTTTTACACCAGTAATCATACTGGATATTCCAATTTGTACATGCAATAATGATACTTTCTCTATCCATTTGACTGCCATTTGCAATTTTCTCTGTGACCTATCTTTTGGTATTATCATGCTATTATGTTGCTTCTTTCTGAGATGAACAATGTTTTTCATCTTTGTGACTTGCACATGGTACATGTTGGTATCTGTAATCTCAACATGTTATCAAAATGTTCTGGAATATTATATGCTTCATCCTCTCCTAATTTTTATATCAAAGTTTATAGCCTTTAGGTACAAGGGTATGATGCATTTACCCATAGTGCTTTCTCTGTAGTTTTTACTGTCCCAAGCGGAAGCCAAAGTAAATCAATTGCGACAGTCCGTTAATAGTGTGAAGAACGATATAAAGAAATTTGAGGTAGTACTCTTCTCTTTCTACTGATCTATTTGTTTATCTAACGTTTCTTATGGTCTAATATAATATGAGTTGAATTGGTTTATTTATTTATATTTTTTACTATTCTTATTGCATCTCTTCATAGTTCTGCCTTTTTAAGTCACATTTTTTTACTCCATAAATATAAATGGGGAGAAAAACTTTCTTTTTCTAAGTTTGGAAATTTATCTTTTTTTTCTTTGTTCTTTTTATGCTATTAATTTTGAGCAATTATAGCCTAGATTGTGACATTACTTTATAGCAAATTTATACCTTTAGTCACTTGTTTTCTTTATCTGTATATTTATTACCATTTTGCATTCAACAAATCCTTTTCTCATTGATTTGATTGTTAAATTAATAAATCAATTACAGCTTGGGAATGCACAATTTTATTTATTCATTTTACCTTTCACGGAACCTCACAATAAACTAATTTGAATGACTGTTTTAATAATTATTTTTTAACTTGGGACTTACCTTGTTACCTTATTTGAATCATCTTGATTTGTGCAAGTAAGTCTTTTTATAACTGGAAAATGGCAGTGCATTGGAATTTGACTCTTCTGAATGATACATGTGTTGTTAATTCCATGTGGAATCTATATAAAAGAAGGATTTTTCGGATGGCTGATTGCGGTATTATGCTCTTAATGTTGCAGGAAAGAGCTTCCAAAGCCCAAAATGAAATGGAACGAGGGGCGTCAGGGCGTTAATGTGCATCACCTTTCTATTGAATATGTCACGTTGCTGCCTTACATTCATCTTTTTATTTTGTTTACTAATGAATTTCATGTTGATGTATTGTGCAGAGAGACTGGATCTAAAATTCAAAGGGAATTACGCTACATCAATAAGATTGAAAGAGAAGCACTAGGTATATGCTAGAATTTTCCTTTTTGTGTAAACTTTTTTAGGCAAATTGAGTTATCTTTGAGGGACCTGTTCTTCTGTGCTTCATCAAATTGGTTTGTATTGTATCAGGTCTGAAAGAGTTCATTAGTGAACTTCCAGGAAGACAAGTATCTGAATATCAATCTCAGGTTGGTCTGCTACTCGTTTTATTGAACTATCCCTTCCATTTGTTTTACCTACCAATTCTTTTACAGGCCTTTTTCCATTATATTTATGAATTTTGTCTAAATGCATCAGTATTGTTCTTAGTCACATGTACGGGTGGATATTTAAGCTTTATTTATCACGCACAAACCACGTTGTAGGCCTCTATTCTACTCAGTGGTTATAAAGAAGTAATATAGAAGGTTAATTCTTGGCTATATGTGGATGTAGGCATAAAACTCGTAGGTATTGTGTGGTTGGTTTGCTTTTGGAGCTTGGCAAAGTGATTGTCGTACCCAGAAAAAGTTGTGTTATAAAACTATCATTTGGCATCATCTTCCTTAGAAGGGTCTCCTAGGTATTTAATATCTGAAAAGGTGGATTCTTGTATCAATCAGAAGTTTTTCGCTAAACTCTTTTGTAGCCTTTTATATTTTAATGAAAACCCAGCACTATGGGCTCTAAATGAATTCATTGACTATCATTTTTTGCTTTCTTTCATTTATCCATCTTTCTTTATGATGGATAAAATGCCCAATTGTGCGCCTATTTGATGTTTTGTGTGGCATATCATTTGTTAAATATGATCTGTGATTAGGAATGGAAGTGGGGCGGGGCGGGGCGGGGCGGGACGGGAAATGGGATCCCCATCCCCATCCCCATCCCCGCTCCCCGCGGGGCGGGGATTCCCCAGCCCAAAATTCCCCGCGGGGGAGAAATCCCCCCCGGTCACTTCCCCGCGGGGATCCCCGCCCCCGCGGGGAATCCCCGCCCCGCCTACAACATTGATAAAAAAAATCCTATATACAATTGATAATAATAATAATTATAATGTAAGATGAAATAAAATAAAAATTATCACCCAATTTGTTTACAACATCCTATATATAAAATAAACATTCACACAAATATTTCTCCTAACAAATCATAATATAATGTATAATTAAACAACAATATTAAAGTGCAAGTTAAGTAATACAAATAACATAAGTTTAAAACTAAATTAAAATCACAACTCCATTAACAAAATATATAATTCAAAACTAACACAATAATTTTATGTTTCCATCAATTTTTTTTCTTCTATCTTCAAATCATTTAGGTTGAGAATCCGATTACTTTTCTACCACTAGCATCTTGACAAAATAGCCCCTCCTTCAATAATAAATAAAATTGTAAGTGTATAATAAAAGTATAAATCTTATCAATATTAAAAATAAAATTATATGAAAAACATATTCTTCAGTGGGAGTGCTCTCCAGCCTCGCCCGCCACTCGCTTCGGCGGGGAGGGATTTTTCCTCAGCTCCCATGGACATTTCGGGAATCCCCGCCTGACGGGCTAGCGCTGAGCGGGGGTTCCCCGCCCCACTTCCATTCCTATCTGTGGTTACTTGGGGGGTGGGGTTATTTGTTTGAATTGGTTTTGGAGTGATATTTTTAAAACTGATTGATCATAGTTTGATTTAATTAATACTAATTAAAATAAATAATTTTAATTTTTTTTTATTAATAATCAATAATAATATTATTCATATAATATGTTAAAATATTAATTAATTTAAAAAATAGCAAACCTTAATCATAAAAGGTATTTGGATGGGGGTGGGATAACTTGGGTTGTCCTCCATCCAAACACCACTTAAAGAAATATTCTATGAAGTTTTTAATCAAAACTCAATAAACGAAGTGGTAAGAAGAGTAACCATGGAGGCTTTGGCATCATTTCCAAGTAAGTTAACTTATCAAAATCTGTTGTTGGATTGTTAAAGTGTGAAAGAAGATCTCTTCAGTATTTCAGTACTACTCAATTATCGTGGTCATACATGATCAGTTGAATTGCAAAATTTATGTACTTTGAAAATCCTGTTAGGTTTATATCAGTGATTTATATAAGTATTACAGGTTTCTTCATGGTATGGGCCATGCTTTATTTGTTTGATGCACAAATTTAAACGTTGTTATTCTATGCATTGTAAGTGTTGTGTTCGTGCAAGTGTGTTGGTGACATGGAACTGAATGTCCTTAGATGAAGTGAATAATATTTGAAGTTTGAAATGGTTTAAGTGGTACTACTTTGATGACATACTAATCTTGTGTCTCCAGGTTTCTGGTCTTATCTCTAAGGTCAAGCAAGATAGAAATGTTCTTGGTCGAGTTATTTCAAAGATAGCCAATTATGGAATTTCGGTATGATGGTCCACTCTTATGTTGGTTTGCTTTCCTGCTCATGATTGTGCAGTACTGTGGTGCATACTGACTGTGTCAGGCAGAGAGTGTCATGTATTTTGATGGTAATAAAAAGGAAGCTTAATTTTTCTTGTCATTTTGAGTTTGTCATACAATTCCAAATCAATTTGCAATAGTGAATAATTTTATACCTGGAATCTGTTCTTATCACACTGTTGGTTTATTCTTCCTTTTTTTTATACTTTGGAGATGACTTGGTGGTTGTTCGATCTGTTCATTTGTGGTTCACAATTGAGCATTAAAATGTTGTGCGTTGGTGTAGCCTTCTGGCAGTATAGTCTTTTGTAATACTGCCAGTCTATTTCTTTGGTTGACTAGACATTTGCCATGATTTTTATGCAAGGTTTCTAAATACTGTGATGTCATGCCTTTTGATATGAGTCAGGTTCTTGGTTTTTAATCAAAAAGCAAAAATGGATTTCTCTATTA
This sequence comes from Dioscorea zingiberensis, assembly GCA_026586065.1. NCBI lineage: Eukaryota > Viridiplantae > Streptophyta > Magnoliopsida > Dioscoreales > Dioscoreaceae > Dioscorea > Dioscorea zingiberensis. Next base: position 44,922,236 of record CM048824.1, read on the forward strand.
CTGGCATTTTCTTAGTTCACTAGTTTCATATTTGAGTTTCTTATCTTGTTTTTTTTTCTTTATTTTTAATAATTTGAATAGTAGTTTGATAAACCAAATCTTGTTTTAGAAGTTCCACAAATTCTGGTTGTAGATGACATTCATTAGTCTGATGATCCTGTATATCTCCATGAAGTTACTTTTAATTTATGTAGGATACCACGATGAAGTTACTTTTAACTAAACATGTGTTTATATATGGGTTAAAGCCGTTTTTCGTCCTTGTACTTTATCCAATTGTTCATTTCCATCCCTGTATTTTGTGTATTTTGTTCAATATAGTCTCTGTTGCTGACGTGGCAACACAAGTGGTATACGAATGAAATACAATCCATTTTCTCTTTTTTTTTTTAATCTACATGTGGTCGTATTTGACAGATGTCTTGCTGATGTGGTTCCAACCTGCCATGTAAGTAAAAAAATTTCAGACAGGATTCAAGCCATGTTGATTGGGCATGCTGATGGGCCACGTCAACATAATTTTTTTTTTTCTACTGATCAAGATAAGTCTCAAATCACTGCCACATCAACCTTTTGTTTTTTAGATTTTTTTAAAAAGATTCATGCCACATCACTATGTCACGTCTCATGCCCAGTCAACATGCCTTGAATCCTCCCTGGAGTTTTGTTTGCTGATGTGGCAGGTTGCCACGGCAACAAGACACCTATCAGTTCATGCCAGCAAATATGACCACATTGATGTTAGCAAAATACGGCTATCTGTCACGCCACATCAGCAAAATATGGCCTCTTGCAAATGCAAAAAATGGGAAAATAGGTTGTATTACATTCGTATGCACTTGTGCTTCCACATCAGCAACAGAGACTGTATTGAACAAAATACGCAAAGTACAGGACCGAATATTTTTAAAGGACAGAGATGAAAATGAACAGGGATGAAAAATGGCTTTAACACTTTATATATTGCCTTGATAATTGCAAGCATTTGCACTCTGCAAACAAGTTGCCAATTAAACAGACCTTGTTATTCTACAAGTTAGAATGTGAAGGTCTAGTCTTCATGGAACATTAAACACTTGCTATACATGACATTTTTACATCTCACACATCTAGAAACTATATAAACTATATAGATAGAAGCTAAGACAACAAAGGTTTCTCAACATCATTTACTGACAGCTTTTCATTATCATCAGCATCATCATAAATCTCTTTCTTTTTCGCCCATAGAACCGTGTAAAGCCCAGCAAACATAAGAAACATTCCAGTTATACTGCAAGATGATAAACTTTGATTTAATATTTAAAAGATTTTAAATGTTAAACTGTTGTTTGTAGATATTTTGAGGATGAAAGCAAATGTCATTGAGTTAGACCTAGCCTAAGATCAAGACCAGTCGATTTTAACTTGTGATTAGGTTTGTTTAAATGGTGACCGCTTGAGAATTAAGTACATCTAGTTAGATTAAATTGTTAATGTATCTAACATCATTTATGGCAAATACTTTTGTATTACTGTTTGTTTCTAAGCTTGCAAATAGCTTCCTTTAGAATGACCCAGTTGTGTAGAACTCTCAAGGTTTGGAAGTTTTTTGTATGTCCCCACCAATCTTTAGAGATTTTTACAAGGCTTGTGTCTAACTGATTAATATCATTCTCTGCAAATATTTCATAAACGTGTGTTTCAAGTCACTAAGAATTGCTGATAATTTCCACATCTAACTATGTCATGTCAACCTTCGAAGGTCATTTAAAATTAACCTGACTGGACAAAAATTAGATATTCATACGAACCTTCCAATGCCAATCAGTTGCCTGAAGATCAAAGCAGAAAAAATTGCTGAGAAAACTGCTTGGAATGGGCTAAATATGTAGACTAAAACAGGGCCTTTCTTTTTGATACACCATGTCTGGTATGTGATACATACACTGCTCACAGAACCTCCCTGCATATTATATGATTAGCAACACATTAGAAATGCTTTGATGAAGTCCTTATGAGAAATAATGGTGAAGTTCAATTAAAAGAACACAGAGAAGCATGACAACCTAATTTTGTTTTCTATCCATTTGACTTATCTTCCTAAGCCATGTTGGTTTAGCTTGCTAAATCATTATGATCAGACTAAAATGCTATCATAAACCATAAGTTCTTATACATGTGTTTCTTTCACCAGCATAGTTGTTGGTTAGGCATATTAATTCCTTTATATAGTATAAAGAAAATGTTTGCATTACTCAAAGATGTGTAGTTATACCAGTATCACAATGCCGATGATGCCTGTAGGGCTGACGGCGGAAGAACCAATTTCCATCTTTCCTTCTACAATGATTTGAACTATTGCAGTAAAAATTGCACCCAGCAAAGACGTAACCACACATAAAGAGAATGGAGCCTTGAAAGTCTGCATTGTTACTGCCTGCAGTGTGAATTTGAAGATTGTTAATTCCTATTTCAATGAGATAATGGAATGGGTATTATATTACTCTTCTGTCCTCACATCTCGTGCTTGCATTGCATAGTAAATTTAGATTTCCTTGTTCTTTTATTGTCAAACATTTAGAATATTGAATGTTACCAGAAACGTATTATATGATTCGTTTACAAGTTCAGGTGATAAGCTATAGTTTGTGCTACATATACATATTGTTTGTCTGCCTGTACCTGCAAGACAGAAGTGCAAGACAGCACAACCACTGAGGCCAAGAGATAGCCACATCCTGTGATCCATTCCTTTTCTGCGATATCACCTGATGATACTTGAGATGTGAGTTCTGGTGAACTTTGCAGGAAGCTCATTGCTATGGCTCCACTCAAACACAATAAGGTCCCCAAGATCTTTGTCCAGGTGAATTTGCACCTTATTTCCATTTTCTCCAACCTTTATATAAGACATAAACCATTAGGTCTTCTTTTTTTTAAAAAAAATTTAAAATTTCATTTGATGAATATTGCTGCCTTTTATGAAATACCTGAGACATACTGCTATGATGAAAATGAAACCAGGTGCCAGGTTAGGCATGGCGGATGCTATTGCTGGGGATGTTTTCTTCTCTCCCAAAATTAGGAGACTTTGATATGCGGTAACCCTGAAACAGAATAATTTAGTTCGTATCTTAGTTTCATAGTTAATTTAATTAGTGTTTTCATAAAAGTTGCAGGAATGTTGTAGTTAAATTATAACATAAAGGTTTGGAAAACTTGTAAAAAAAAAAAAGAATAGCCAAATCCTAGACCAAAACTGCTATGACACTAGAAGGAAAAGAGATGATCTTACTTTTTTCCTTCTCTACTCTTTTTTTATTTGATAAAATCTCAAATAATTTGTAGTTCTTAGTTCTTACCCTCCAAGAGCAATAGACACAAACTGAATCATCAGGACTGGATTCAGTGTCCTTGGCCATTTCTTCCTGAAAACAAGCAGATCAATCCACTAAGTCATAGAGATAAACAAAACAAAAGTGGGAAATGGAAGTTTATTTATTTATTTATTTATTTTTGTGTGTGTTTTTCTTTGGATATGAATATAATACCTCTCGAAAGCCACTGCAAGAGGGAGAAGGAACAAAGAGTTAACCAGATTCATAGAGACAACAACAAAGAGAGGGTGTACACCAAGAGCAAGGTCCCTCTTCAAGAACACCAGATACAAAGCAAACACTGCTTGAATCCCAACCAACCCAGACACTATCAGAACTTCCTCCATTGAAACACTCTTATGCTCTCAAGCAAAGAGGATACAGGTACTCTCTCTCTCTCTCTCTCTCTCTCTCTCTTTCTCTTTACGGAATTCCTCAGTCTAGCTAGCAGCTACCCGTCCACTTCATCTGCTTATTTTTAGTACCCCGTCCTTTTGCATTGCTTGCTAGCTTTGCCATCTTTAGTATTGATTTGGTCATGATGAAACACAAGCAAGCTCTTGTGGGCCCCTCTGCATAAAATTAACTAGAATTAGCGGATATAAGGGATGCTTATTGCTGCTCTATATAAAGAAACAATGAGAGAGAAGGTAGCAGATAGACATTGACAAAAGGGGGGAGGGTTTTCAGGCTCACCCAATAGTTTTTTTTTTTTTTTTTGGAAGATAGATAAACCATATTTTATTCATGCATGGCAAAAGTTTACATACAAGGGTACAAAGTGTAATAGTGCACGGGTCAAAGTCCCTAGCTAATCCTAGCTGAAGATCATTTGTGCCCGACTCTCCTCTCCTAGCTAGTAGCCACATGATCCGTCGAGGTGTCCTCAAAGTCATCTCCTGGCGGCAACTTCAGATCCTCCTGGGTAAAAACCAAACTCCTCTTTGCCATTGTCTCTAGTGCCACAAGTTTTGGCTTCTTGGATGGGTACGTTGTATTAAACCAAGAAAGCATTAGGAAGTCAATCTCGCTAATGATTTCCATGAAAACTTGGTGCTTATCGTGAAAATATTATTAGTTTCTCTCCCTCCATATGCCCCAGGTGATTGCTAGGACCACTAGCCTCTATATGTGTCTTTTTTCCTACTCCACCCAGAGCTAAATCGTGTCATTGCCCCATAGTTCGTGTATCCTATTGGGCAAGCATCCTACTCCGAATAGCTGCACATAGTGTGCCTATACTTTTTTCGAGTATGAGCATTGTGTGATGATGTGGGACACGATCTCTTGCTCCCTACCGCAGAGAACACAATGGGATATATTGCCTCTCCAACCTTTTTTTTTCTAGGTTATCTATGGTCATCAACTTGTTATCCCATGCTAACCAGGCAAAGATTTTAATCTTTGTAGGACAGGGTTGCTTCTAGAAATCCCTTTGTAGTTGGGTCCTTACTCCTCCATCTATTAGAAAGAGATATAGCGACTTCACCGTGAAACTCCTTCAGGGGGTTAGATTCCATTCCCTGACACAGGTTGCCCTAGCTCGGACTCTTCGATTGTTGCCACGAAGTTGGAGAGTTGATTTAAACCCTTTTGTGTGAGTGGTCTTGGCTTGAGTATGTGCTCCCCCTTATGCCGTGCAGAAGCCGTACTTGGGCCACATTCATGTGGTTGCCATCCATGATAGCTACAATTTCTTTAAACCTGATCGTTGGTTCCTTTCCTTCTTTCCATTTATCATGCCATATATTTGTTGAGTTGTCGTCACCCACTTTGATAGTGATTTTGTGGAGCATCGCAGCCTTTACCTGCGATATGCCTTGCCAAAACGGAGATGCCCTAGTAGGAAGGTTCTAGTGGCGGTTTATGTAGCCATGTTTAAAGTAGGTGTCCTAAGGATTTTAGGCAAATGCCTATCTTACCAATGAGGATTGACCACCACCGTTTACCCAACAATGCTTGGTGGAAGGTTTTGAGGTTAAATACTCCCCATCCCCCGTTCTTCTTCGGTTTATATACTCTCCCCCCAACTGAGTGCTCTGTAGGCTTTACTGTCCCTATTTGCCCTCTCCAAAGGAAGTCCCGGTGTAGAACCTCTATCTGATCCATTACCTACTGTGATAATTTATATATCGCCATCCAATGGTTTGGTATATGGCTACTAGGACCGAGTTTATTAGAGTGATTCACCCCTCTTTAGAAAGTAGGCGGCCCTTCCAGCCACAAATTCTCTGGCGTACTCTATCCACAAATTTGGACCAGTCCTCCTTCTGATGTCTTTTCCCCGCGATAGACAATCCTGGGTAAGTGGAGGGTCCCTAGGCTATAGTTCATGATGTCCGCCAACAGTTGTTAGTTTCGGTCCTGTGTTTTGATGGGGAGAAAGACATTCTTGTGATAGTTTATTCTCAGGCCTGAGAGTCCTTCAAATAAATAGAACATTAACTTAGAAGTTCTTAGGTGCTCTGGCTCTCTTGAGCAAAACACTATAAGGTCGTCCGTATATTACAGGGAGGTGAATTTGTCTTCAACCTGTCCTTCATATCGGACACCATAGAATAGGTTTTCCCTTGTAGCCTTTGATAGCATAGTACTAAACACATCAACGGTTAGGACAAATAATAGGGGTGATAGGGGGTCCCCTTGCCGAAGTCGACGTGCCTGCCTGATATATCCAACGGATCTTCCATTGATTAAGAACTTAGCTTTGGAAGAGTGCAAGATCGCTCGGATCCAACTTACCCGTTTGGGCCCAAAGCCTCTTGCCTTCAACACCTCTAGTAGGAACTCCTAGTCCACAGTGTTAAACACCTTTTCAAAATCAATTTTTAGAAGGGCCCCCTTATATCTATGCCTCTTTATACTGTACAGAAGCTCCTCGACAACCACGAAGTTGTCCTGAATGCATCTCTCCTTGATGAAAATCGTCTGTGTCTTGTCTAATTTGTTGATGACCGCTTGAAATCTGTTGTTGATTTCTTTCTTCCGTTTTCTTCTCTTTTTGAAAAGTAGAGCCATAGTGATCCGAGATTGCCTTGGTGTAGGTGCATTGTAAAAGTATGTGATTAACCGTTTCATTCTCATTCTCACACAGGTAACAGGTGGTGCGATTGCCCTTCCATTATTTCTTTAGTACGTTGTTGAGTATGAGTGTTTTATTTATCCACGCCATCCACACAAACAGTTTCACCTTGAGTGGGCATGGAAACCGCCAAAAGTTTTGCATGATGGGCCCCTTATCCACCAAGAGCATATACAATGTCTTGATTGAGAACTTATCCCCTACACCCATAGACTAGGATCTAACGTCTCTGGCTAGTTCATTTCTTTCTGAGTGTGTTGTTGTGATTATCTCAAGGGCTTGCATTTCTTCTAGTGTTAAGGGTCCAAGCTTGAGTAAAGATTGTCCCTTCTTTAGGTAGGTCATTATTTTTATTATTGATGTGCTCACATCTCTTGTGTTTTGATATTTGGCCAGAGATCGAGAGGCGAGTTTCCTTGGAGCAACCGATCATGCCAAAGGTTGGTGGTGTTTTCCTTTCCCATATTCACAGTGATGCCTTGTAGAGGTGCTTCCCGGTGTTGGGTGATGTCATTCCAGAAGAAGGATGCCCTGGTTGGAACCTTCTCATAAGAATCGATGAAGGAGTTTCTATAGTTTGTTTTCTTGATCACTCGCATGTAAATGCCGACTTCCCTCCACAATTTCCCTAGCAAAGCTGCATTAAAGCTGCGAAGATCCATAATTCCCCAACCTCCATGTTCCTTGGTTTTGTATAGTTTACTCCATGCTACTAATCGATATAGTTTGCTCCATGTCACTAATCGATATGAGTTAATCAGTTTGACTTTCTCTCCTAGTGATAGTAGTTTGTTCTTTCATGCCGCTATGGTTTTCTTTATTTTGTCAATTAGCACCAGCCAATCTTCCTTTCTTGGTTTCGTACCAGGTAGTCCTCTAGAATAATAATTGATTGGTAGGTTGGCTATAGTAATAGTTGAATATGTTTGCTAATTATTGAGCAGGTGTTCACACTATTAGTATTAGGGCACTCTTTAGGTAATTAATTTAGAGTCTCGATAGTTCTTCATATAGGTAGAATATTAACTTGAGGATTCTAAGGTTATTAGGGTTCCTAGTGTAGAATATCAGGAGGTCGTCTGCATATTGAAGGGAGTTTATACGTCCTCGCGGTTTTATCCACATATTATACCTGGGTATAAGTTTTCACTTTCCGCCCTTTCTAGCGTTGTGTTGAGGATATCTGTGGTAAGGACGAATAAGAGTTGCTATAAGGGGTTGTCCTGTTTTAGTCACTGTTTGTGCCTCACATATCTCGATGGTATTCTTTTGATGAGGAAGTTCGCCTTAGAGGTTTGGAGGGTCATCTTAATGGCATAATCCAAGTTATCCATCTAGTGCCAAAACCCTAGCCTTCATGACCTTAATGAGGGAGGCCCAGTCTAGTGTGTCAAAGGCTTTTTCAAAATCTATTTTCAGAAGTAACCCTCCTATATTGCTTCTTTTCATGATGTGGATGATTTCCTCACCTACGACAATGTTATATTGGATGCATCATCCTTTGATGAAGACGGTTTGGGATTCATTCACCAGGGAGTTGATCATTGTTTGTCATCTATTTGCTAGCATTTTGGTGATTATTTTTATTGAACAATTTATTAAGCTTATCCAGGTATGAGACACTGTTCGCATACCTGAATAGGCGTTGAGGGTGTATTTATCATCGGGGGTGATCTTCACCGGTGTTCGAAGCGTGGAGGTGGTCTCTGTGGTTGATTGTTCCTTCTCCAACATTTGAAGTGTATTTCCATCCATCTATCACCCTTTGAGCTCGAGCTTGGTGGCCAGTAAGTGGTGGCCACTTCCAAGGTGATAAAATTTGGTTGATCATTACCTTGCACTACTCTGGCGTAGCTCATCCCTTCTCGATGAGGGTTGCTGACAATGAGTATTGTTTTGTTTGTCGTCGGAGGATGGAGTGAGCCTTGTTGCCTTTGCCATCTTTCTCCAACGATTGTTTCCTCTACTAGACTCGAACCATGTCGTCTGTCTGTCAGCTAAGACGTATCACCATTGTGTCGTTGCCATGTCGCTACCCGGGAGCCAAATCTTAGCTCAAAGATTCTCTTACTTGGATTTGGGATTTTTTTTTTTTCCAAATCAAGCCTCCTAAATTTTACTTTCAGGGAGCCACAACAAAATCAGAGGAAAGCCTTATCAAATATGAATTATATCTGAATTTAATCAATATACCACTAAAGAAAAACTTAAAATTAAATCAAATCATAGGAAAGAAGATGAAGAGTTAACCTAATAACAGTAGGGCTTTCGGGGTTGTTGGAGTTTGAGAGACAGGGCAGGCAAAAGGGTATTTTGTTGGGGCTACTAGGGTTGTTGGAGGGGGAGAGTCGGAGCAGGCAAGGTGGTTGTCAGAGTTATCGGTACTATCGAAAGGGAAGAGTCAATGTTATCGTCGAGCGAGCAAGGACACGGGCAAGGAATGAGGTGACTATAATGTGAGAAATAACTGGATGAAAAAAAATAATGGGAATATACACTAGAGTAAATCATGAGTTTGTGGATGGCACATCTCATGTGTTTTTGTTGGATATGGTCATTCGATAATTTTGGATGACTACATTCTTATCCAAAGATGTAGAATCAAATAAACAAAATAATAATAATAATAATAATAATAATAATAATAGATGTGCACATTTCCATTTCTGAATGTAAGTGTCCATCCCATCAAACAAACGTTGCCTTAATTAACTAATGAGGTGGAGATATTTATTCATATTGTGTGGTTTAAATTTGTGAGAATGGTCAAATGAATTCATGAATGTCATTGTTTATAATGCGTAGAGATATTAGATTGATGAGGCATTGCATAATCTTTTCGTTAGAAAGTAGGTGTTCTCTCCTTACGCATCTTGCTTGCTTTTCACTCGTTGTCAAACTTTGCTTGTACCAAACTTTTTAGCTCAACTCAACCATCATGTATCTACTTTACTGTCGTTGATAGTAACCATATCTATTCTTTTTATTTTTATTTTTTATTTTTTTTTAAATGAGCAACAAGCGCACCTCAAAAGAATATTAATAAGATTAACACAATAGCTCGAGCCATTGAAGGTTTTACATTAGATTGTGCTTATTTTATTTTCCAAGGCTTCACGAGCTCCTACAAAGAAGACTCACGTGTTGTGTGGGCCACCCCAAAGGTTTCACATGTGCTACGCTCTCATCTTGCATAAAATAGATTCGATTCTGGGTTTTTACTATGGTGAAACTCTTATACAAATGATCTATACTATAGACCAAGAGGTCTTTGGCAATCATATCTATCTATCTATTATAATTCAATGTTTTAATGTGCACAGATAAAAATATCTTTTACGAGTTATAAAAATATTAATAATATCCTAATCTATTGAATATATCTTGGTGTTAATTTCTTTATATTCTTTGTTATTATAGGATATATGCATGAAACATCATCTCTATTTATCTAGAAATTATTCAAATTTTATCATTAGATTATTTTTAAACTTTTTGAATTTATCATTTCTATCATAAATAAAAGTATTGGCTATTTACATCACATCCCTAGAAAGTTTCTATTCTAATGACTCTAATCTATTAAAATATGAAAACGACGTGACACTAAACCCCAAAGTAGTGAAATCTTGTATTTTGACTTTTTTGATTAAATTCTTATTAATAAATCATGGTGATGATGACTTGGTTCCACTTTTGGCTCCTGATAACCTCATAACACTTACAATGTTCATGGATCAAACACTAGGAAATCCATGTAAATGGAAACCATGAATCAATTAAAACAACAATCAATCAACAATCAACAAGTTAGAGCTCCAAGCCTGAGAAGGGGTGTGCTCACACACTGTCCTGCAAACTTTCGAGTCAATAAGGTACTGTTGAAGTATGACTCATATTTGTTATGAGCACAGTGACAAACAAATAGAGACACCGAATAAGATTGGGTGCGGGGGCAACGCCCTTATGATATGGTACAGTACGAAAAAAAATGTAATTTTATAATTTCCGTACATTAGGGTTTAGTATAAATACATGTGATATAACTCTAATTTTAATTAATGGTAAAATTTTATCTCTTGCTCCCGTGGATGTCGACACATTGCTGAATCACGTAAAATTTGTGTGTCTTCTTACTTTTCTTCTTGATTTCTTTACTTGTTTGCCATACAATTCACATGTACAATCCAAGATAGACCCTCAATATCCAACACAAAAAGAATAAAGTCACTAGGATTGATCAATGACTACTAATTGATCCATTGGATTCAACTAACATATAAGAAATAAAATGAAAAAAAAAAACCATAGGCCCATAGGAAGGGAGGTCACATGCACCGTCGGTTAGTCCGCCACACCAGGCCGACACGTGTGTTATTTGATCCAACCCATCACCCACATATCAGCTAGATGTAATGGGCTACTTGAAGGTGTCAAACCAGGGGACAAGTCCATCACCCACATGTCAACCAATGTAATCGGGTATGTGGAGGTGTTAACCGGACTGTGTCGCCTTATAAAATTTCTAAGAATTTTCACTACATTCCTGATGTTGGATTCAATCCCACCTCACTTTGTCATAGTTATTAGAATCGGACCGAACATTGAACCGTTTAAAGTCCCGGATCACCGATTCAACCATCGGGTCAATCAAATCAATACCCGTTATATATATATATATATATATATATATATATATATATATATATATAAAATAAAAACTATTTTAAATAATTTATAAAATCTATTATAACAAACTATTGTAAAAAAATATTTTAAATAATAAAAAAACTGTTTTAAATAAATAAAAAATAAAAATATTATTTTAAATAAATGTTTTTATTAAAATATTATTTTAATAATAATAATAATAATAATAATAAAGGGAAAATCTAAGAACCGGACTAGACTTCCCACCGGTTCACCGGTTCTGATAACTAGGGCACAAAAAAGTGAAGTGAGCTGGGCCTTGGGCCCAGCTTGCTATGTGATCTTGGTCCATTTTCTCTTTTTCATCATATTCATTTCATTTTCATTTTCTCTTTTTGCCTCTTTCTTTCTAGTGTAATTATTCATCTTTATATAGATAGATAGAATTACATATTTACATGTCAACGCGGATCATATATATATATATATATATATATATATATATATATATATATATATATATCCCTACAAAAGATGGTATTTTCTGATATATCTTTGTAAAAAAGGTCTTTTTTTCTGTTGGTGTTTGTAATCAGGGTCCGGTCATAGAAACATTTATGATATATCTTTATATAAAAAGACATTTTTTCTATAAGTTGCGGTTAGTAATCAGGCAATCATAGTAACATTAAAAGATAACTTGCAAAAGTACCTAATAAAGAAAAGCTGTAAACAAGTGAAAAGCAATTCAAGTATATATAGTTGTAAAACTCATTTTCCGCATTTCTCATCTTTCTATCCATCTAGGGGTGGCGCGGGGTAGAACTTGAGTGAGTTGAGCCCAACTCGAATTTGATTCGAAACTCCAAATGTTGGGCTCAAATTCAAATAAATTAAAAATTCTAAAATCGAGCTCAATTCAATATTGTTTATAAAAGCTCAAGTTCAATTCCAGTTCGATTTCGAAAAAACTTAAAATAAAATATTTTTTATAAAAATATAATTAAATTATAAATTATTACAAAAATTATAAATCTTAATTAAAAACGTGATTTGTAATTACAAAGCATCAAATTAAATAAATTTATACCAAAATCACAAAAAATAATTGATAAAAAAATGTAGTTCTTAACAATTCACTTAATTAAAAAATAATTTATGTGTTAAAGAATTAATTATAAAAAATATGAAGGGTTTATGCAAAAAACTAATAAATAAGTTATAATTATATTTTATAAGATAAAGAAATCAAGAATAATGTGTGACATTTATATATATATATATATATATATATATATATATATATATATATAGGGTCATGATATTATGCGGTCGGCCTTATTAGTGTGTAAGTGCGATTAGATACTCTTTCTAGCTTTACTTACGATTATTTTGAGGAAATCCATATGGATGAAAAGAGCGTTTGAAAAATAAAATTTAGCGTATTAATTTTAAATACAATTTGGGGAACTTGTAGGGTCTTCATGCTTAACGAGTGAAATTTTAAACCTTTAAGATTTCTATAAATTTTCACCTATTAAGATGAAGACCTCTACAAGTTTCCAAATATGTATTAAAATAACATCTTGGCTTATTTTCGATGTTCTTCCATCCATATGGTTGGAAATCCTTCAAACACGCTTGAAGTGGCCAAATGGGAGGCATGGAAATGAATAGCGGTGTTTCCTAGCTTTTACCTTATCATGAAAATGTTAGTATTATGCTGGTCGGATTACTATTCATTTAAGGTTATCTCATTTTGAGGTACTTGAAGAGTATTTTTTTTCAAATCCAACCGTATGGATGTAAATAATATCGAAAAATAAGCTAGCATGTCAATTTTCATACAATTTTGTGACCATATGATCATTTATCTTAAAAGGTGAAAATTTATAAAAATCTTAACGGGTTAAATTTTCACCCTTTAAGATGAATAATCATACAATTATCAAATTATATGAAAATCGACATGCTTGCTTATTTTTCGATGTTCTTTCCATCCATACGATTGGATTTGGAAAAAATACTCTCCAAGTGCCTCAAAATGAGGTGACCGTATATGAATAGTAATCCGATCGGTTGTATAGTAACATTGCCTCCATTAAACCGTATTTGAATTTCAGGCCAAACTTGAACGAGTTGACTCTAGCATTGCCTCCATTAACTAATGAGGTGGAGATGTTTATTCATATTGTGTGGTTTAAATTTGTGAGAATGGTCAAATGAATTTATGAATGTCATTGTTTATAATGCGTAGAGACATTATTAGATTGATGAGGCATTGCATAATCTTTTCGTTAGAAAGTAGGTGTTCTCTCCTTACGCATCTTGCTTGCTTTTCACTCGTTGTCAAACTTTGCTTGTACCAAACTTTTTAGCTCAACTCAACCATCATGTATCTACTTTACTGTCGTTGATAGATTTTTTTTAAATGAGCAACAAGCGCACCTCAAAAGAATATTAATAAGACGTACACAACAGCTCGAGCCATTGAAGGTTTCACATTACATTGTGCTTATTTTATTTTCCAAGGCTTCACGAGCTCCTACAAAGAAGACTCATGTGTTGTGTGGGTCACCCCAATAGGTTTCACATGTGCTACGCCCCTCATCTTGCATAAAATAGATTCGACTCTGGGTTTTTACTATGGTGAAGCTCTTATACAAAGGATCTATACTATAGACCAAGAGGTCTTTGGCAATCATATCTATCTATCTATTATAATTCAATGTTTTAATCTGCACAGATAAAAATATCTTTTATGAGTTATAAAAATATTAATAATATCCTAATCTATTAAATATATCTTGGTGTTAATTTCTTTATATTCTTTGTTATTATAGGATATATGCATGTAACATCATCTCTATTTATCTAGAAATTATTCAAATTTTATCATTAGATTATTTTTAAACTTTTTGAATTTATCATTTCTATCATAAATAAAAGTATTGGCTATTTACATCACTTCCCTAGAAAGTTTCTATTCTAATGACTCTAATCTATTAAAATATGAAAACGACGTGACACTAAACCCCAAAGTCGTGAAATCTTGTATTTTGACTTTTTTGATTAAATTCTTATTAATAAATCATGGTGATGATGACTTGGTTCCACTTTTGGCTCCTGATAACCTCATAACACTTACAATGTTCATGGATCAAACACTAGGAAATCTATGTAAATGGAAACCATGAATCAATTAAAACAGCAATAATCAACAATCAACAAGCTAGAGTGTGCAATTTCTTGGGTCATTAAAATATTGTCAAAGATATTTCTACCCTTAACAAATGCACTTTGTTCATTCCCAATTAGTGAGGAAATCACTGCCTTTAATCTATTGGCTAGGATTTTAGTTATTATCTTGTAGTTAACATTACATAGGGAAATTAGCCTATAATCCTTAACCTGTCTAGGATTTGCAACTTTTGGGATCAGACAGATATGAGTTTGGTTCCATGTAGTTGGCAGTTTAGCATTTTCAAAAAAATGGGTAATAGCAGAACATAAAGAATCCTCTAATTCAGGCCAGAAAGCTTTAAAAAATTCAATGTTAAATCCATTAGGACCAGGGGACTTACCTCCAGGCATTTCCTTGATTGCTTTGAATATTATTTCATACCTTGTAACAGGAGCTCCCATTCTGTTCCTCTGGTCAGTTGTTAATATTGGTAGGTCATCTGGCAAACTTTGTAGTTTGTCTTCATAGTTGCTGCCATCCCGATCCTGCCACAGCCTCATGTAGAATTTGATGAACTCCTCTTCAATTCCCTGTGGGTCTTCAATTATGTTCATTCTGTTTTAATTTGATTAATCTTGTTATGTGCTCTATGTCTCCTCACAGTTTGATGGAAGAATTTTGTATTGTTATCCCCATTTTGTAACCATTTTAACCTAGATCTTTGTACCCACATAGTGGTCCTTTGTCTTAATAGAGCTTGATATTGATTGTAAACTGATCTCATTATGCCTATCTATGTATGTTCTAAACCCTAGTTATAGTCCTTCTCCTCTAATTTAATCAATTGTTCCTCTAATTGATTAATTCTTGATTCTAGAGAACTAGGATTAGTTATACAATTTCTTAGTAATTCTTTCCTAAGATTACTAAATTTGTGGCTCAACCCCTGCATTGGATTACCATTTGTTTGTGCATTCCATACTCTATTTATACTTTCCCTACACTTTTGATCTTGAATCCAACTATTCTCAAATCTAAAAGGCCTCTTCCCTTCCCTTCTTTCCCAGTGACACTCAAGGAGAATTGGGTTATGATCAGACTGGGATCTTGGTAGGTGTTTGACATGGTAGAAAACAACTTCATCATGCCATCTATCATTTGCAAGGATCCTATCTAATCTAGCCCAGATCCTAGCACTACCTCTCTGGTTATTGCACCAGGTGAAGGGAGAGTCTAAGTGCCTAAGTTTTGTCAAACTGTTATGCATAATAAACTGATTAAACAGTTGAGTTTTCATACCTTTGCCTTGCATACCTGACCCTCCTTTCCTTTCTTCAAGACTCCTGACAGCATTGAAGTCACTAGTCACTAGCCATGCACCAGGAATGCTAGATAATTTTGCTAAGCTCTATCCAGGTCTTCCTTTGTTCTGCTAGCTGGCTGTTATAGACCACTGAAATTGTCCATGTCCTCTTGTTTTCTATAGAAACTACAATGTGCAATACATATCTAGACATTGCCACTGGAGTCACTTCTCCTATGTTCTTCCTCCACATAACTATAATACCTCCAGAGAATCCCATAGCCGGAATAGCTGCCCAATGCCAATCTTCACCAATCTTGCCACAAAAAATTATGGTTCTCTCCTCATTAGCCCTTGTTTCCACAAGACATAAGATACTAATTTTCATGGTTTTCACTAAATACATGATTCTATTAACTGTATCCCTCCCTAAGGAGCCCCTGCAGTTCCATGTGAGCAGTTTCAACATGAAGTATGATCAGTAAGCCGCTCTCCTTGCAGTCTTTCCTCTCTTCTGCCACTTCCCTAGGCCATCTGAGCTTTTCTTTCCAATGCTCTCTCCTTTATAGGTTGTATTAGGTCCTAATACCAACTTGTCTGCTGCATCCAGAGGTTCCTCCAGTTCTGTAGCCAGATCAGGGGTTCCTCCAATTCATGTATCTGTTCCTTTCCAATTACTGCATTCTCTTCATTTCTCAGAGCTTTAGTAACAAAGTCCACTATTGATGAGTCGGAAGCAAACTGTTCTGAATTTTTTTCCTGTGCCCTCCCTGCCTCCATTATTAGTTAATAGTAGCTTCGTCCGGTCTGCTTCTACCAAGGAGCTAATCAAATTGGGGGGGCCTTTGTTAGTGTCCATGATCATTTCCTCCTCACACTGATTGTCCACTTTCCTCGATGCATCTTCTGCCAAGGAGGTGATCAGATTATGTGGTTCCTTATCAAGCTCCATGATCACACTCTCCTTTAGTACATCCCTTTGCTCTGTTATTGGTTCCACTTGAACCATTACTCTCCCTTTCTGGTTTTTGTGGGCTATTGTGGGTGTGACCGTCCGGAAGTGATCCATCTCAGGAATAATTTGGTCCGGACCTTGCACCCTTCCACTCTGATGCAGCCCACTCCCCTCTGAGTCCCTTTCATAAGCCCTTGTTCCTCAAGAGGTGAGCCCATTGACTTTCCCTCTTCACCCTTGATTTTTACCCTGACCATCCACGTGGCGCTCATCAAGCCTTTCCATAGAACAGTCTCCTGACACCTGCTCACCACCCTTAGGATGTGCGTTCAACGTTCTTCTCCCTGTCCGGCCACCGCCACGGCCACCAACCACCTTCCAGCTTCCGCGACCTCTCCTTCTATCAATTAGCCATGGCCCGAGAGGGATAAATGATTCCTCCTCAGCTCCGGCCAAGTCCTCCACCGGCAAGTCGGGCTTTAGAGTTTCTGATTTCTGCTCCAGGTTGATAGTCTCCACCACCATGGGGTTTTCCCTTTCGGGTCCGACCACTGCGGTACAGCCCCATTCCCCGAGTAGCGCCCAGCTAGCTCTGCCGCACACAAGTCCGCCCCGTATCCAATTACCCCACACCTATAGCAGAAAAGAGGAATTTTTTCATACACAGCGTTGATGAACATTTTTGCCCGAGATGTGTTCACCCATATGCCACATTTTAACGGCTTTTCCAGATCGATCTCTACACAAACACGGGCAAAGCGTGCCCTTTCGCCAGTCATCGTCTTTTCATCTACTTTCACCACCTTACCAAAGGACGTCGCTACTCTTTCTTGGGTTTCAATATCCCAATATTCCCAAGGAATGTTGAAGAGATGAATCCAGAGAGTAACTGTGGTCATCTTCTCCGTGGCTGGTTGGAAGTTCTCCTTCCATCGCATCATGTGGAAAACCATTCCGCTGATGGTCCATGGCCCTTCAGTCAGTAGTGTTTCCAGCATCAGCTCCGAGGAGCATCTTATCACATAGAATCAGTTCAGCATGTCGGCCTCGGTGAACCCCCCTTGATCATCCTAAAGCCTGGAGCAGCTCTCTGACCATTTCAAAGGATGGGGGTTTGCCAAAGAGTTTGCCATACAAGACAAACTTTATTGATTGTTGAATTCTTTCCACTAGGGCATCATCTAGCCAAACTGTGTCATGGACCGACGCCTTCAACTTTTCAAGCAGTGGTCCCGGCCTGATCGCCGACTCATACTGGTTCTCTGGCCTCTGATTATTTACCACAGATACCCATGATCTTCTTGGCCCATTAAATGCATATTGCCCTCCACGCGGGTGCCCCTGTGAGAAAGAGGGTCGTGAGTAATTTGAAGGATGAGTGGAGGTTTGCCCTCTTTCCTGGTTATTGTTCCCCTTAGCCTGTAGGCCCCGCGGTGCATGAGCATCCCTTTCGCCTCCCCCACCCACCATCTCAGGTGGGGGGAGACCAAGGAAAGTTCGCGACAAGGTTCTCGGAGCCCCTTCAAAGAAATTTCACCTTGCAATGGCCCTCCTTTGTTCCCCACTGCTGGAAACTGTGGCCAGACTACCACTACCATATTCTGATCCTATTGTATGAAAAAGATGCCCAGCACCCAATGATAATGATAAAGCTTGATATGGAGAAAGTGTATGATATTATGAATTGGAGAGTCATATCTACTGTACTGACCAAAATGAACTTTCCAAATGTTTGGGCCAGATGGGTAAGAGAGTGTATTGAGACCCCATCTGTTGTATTCTTAATTAATAGTAATATGGGGAGATGGATCAAGCCTGCTGCAGGTCTGAGGCAGGGAGATCCTATTTCCCCATATCTATTCATTTTGGTGTCACAAATACTTTCTAACATTTTAAATAAAGCAGAGTCAATGAACTTAATCAGGGGATTTAAAATCAACAATGTACTGACAATGAATCATATGCTATATGCGGATGATCTTCTAGTTTGCTGTAAGGCATTAAGAAAAAAATGCAAGGAACTTGTTACTGTGTATGGATATTTATAAGAATCTCACTGGACAGAGAGCAAATATCACCAAATCTGAAATTTATATGCCATCCTGGCTTAATATTAGGTTGAAAACCTCAATTGGTAGGATTTTAAAACTCAAGGAGGGAACATTTCCCTTCAAATATCTTGGCTCTTGGGTATCTCCTCATAGAATACCAGCCAACAAGTTCAAACCCATGGTTGATAGAGTGGAAGCCAAGCTGAGTCACTGGAAGTCTCTATGCCTGTCAATGGCAGGGAGGATCACTTTGGCCAGCTCAGTGCTTATGTCTGTACCATTATACACATTGAATACATATGCTATCCCTAATGGTATCCTAGATGAGATAGCAAAAATTGTCAGAAGGTTCATCTGGGCCAATAAGGGTAAGGAAAAATCTCTTCACTTGATTAATTGGCACACTGTCACAGAAACAAAAGCTGAGGGAGGACTGGGCATCAAAGATCTAAAGAAAATGAGGACATCATTAATGGCCAAACATGCACTTGAACTAATTAGTGGGAAAGATAAGATGTGGATCAAGTTAATGGAGGAGAAGTATGGTATTGTAAAACCTTGGGAACAACTTACCAACACTAAGATATTTTGGACTTATAGATCACTCTGGAAGGTTCTACAAGAAATAAAACACAACATAGAACCTGTTAACATTACTTTCACTGATCCAGTATGGAAATCCCCTTGGTTATATGAAATTCCCATCTGTTACAAGCCAACCTTTATTAATGTTAATTATGACCTCTCTAACATGAATTTGGAGTGTTTAACAAATACAAGTGAATGGGATGATGAAATCATAAGAGACTTATTCCCAGAAGATACTGTACATCAAGTGATGACCAAAACTTTCAGCACAGAAGGAGTACCTTCTGACTGGGTGTGGACCCCAGGCACCAAGGAAGGATCTCTGACCTCAGCTATATATGGATCACCCAGGCATTGTAGTGAGGAGAGTCCATGGAAAGGGTGGTCTAGAATGTGGAAGCTCTAAATTGCACCAAAGCTGAAGTACTTCCTGTGGAAATTCCTTCATTGGAGGCTTCCAACAAAAGAATATTTATATAGACTGAATGTTGGCCCAAAGGAAGAGTGCTCACTATGTAAAATTGCAGATGAATCTATTCACCACTTATTTTTCCAATGTAGGATGGCCAAGCAAGTTTGGAATTATATTAGAAGTGAGGGCATGCTCAGATGGTGGGATGGATCCACAGAGGATATAGAAGATGGTAGATGGCTGGAGGAAAGCAAGCTAGGAACTCTCCACTTGACAGATGAAGAACTGGGTCTCATCTCCTATGTAATGTGGCAAATATGGAAAGCAAGATGCACACTGATATTTCAACATAAGAACTTTGATCCTACATGGGTAGCAAAGAGTGGGGCTGCTTTGGTAAAGGAATTCTATTCTCAACAGGATTCTATTGAGAGCCTAGGAGAAACTCAGATACAGCGATGGAGAAAGGATAACAACAGTCACCTATTATACACCGATGGAGCATGGTCGCCAGGGGAAGGTGAGGCTGGTATAGGCTATGTTATTATACAAACTAATGGAACGTTTTGCTTTGCAGGTGCTAAGATCAGAGATGCAAGATCTGCGTATGAAGCTGAGGTGCTGGCAATGAAAGAAGGCATAGATACTTTGAAGAGAATGCGTATTTGGACATCATCCATCTTTACAGACAATATGTCACTGCCAAGGATGTTGAGGCAAGAGGATAGCGCTTCAGATAGGCGAACTGAATGGGTTTCCACACAGTGTAGAGAAATGCTCAAGGAAATGGAAGGATAGGAAATCTAGCACATAGGGAGAAATGATAACAATGTTGCTGATGCCTATGCCAAAAGGGCAAAACAAATGGAAGTAGAAATGGAATTTCATTCAACTGATCAAATGCTAATATGGCTAAGAAAATGGTTCTGTAATGACCTTGGAGACCTTGTAGGTTGAATACTTATGCTTTTGAATAAATGCTGTAAATGTCAAGTTAATTATCAAAAAATCAAACAATCAACAAGTTAGAGCTCCAAGCTTTGAGAAGGGGTGTGCTCACGCCTCAGTACCAAACTTCGAGTCGGTAAAGATCTTGTTGAAGTATGGCTCATATTTGTTGCAATCACGTGACAAACAAACAGGGACGCCGAATAGGGTTGGGTGCGGGGGCAACGCTCTTGCGGTACAGTACGAAAAAGGGTAATTTTATAATTTTCATATATTAGGGTTTAGTATAAATACTTGTGATGTAACTCTAATTTTAATTAATAGTGAAATTCCGTCTATTGCTCCCGTGGATGTAAACACACTGCCGAACCATGTAAATTTGTGTCTTCTTACTTTTCTTTTTGATTTCTTTACTTGTTTGCCATACAATTCACAACATGTACAATCCCTCAATATCCAACACAATTTAAAAGAATAGAGTCACTAGGATTGATCAATGACTACTAATTGATCCATTGGATTCAACTAACATATAAGCAATAAAATGTAAAGAAAAACATAGGCTCATAGGAAGGGAGGTCACACGCACCGTCGGTTAGTCCGCCACACCACGCTGACCTGTGTGTTATTTGATCCAACCCATCACCCACATCTCAACTAGATGTAATGGGCTACTTGAAGGTGTCAAACCAGGGGACAAGTCCATTACTCACATGTCAACTAATGTAATCGGGTATGTGGAGGTGTTAACCAGACTATGCCACCTTATAAAATTTTAAAGAATTTTCACTACATTCTTGATGTTAGATTCAATCCCACTTCACTTCTCCATGTATAGATAGTTATCAGAATTGGACCGAACATTGAACTGTTCAAAATCCCGGGTCACCAGTTCACCGGTTCAATCAGGTTAATGTCGATTATATATATATATATATATATATATATATATATATATATATAATACAAAAACTATTTTTTTTAAAACAAAATTAATAATAAAAAAATGTTTTAAATAAATAAAAAATAAAAAGTATTATTTTAAATAAATTTTTATTATTAAAATAATATTTTAATAATAATAATAAAGGGAAAATATAAGAACCGGACCAGACTTCCCACTGGTTCACCGGTTCAGCCGGTCGGATCAGCGGCCCGGTCCGATTCGATAACTAGGGCACAAAAAAGTGAAGTAATTTTGATAACTAGGGCACAAAAAACTGAAGTAAGCTCGGCCTTGGGCCTAGCTTGCTATGTGATCTTGGTCCATTTTCTCTTTTTCATCATATTCATTTCATTTTCATTCTCTCTTTTTGCCTCTTTCTTTCTAATGTAATTATTCATCTTTATATAAATAGATAGAATTACATGTCAACGAGGATCATATATATATATATATATATATATATATATATATATATATATCCCTACAAAAGATTGTATCTTGTGATATATCTTTGTAAAAAAGGTCCTTTTTTTCTGTTGGTGTTTGTAATCAGGGTCCGGTCATAGTAACATTTATGATATATCTTTATATAAAAAGACATTTTTTCTACAAGTTGCACTTAGTAATCAGGCAATCATAGTAACATTAAAAGATAACTTGCAAAAGTACCTTATAAAGAAAAGTTGTAAACAAGTGAAAAGCAATTCAATTATGTAGTTGTAAAACTCATTTTCCGCATTTCTCATCTTTCCGTCCATCTAGGGGTGGCGTCTGCTCAAGTTCAAATAAACTCAAAATTCTAAAATTGAGCTCAATTCAATATTATTTATAAAAGCTCAAGTTCAATTCCAATTTGATTCCGAAAAAAGTTAAAATAAAATATTTTTTAGGGTTAATTTTTTTTTACCCTCCTGAACTAAGTTGTTTTTTCGATCCGGCACCCCAACTTTTTTAAGTCTCTCAAAAAGCCTGAACTTTTTTGAAGTTTCAAATCAGACCCTCCGTCACCCCCAAGCCGACGGATGTGAGGTTAAGTCATTAATTTATTCATTAATTGAGTTAATTATTACATTATTAAGTTAATTAAAGTTTAATAAAAAAATTAATGTTTAATTAACTTCTTCTTCATCCCCGTCGATGAGAGGGGAGAGGGATTTAATGACTACGCAGAGGAGTTAAATTCGGGGGGTTGGCTGTGAGGAGACGCTCTGTGGACTCTAGATAGGAGGAAGGCGGAGTTGGCATGTGAGAGCCTCTACCGTGCTCGCACTGAGGGAGGAGCGGCCAAGCTCGGAGGGTCTCCGCAGACGCATGTTGAATCGGAGGGTGACGCCTTGGTTTGCTCTACTTGAGCCGCGTGAGGCTCTCGTCGACACCGCCTCAGATTGTTGTTGTTGTTCTTGAGGTGGGGGCGAGGAAGGGAGGGAGGGGTCGGCGATAGCCAGGATCCGGACCGCGGGGAACCGCGATAAGGGTTTGTGACGGAGGCCACGAAGTGGACGGATGAGGCTATATCACCGGTTCCCACGAGATTGACCCTCGTTGGCGAGGCAGATCGGTGGAAGAAGGAAGGGGATCGGGACGAGAAGGGGGTAGAGGACGAGGCCAAGGCAGAGGATCCGGCGGCGGAGGTGGAAAACCGGCCGACATGGGTCTGGATCGGGGAGACGTTCGCTGATTTTTTTTCAAAAAAAATAGCAGAATTTGGTGTTCGCGAGAGCGGATCGGAGATAGAGAAATAGTCTCTCTAATGGGAGTTCATTGATCGGGGAGAAGGGAGCGCTGATTGGAGTGAAGGGGGGGGGGATCAGAGAGAAGGGTGAGGTGTTCGCTCGGAAAAGGAAGAAAAATTCTTCAGCCATGCTGGAGAAGATGACCGCCTTCCATGGCTGAAGGAAAAAAAAAGTTAAGTAAATTTTAATTTTTTAAAAGTTAATTTTTTTTCTCCATAAATTGTTAATTAACTCAGTTAATGACCAAATTAATGACTTAACCTCACGTCCGTCGGCTTGGGGGTGACGGAGGGTCCGATTTGAAACTTAAAAAAAGTTCAGGATTTTTGAGAGACTTAAAAAAGTTGGGGTGCCGGATCGAAAAAGCAACTAAGTTCAGGTGGGTAAAAAAAAATTAACCCTATTTTTTATAAAAATATAATTAAATTATAAATTATTACAAAAATTATAAATCTTAAATAAAAACATGATTTGTAATTACAAAGCATCAAATTAAATAAATTTATACCAAAATCACAAAAATTAATTGATAAAAAATGTAGTTCTTAACAATTCACTTAATTAAAAAATAATTTATGTGTTAGAGAATTAATTATAAAAAATATGAAGGGTTTATGCACAAAACTAATAAATAAGTTATAATTATATTTTATAAGATAAAGAAATCAAGAATAATGTGTGACATTTGCTAGTATATATATATATATTATGCGGTCGGCCTTATCAATGTGTAAATGCGGTCGTCTCTTTTTTGCCCACTTGCACAGTGTTTTGAGGAAATCCAACCGTATGGATGGAAAGAATATCGAAAAATAAGCTAGTATGTCAATTTTCATACAATTTGGGAACTTGTAGGGTCTTCAATTTAACGAGTGAAATTTTGAACCTGTAAGATTTCTATAAATTTTCATCTGTTAAGATGAAGACCCTACGTTACAAGTTCCCAAATTGTATGAAAATTGACATGCTAGCTTATTTTTCGATGTTCTTTCCATCCATACGGTTGGAAATCCTTCAAACATGCTTTAGGTGGCCAAATGTGAGGTGACCACAAATGAACAGTGTTTCTGGCCTTATCATGATTATATATATATGAAAATGTTAGTATTAGGCTTGTCGGATTACTGTTCATTTAAGGTCACCTCATTTTGAGGTACTTGGAGAGTATTTTTTTCAAATCCAACCATATGGATGTAAAGAACATTGAAATATAAGCTAGCATGTCAATTTTCATACAATTTTGTGACCGTATGATCATTCATTTTAAAAGGCGAAAATTTATAGAAATCTTAACGGGTTAAATTTTCACCCTTTAAGATCAATGATCATACGGTTATCAAATTGTATGAAAATCGACATGCTAGCTTATTTTTCGATGTTGTTTCCATCCATACAATTGGATTTGGAAAAAAATACTCTCCAAGTGCCTCAAAATGAGGCGACCGTATATGAATAGTAATCTGGCTGGTGGCATAGTAACACGCATATATATATATATATATATATATATATATATATATATATATATATATATATATATAATCTTCTGGAACTAAGATTTCATCTCTTTTAGAAAAGAGGTCTAAATTCCATTCTTCCCCTACTAAGGTTTCGGAGGAGAATTTTGCTGGTTTAAGTAATTTAATACCTTTATTTCCTATTAGATTAACTACGTCGTCGATGCTTAATTTAAAGTGGGTATTACTAGTATTAGTTACCTTTCCTAAGAAACCTATGCAGACAGGTAGATTTTTTCCTTTGAAACGCTCATAACCTTTAGTTTGCATACCAACTTTAATATTATTTGCAAATTCAATAATATTCATTATATAATCTGGGCTACAATAAAAAATTCCACCATTATTATTCATATCGACTTCAGTAACACCTAACATTGCTTGTTTGGTGCCTGTCCATCGGGCATCATAAGCACAACATAATACTTTGGTACCTAAACCTTTTCGTCCTAGACCTTTAATACCTATAACTAAAAGTCCAAGATGATTATTCTAGTTACTCATCATATTCCTTACTTGTGGCTCAAGAAGGAATATATTCTATTCTTGTAGGTCAAGAAAGAATATTATGATGATAATACACACTACTACTCATGAGAGAATCTCATGATGGGCACACTAATACTCATGAGAGAATCTCGATTGACAATATTCCTGTCATCTCTGAATTAGAACTCTATTATTATTTTGATCATAAAACACTTGTCTTAGAACCTAGTTTGTTCCAGTCCTCTCTTTGTGATTACCTTAATGACCCATGGCATCTGAATTCTGATTGCTTTTTCGACTACGATGCTGATAATGAATTAATGGATGTACAACTCTGTGATCATGATTGGAAGATCAAATCAGGTCTTGATAATATACCCTGTTTTATTTGCAAATTTTTCCCTAGTAAATTAAATCGAGCAAAATGTGCTTTATGCTATATCGAGGGATGTATTAAGTGTATTCAGACTAGATTTGAGGTATCTCTAGCTTCCACTAATATTGAACATCGAATAGATAAAAGTCGTTTTCGGATTTTGGAAAGTAGAATCGATATCATAGAAGAAGAATTAAAGATTGTTAAACAAAATTTAGCCCAGCATACCCCTTCATCCTCGTCTACACCGAATATCTCTACCAACCAATTTTGTAGTGAATATTCACTCGTTGATAGTGAAGGTGTGTGTAATGATCCAAAAATGACTTATATCTCAATTAAAGTAAAACTAATCCTTGAAGGATTAGAAATCTATCTAGAAGCGTTAATTGATACTGGTAGTACACGTTGCATTATAAATGAAAAACACATTCCTTCACAGTATTTAACAGAAGCCAAAAAGGTTACTTATGGACAACAAATGGATGGAAGTTACAATACTTATTTGACTTATATAGAAAACATGAAAATTAGTTTTTATACAAACTGTAACTCCTTTTCCAACCCCTTTTCTTTACCCCCTGTATGGACGAGAAAAAAGATGAATAATACATCAGATTTTGTCTTAGGCTTAAATTTTATTCTGTCTGATAATGGACAAATGACCTTTACAAAAGATTATGTTATACTCAGGCGATCTTCTCTTTTTCTCCCTATTACTCCAAAGAAAGCCTCAGCCTTTTGCATACCAAACGCTTTTAAAACAGTCTGCAATGAGCCTTGCTTATGCCCTATAAAAGGAACCTGTAAAACAGATTTAATAGAATTAGACGATAATGAAGAATGGGAAGTGGAACTTAATTATAATGAGACCCCGGATATTGAAGTAAACTTCTTAGATAACACTAAGATATATCGGGAAATAACGTCCATTCGAAATAGGAAAGACATTGATGAACTTTTAAAACGATTGGATTACTTAGAAATAATTGGAGAAAACCCTCTTAAGTATTGGGAAGACAATACGATTTACTGCAAATTAGATATCCTCAATCCAAACTGTATAATTAAAAAAGGAAAAATAGAATTTTCAAATTTGGATAAGGAAGATTTTAAGGTTCATATTGAAGATTTACTAAAATTACAGCTTATTCGTAAATCTATTTCCCCGCATAGATCAACAACCTTTATTGTAATAAACCACAGTGAAGTAGTTCGCGGAAAATCCCGGATGGTTATAAATTATAAAAGACTTAACGATAATACAAAAGAAGACAGTTATGATATTCCAGATAAAAACCAGTTAATTAACAGTATTCAGAATGCTAAAGTATTCAGTAAATTTGATTGCAAGTCAGGCTTCTGGCAAGTTAAAATGCACCCCGATAGTATTGAATGGACAACCTTTTCTTGCCCAGAAGGACATTTTGAATGGTTAGTTATGCCTTTTGGTTTAAAAAATGCACCATCTATCTTTCAGCGAAAAATGGATGAAATTTTTACCAAGTATAACAAGTTTGTTCTTGCTTATATAGATGACATTCTAGTGTTTAGTAAAAATATAGACGATCACATTAGTCATCTACAAATTGTCTTTGTAGAATTTATTAAACACAAAATTATCATAAGTAAAAAGAAAATGGAACTCTTCAAAAAGAATGTTAAATTCCTTGGTATGAAAATTGGTGATGGAAGAATTAAGCTACAAGAACATATAGCTAAGAAAATTTTAGATTTCTCAGTAGATGAGTTAGGAGAAACAAAGAAATTACAGTCATTCTTAGGACTATTAAATTATGCGCGAAGCTTTATTAAAGACTTAAGCAAGCTTGCTGGCCCATTGTATGCTAAAACATCCTCTAAAGGTCAAAAAACATTTAACCTAGAAGATCGAAAGCTTGTACAACAGATAAAAGATTTAGTAGTTGAACTCCCAGATTTACAGTTACCGCTCGATAGCGATTACATTATAATCGAGACGGATGCATCAAGCCTCGGTTGGGGAGCAGTACTAAAGGCCAAACCGCATAAATACACTAATCAAAATGAAGAAAAAATTTGTGGATATGCGAGTGGACAGTATAAAGAAAGAGGTAATATTAGTAGTATAGATGCAGAAGTCTTAGCTATAATCTATGCTTTAGATACCTTTCGTATGCATATTTTAGGTAAAAAAGAATTCCTTGTTAGAACAGATTGTGAAGCTATAATAAGCTTTTACAATAAGATGCATGAAAAAAGGAGTAGTAAGCGTAGATGGTTAAACCTATTAGATAGAATTAATGGTAATGGTTATAATATTAAGTTTGAGCACATTAAAGGAGTAGATAATCAGCTAGCAGACGCCTTAAGTAGACAAATAATTGTTTCTAATACTAAACCTGTTTACGCAGACGATCGTGATCGGATGATCGGTCAGTGCGTCAAAAATAAAGGCGGTATAAATGCCGACTTCTTTTCAAAATTTTAATTTTTAAATTTGGTAATATTCCTTTACAAAGTTTTCCTCCGTCCAATCTCTCTTTTAAAACACTACCACATATCCCAGTCTCCATAGAACAGCAATGTCTTTTAGATAATCTTTGGATAGCAAAAAACAAAATAAATACAGACCCTAAATATTTTCGTACTTGCATTAATGCATTAGCTGAGCACTTTAATATTTATAATTCTAGA
The DNA here is from genome assembly GCA_026586065.1 of Dioscorea zingiberensis. Classification (NCBI taxonomy): domain Eukaryota; kingdom Viridiplantae; phylum Streptophyta; class Magnoliopsida; order Dioscoreales; family Dioscoreaceae; genus Dioscorea; species Dioscorea zingiberensis. Next base: position 44,950,505 of record CM048824.1, read on the forward strand.
CAAAATTTTAAATTTTATGCAGTAGTAGCCGGTTTTAAAACTGGTATTTTTTCCACTTGGTCTGACGTCGTAGACAGTATAAAAGGTTTTAGAAATCCTCTTTATAAAGGTTTTGAAAATATTTCAGATGCATTCACCTTTGCGAAACACCATCTAGGTCACGATTATTATATATCTCCTGCTATCAAAACCACTGTTGGGGTTGACAAGCCAACAGCTAGTCCAATGCAAACGGTAATTGGTAAAGACATATCAAATCCGTTGATAGCTGGATATTTGCCAAAAATATCATCAAGAGTTATCAATGAAGCTAAAACATCATTGGCTAGTCCTGTGCAACAGGTTGTAGGTAAAGACTTATCAAATCCTATGATGAGTGTGGCTTTCCCAAAAAGCCAAGAAATAGGCAATAATAATTATAATCAGTTAGTTGAAATCATCCAGAAAATAGTTGATGATACTTTAATTAGGAGAGACACTCAGAGTACTTCCTTAGGAATTAAGCTTAGTTTAAATCCAGATTTGTTAAACATGGGACAAAAGAATCTTAGTCAGGAAGCCACTAGTCCTGATCACGACCCTGTTGAGCCCATCAAATCAGAAGAATCTGATTTAAAAAAGAAAAAGATAATGGAATAGCCATTATGTGATTCTGTAGCACGTATCTTAGCCATTATCAATATTCTTTAGCATTTTACTTTGCATCTAGCCACTTATACCGCATGATAGCTACTAAAGAAACGTTTATAGCCACTTATCGAGCATAACTTTGTTAAAGAGCACATCGCATCTAGTCACCTTCACACATGTAGCCACGAATCTTAATTTTTAGCCACAATAAGTTCATTTCTAGCTAAATCAGAATCTCCTTTAGGTCACATCTCAAAGTAGAATCCCCTTTAGTCACAATGTCACATCCAGGTACTCAGCTCCATATGACGAGTACGGTAGGAATACTTTTACTAACTTTTTCCTCTTATAAATTTGCAGCTCCAGCTCCACTAAAATTCAGCCTCCCCATGAATCATACTCCTTTCCTCAAAAGAACCAAAACCTCTAGCAAATACCTCACCATGGAATTTCCCCAACCTGCAGACACCTTTACTGACGAAGACCTCTTGAACCTTGATCAGAGCCTTAGCCGCCTCACTCAGACTCAGCAGAATGTACTAGCCTTCCTACGACCGTCTCCCATCCCTGTTCAGAAACTACTCATCAACGAACTCCTCGACCTTAATTCTGAAATTAAGATCCTTTCTGAAGTTGTGTTAACCCAACACTCCATAGTTGACTCCCTGCTCAAAGCCTCTGGAAAACCAGCTCATATCCAGATCTCTGAATTAAAAGAAAAACTGGCTAAACTCCAGATGGAAAAAGATGAGCTCGCCGCCAAATTCCATGCAGCACAGCAACGCCCCTCTGGACTACCTGCGTACTTCTCCCGACTGCTACCTGATGTCCTTCATTTTTTTTCCATGATCCTGCACTTCTGCATAGCCCTCAATGCTCCAAAAATGGTGAGTGCCAGTGCCAATTGGTCCTTGTCGAAGCATCACTTGATACCATCCAATATCAAACCAACCCAGGAGATACTTTTCTCTTGAACTACCTTCGGGACCAGGAACGTTACGAGCACCAGCAGCATTACAACACCTACGTCCCATATGGCTTTCCCGTTCCACCGCCCACTGACAGTCCTGCACCTACACCTAACGCCGCTCACGCAGCCACTGACGCCACCACTTCACCTCTGTCAACAGATGAAGAACTTGACGATGAACCTCGTCTCTGCGGATGTCAAGGACCCCTTAGCCCCCATGTTCAGCTTGATGATGGCAAACCATGGGAGTAAGGTTAACTTTCTTGCATTTATTAGATCATGCTAGTAGAGTTACTACCCAAAGGCTGCCGCCCATGTGCAGTTAGCATGATTTATCATGAGATTCTCTCATGAGTATTAGTGTGCCCATCATGAGATTCTCTCATGAGTAGTAGTGTGTATTATCATCATAATATTCTTTCTTGACCTACAAGAATAGAATATATTCCTTCTTGAGCCACAAGTAAGGAATATGATGAGTAACTAGAATAATCATCATGGTTATTCTTTCTTGATATCCAAGAAACGAATTTCATGATGACGATGCTTAACTTGGCATGCACTCCAAGTATACTTGAGGTACAAGTCTTCTTTGTCTATATAAGAAGCTCATTCAGAGTTTCCAAGCATCGAGTTTTGCAAGCCTGGAGAAGAGAAATCTCCTCGCGAGCTTTGTGAGTTTTCTTTGTGTGTTCTTACCAATATGTGTGTATTATGAGAGTCCAAGTCCTGTAACCATTTGATGATGCAATAAAGCTTGGTTCGTTCTCAACCTTCGTGTAAGCTTTCTTCTTTCGTCCCCTCGAAAGGGAAACCTCTTTTATCTTAAAGGTATGGCCTGCCTAATGATTTACTATACTCTTTGGTTTATTGTTGTGTCTGTATGTATTGTACTTTTAATTTATTTTTCATTCACGCGAAGAGTATGTCATTGTTGAATCTATTTTGAGTCTCCTCCTTTACTTTATGTTAGCTCCAAAATTGGATCAAATCTCAATTTCAAGCAAACACTTTAGAATTTGTATTTGAGCAGGAAGGAAAACCAGAAATCAAAGAGAAGAACTCAAGATCAAAGGAGACTCAGGAATTAACGTGGAAAACCTCTGAAAAGGGGAAAAAACCACGATCATCCCCCATGGAGATGGAATTCACTAAATCATTCACCATGATTACAGAATCTAGCGCCATTGATGAGCTTGAAGGAGAAGAAATTCAAGAGAAGAAGATGGAGGAGATGGGAATGAAGCTCCAGTCGCCAGAGAGGCAGGGCTTCGCCGGGTCACCAATTGAATGCTGTTGAACTAGAGGAAGGGGGTATTTATAGGGTCTGGAAGCTGAGGTATTGCTTGGAGAGCAAGCTTTCTAATTCAAGCACGTGGGTGCCAACTCAGCATGCCAGCTCAGCAAATCCAGCTCAGCATGCTTCAAGAAGCTTCTAGATCCCAGGCTGGCTTCTCAACCGTTTAACCGTTTCTCAACTGTCCAATTGCCTCTGTAACTGACTGGGCTTCAAGAAGGTCTCGAGTCACTGCGTGCCGAGAATTGCTGAAAGAGGAGTCGAAGGTGGCACGCTTTCATGGGAATTTCCGAGCTCCTCCATGAGGACCTCGGAATTCATCATAATTTCCGAGGTGGAGGAGCTCGGCCACAGAGAGGAAGTGAGTTTCGCCCCACAGGGACTGTCACGTGACATGCACACGCCTGGATTCCTGTGTGCCACGTGTCCTCGTTTATAACCACCCTATCATCAGTCCCCCCTCAAGTATGCTTGCGATGAGCTCGGAAGATGAGCAAATACCTTTGTGAATCTTTCGGCGAAGTTAGCTAAGCATACTGAGTTGCTGGAGGATCTATTCTTTTCTGCTGATGTTTCCGAGGTGCTCGCATTTAAAATAAAGTAATAAGCGTCACCTTTGATGAACAGTAATTGCATTTATTGCTAGCCGCCTCCACGGTTTTCAATAACCTTTTTCTCTAGTGACGGTATGGTGTGCAACGACGCATAATGATGGGCACGTCCTTCGTGGTCCACGTGGCTTTTATCTACGGTGGCTCCGCAAGTAGTGATCCCTGTCCGTTGGATGAAGTAGACAGGTGTCCGGAGATTATTCCGTTTTTGAATGGATTTTCTTTAACCGTTGGATTCTTGCGTGCCGCTTAAGCATCCCCTCATATCGCGTTGGATTTCTCAACGCAACTGTTTATCTCCTTCCTTCTTTATCTTCTTCTTCTTCAAACCCTGATGGCGCCTGAAGCAGCATCTTTTCTCTCTTGCACATCTTCTGTTTCCTGAGAAAAGTCTTAAGGTATAGGATCTCCTTCTCACGCTGTTCCTTTCACTAGCAACGTAGGGACCAAGCGTAGTAAACGTCAATTTCCTTGTTCGGATTTCTATGCCAGTATCCTTCGTCAAGAAGAAGTAGATGCCGTAGTTAAGTACTATAGAATCAGATACAAGGATTTCCAGCCTGAGATTAGATTGCCTGAATCTTCTGATAGAGCATGTTCTGGTAGAGACGGTGAAATTGCAGTGTATGTGGATGCTTTGTTGGGAGGACTTCGACTCCCTTTCCCCCCTCTTTTCCTTGAAATTTTCCAGTCTTTCAATGTTTGTCCATCTCAACCCAATTCTTGGAGATGTTTGTGTGGATTCGTAGTTGTATGTCTAGATCGCCGAGTTACTCCTACACTGTCCTTGTTCGAGGCGCTATTTTGCCTCAATAGAGAGTCCAACACAGATTGGTACTTCTTTGGAGCTAGGCCTGATAGACGCTTCTTAGGTTCTGTGCCGACCTCCATTAAGAGATGGAAGGAGAGGTACTTCTTCATTTCTAAAGAAGGGGGTTTTGGAGTCCGAACTGAATGGGGAGTACCTCGGACTCAAGTGTTGAGTAGGGAGAAGCTCTCTAAAAGAGAAACCCGTTATCTCGAGAGATTACGGACGTGCTCCCAGATTCCTCCTGAGATCTTCTTGACTAACAAAATCTTACGGAGAAGTGGACTGTTTTTAGTAAAGGGTAGGAATTGTCACATTTCTGTTATTCTTTTCCGAGTTGCTTTCTATTATTTCTGATTGAGCTCCTCTCTTTTGTGTTATAGGTGAAGGCATGGATCCCTCTCAATGTGCTAAGTCTCTGTTGGACAAAGCTCGAGCTCGTGCAGAGAAGCTCAACACTGCACGTCTGGAGAAGCAAAAGAAGGCTGAGCTCCGGAAGAAAGCGGTTGCTGAGGAGCCCGGAACTGAGAGTGTTAATGAGTCTGTGGCTGTTGAAGAATCATCCACACCTCAAGAAGCACCTCAAGGAGAAGATGAACTTCATCCCCTCAGGAGGTTGAGGTTGAACCGCCTACACATTCCGAGACTGTTTCAAGGAAAAGAACACGGGACTCCGAAGAGATTGTTGAAGACGAACTAGCTCGGAAGATAGCGAGTCGAAAGAAGAAAGTTGTCTCCAAAGGAAAGAAGAGACAGCCTGAGTCGTCTCATCCACCCAATACCGAGAGGGCCTTGGCTGTCTCTCCCTTATCTGCTCGTGTTCCCACTGAAAAGGACACTTCTGCGAGCGATGCTAACACTGAGTCTTGCCGCAGTGGAGGAGAAAAGTCCCACGGGCAGAGGAACTCGGGAGAGCCTCCTTCTTCAATTCCTATCGAGGAAGACATCTTCGGGCGCATACCAGATCTTCCAGAGACTCTTAGAGATTTGGTGGACGATGAGGTGGAGATCATTGGTGCTTCCGAGAGGCCAAATGTTGATCCAACTATCAACTATGAACCGGTCCGGGTTCGTGTGACTCGACCAACTCGTCCCTCTTCGAGTTTCCGAGCTGGTGGCCCCAGCTTTTCTGAAGGTTCTAAGGGGTCACTCCATGTGGACCCAAAGGAGGGGATCTTGATTAACGATCCCAAAGTTGCTGCTTCCACGATCAAGTCTATTCTGCCAAGAGAAGTTGAATCTAGACTTGATCGTTTGACGCGACAAGATCTCGCTGAGCTCCTCCGTATCCAAGGGCTTTCGGTAAATGTCTCTTTCTTTGGATTTTGTCTTTGATTTGAGCCAATTACGAACTTGTTATGGTTTGTTTGCAGAACTTATTCCTCAGTCATCGAGCTGCAAACATCTTGGAGGAAGAGGAGGAGAACCGGATATCTTTGTTGACTGAATATATCCGTAAGAACAGAGACTTGGAAGCGGAAGTCAGCCGTTTGAATACGGAATTGAAGAGAGCTTCTGAGGAGAAGGATTCGGTTCTGGCCGAGAAGAATAAATTAGATGCTGTGCTGAAGCAGTCTAATGAGAAGGCCCAGAGGCATTTGGAGAGAGAACTCAAGGCTAAAGAAAAGATTTCTTCTTTGGAGAAAGACGTCGCTGTTCTGAGAGCAAACAATTCCGAGCTTCTCAAGAATTCGGAGTCTGCCGAGTCTAGCAGTTCCTTTGCAGAGAAAAAAACTTGCAGAGGCGAAGGAAGAAATTAAAGCTGTATTCTTGGAAATATCTTCCTTGCGAGGCGTCGCTGAGTTTCTGGAGAAAGAATGGCCAGCTTCTGGTACAACTCAAGGATAATAATTCTTCCTTAATAACTATCACCTCGGAAAGGGATGCCTTAAGGAAAGATCACGAAAGCATTTCCGAGGAGATGGAAGCTTGTCGGAAGTCACTGTCTGAGAGTGAAATGAAAGTAGAGGAATTGGAGAAGGCCTGAGCTGAAGCTCGTCAAGTGACTGAATCAGCTCTCGAGGAGGCACGCGACGAGGGGAGGGAGGAAAGCTTTCCTGTTTTGAAAGAGTTTGTTCTGAAATTTCCCACTGCAGATTTTGCCAATCTAACTTATATTGAGGCTCTTGAGACTCTTGCTGGCGGAGCGAATGATACTAACGTTGAAGAGGATCTCGACAAAAGTGGAGACGTCCCCACAGCTCCTTCGAAGAGTAACAAGTAGCTCGGTTTTTAACTTACCTTGTTCGCCTTGTACTTCTCCCTCGTCGATAATGTATAACTTCGCTTGTTTTTCCTGTCACAAATGTTAGTATTATTTTGATAAATGAAATTCACTTTTACCTATTCATGGAAAAGGTTTTGAGTTCTTTGTGACGCTTCGATTCCGCTCTTCTAACTCTTCCGTTCCTTAGTTGTCAACGATTGGGTTCTTTGTTGTGCGTTTTCATTCAAGGTGATTCGAGCCTAGACCCGCTATCACCTTGTTTGGAGAATTGTGTTTGTCATTTGAGTTCCGTGGTGTGCGTCCTCACTTAAGATGGTTCGAGCCTAGACCCGCTACCATCTTATTTGGAGAATCGCACAAGAATTCTTTGACTTTGGTTTCCGTGGTCCTCCAAAAGGAGTTCGGATTTGTTGAGCTAATTGCCGAGGGACTCTTCGATGGATCGGCTCTCTTATGGAACTATCCTCAGGGACTGGTCGCTATCATGTCGTAGCTCGAGCCTAGACCCGCTGCTGTGTGTAGTGACTAAGCACTTTGTGAGGATTTTCCAGGTGGCTTGCTATTTTCATCACAGCTCGAGCCTTGACCCGCTGCTGTGTTAGTTAGCAAGAACCCCTTTGTGTTATGCTATGACTCGAGCCTTGACCCGCTGTCTAGCTTTAAGTTGAATTTGGAAGATTCGAACTATTTGCTTCTACTTCTTGAGGCTTTGTTGAGAAATTCTTAGGCACATTGTAGAAGAGGAAGCTTTATTGATAGTACTTCCTAAGATGTTCGGAATTGTAAGGGCGTTTGAGCCTTTTTCCGTCCATCTTGGAGAGCCAATAGGTGCCAGGCTTGACAATCTTGGTTACAACATAAGGGCCTTCCCAATTAGGATTAAGCTTCCCTGTTCTACTCTTGTTGCCTTCAAAAATGTTCTCCCTCAAGACCAAATCTCCTACTTGGAATGTTACCTCTTTCGCCTTGACATCGTAGTGACGTTTGACCTTCTGGCGATATGCAGCAGCTCGGAGGGCAGCTTCTTCCCTTTTCTCTTCCAGCAAATCGAGCTCAGCTCGAAGTACTTCTTCATTGTTTGTCGGATTAAAGGCCTGGATCCGTGGAGTTGGGACTTCAATTTCAGTAGGGAGGACTGCTTCTACACCAAATGCAAGCGCAAACGGAGTCTCTCCAGTAGGAGTTCGGCAAGTAGTTCTGTAGGCCCAAAGTGCCCCTGGCACCTCATCCACCCAATTGGATTGATTTCGGAGCACTCTAGTCTTGAGGGTATGAAGCAAGGTTCTATTCGTCACTTCCACCTGCCCATTTGCTTGAGGGTGAGTGACCGAAGTAAGCCTGTGCTCAATTCCGAGCTCTTCACAGAAATTTTTGAATGTAGCATTCGCGAACCGCTCTCCCATTATGCGTGATGAATGCACTTTGGGAGTCAATCGACAGACATCACTTCCATAAGACTTTCCGACACACCTTTTCAGTAATGGATGAGAGGGGTTCAGCTTCCACCCACTTGGTGAAATAATCAATGGCAACGATCAAAAATTTCATTTGCCGAGCGGCTTTAGGGAATAGGCCAAGGAGATCTACTCCCCAGAGTGCAAATGGCTTGGTACTCACTATAGGGGTGAAATTTGGGAGGGAATTTGGCGTGCATTGGATATTTGAATAGCGCATGTCGCAGCACTTTTGGACAAAAGCTTTTGCATCCTTCAACAAAGTGGGCCAATAATAACCTTGCCTTAAAACCTTATGGCAAAGTGCTTTTCCCCCTGTATGATCTCCTGCCACCCCTTCATGGACTTCTTGAAGAACATAATTCGCTTCACTAGGTCGCAAACACCTCAATAGTGGGAGAGTAAATGATCTCTTGTAAAGACGCCCATCCAGAATAGTGAAGCGGTTGGCCCTAACCTTGACCTGGCGTGCCAGCTTGGGGTCTGAAGGTAGAGATCCATCTTGGAGGTATGCTAAGATTGGATCAATCCAGCATGGTTCATTCGTCAGTTCAAATAATTCCTCTTCAGGTCGGCAATCAATTGTCTTCGCCGGCAAATACTGAATATTGAGAGGGGATGTTATTTCAACTTTGGAGGAAGCAAGTTTCGAGAGGAGGTCGGCCTCTTGATTCTCTGCCCTCGGAATCTTCGTAATGGATAGTTTCTGGAAGCTAGCAGCTAATTTTTGCACCAAAGCCTTGTATCTCACCATGTTTTCTTCTTTTGCCCCAAATTCTTCACTCATGTGACCAACAACCAGTTGGGAGTCTGTGTTTGCTAACAAATTCTGGACTCCCAGGCCTCTGGCTAACTGCAAGCCTGCAATCATGGCCTCATACTCAGCTTCGTTGTTGGTTGCCTTGAACCCAAACTTCAAGACTGCCGAGGTGCTCCAACCTGAAGGGGATTGAAGCACAATGCCTGCTCCAGAGCTCTCGGCATTCGCTGAACCGTCGGTATGTAACACCCATTGCGCCATAGAAGAGGAGCTCGGTTCAGATGAGTCCATAAGAATAGCTTCTCCAGAATCAGTGGTTGTGAGTTCAACGATAAAATCAGCTAGAACCTGGCCTTTGATGGCTGTGCGAGGCTCATAGGTGATGTCATACTCCCCAAGTTCAACAACCCACTTTGTCAATCGTCCAGAGGCGTCTGGACGATGGAGGACTTGCTTCAAGGGCTGATCTGTCAGTACCTTGATCTTATGTGATTGGAAGTAGGGACGAAGTTTCCGAGCTGCTGTGACCAAGGCATAGGCCAACTTCTCGAGAGGATGATACCTGGACTCTGTATCATTGAGAACCTTGCTAGTATAATAGACCGGTTTCTGAATTCCGTCTTCCTCTTTAGTAATAACTGAACTCACCACCATATCAGAAACCGCCAAATAAACACTGAGTTCCTCTCCTGGCTTCTGCTTGGAAAGTAAGGTAGGTGATTGCAAATACTCCTTCAATTGTGTGAGGGCCTTTTCACACTCTTCTGTCCACTCTACCTTTGGAGCTTTCCGAAGTGCTCTGAAGAATGGAAGATTCTTTTCTCCTGACCGTGAAATAAATCTCCCAATTGCTGCTAACTTCCCATTGAGGCTTTGAATTTGTTCTGGGTTGGCTTCGATTCCCCTCTCTGTGACCATAAAACCCAAGAACTTGCCTGAGCGGACACCAAATGCACATTTGGTTGGGTTGAGACTCATTCCATGAGCTCTCAGTGTTTCAAATGTCTCCTGGAGGTCGGCGGCATGATGCTCAGCAGAGGTGCTCTTCACGAGGATGTCATCAACATATGCTTCGACATTCCTCCTCATCTGTTTCCTAAAAACCTTATTCACTAGTCTTTGGAAGGTTGCTCCCGCATTTTTTAGGCCAAACGACATCACCTTGTAGCAATAAGTCCCTCGGGAAGTAATGAAGGCTGTCTTTTCTTCATCTTTCCTAGCCATTTTAACTTGGTTATAACCCAGTATGCGTCGAGGAAGCGAGCATCTCATATCACGAAGTGGAATCTACCGGATTATCTATCATAGGCGGCGGCAATCCTTGGGGCAAGCTTTATTGAGATCTGTGAAATCAACACACATACGCCATTTCCATTGGCTTTCTTTACAAGGACAACATTGGAGAGCCATTGGGGTATTGGACCTCTCGAATAAACTACGCCTTAAGCAACTTGCCGACCTCCTCTTGGCTGACTTCCGACTGTCGGTGACATAATTTCTCCTCTTACGTATCACGGTTTGGCAATTTGGATCGGCATTCAAATGGTGCTCCATCACCTCTCTTGGTACTCCCGGCATGTCCTCGGCTGTCCATGCAAAAACATCCGAGTTGGTCTTGATCAATTCGAGGAGTTGCTTCATTGATCAAAGACTGAGCCCAACTCCAAAAGTATAGCTGATTCCTCAAAGGCCTCATCGAGGGGCAAGGCTGCGAGTTCTTCGACTGGAGTAGGCCTGCGGGCTTCTCTCTTCTCATCTTCCTGCTGGAAATCTTCTATAGCAAGAGACTCGAAAGTTTTGCTTGTATCCCCAAGTTGCCTCTTCAAAGTGGCGAGGTAACACTGTCTAGAAGATGGCTGATCTCCCTTCACCTCCCCGCAGCCATGATCAGTTTGAAATTTCAGCTTCAGATGATAGGTCAAAGGGACAGCGCCGAGCTTGTTGAGAGAAGGCCTCCCCATTATTGCATTGTAACTTGAAGGATGGCGCACCACGAGAAAGTTGATTGGAGCTGTAACAGTTCGTGGAGGAGTACCAAGAGTGACAGGAAGAGTAATGATACCTTCTGGGTAGACAGGATCTCCAGTGAATCCAGCCAAAGAAGTCTTGCATGGTTTAAGATTCTCATCTCCAATCTTCATTCTGTCGAACACGTCCCAGAAAATTATGTCAGCCGAGCTCCCTGTGTCCACTAATACCCTGTGCATTCTAAAGATCCCGATATCGAGAACCACCACAAGGGCGTCGTCTTGTGGTTGATAAATTCCCTCCAAATCTTCTTCAGAGAATTCGATCGGGAGAGTAGTTCGGCTTTTCTTCTGTGGGGCAAGCTCCTGCATCGTACCCACCATGCGGGCGTAGCTTCTCCTGGAGGATGAAGTTTCTCCTCCACATCCTGGCCCGCCTGTGATGACAGTGAGATCGGTTTTCTTCCGAGGAGGTTCTGACTGTGTAGGTTGCTCCTCCTTCTTACTGGATTCTTGCTTGAGGAACTCGGCCAACTTCCCCTCTCTGACGAGATCCTCAATCGCATCCTTGAGTTGAATGCAATTCTCAGTAGTGTGACCTCGGACCTTGTGGTAGATCACGGTATTTCTTTGCTTTTCTTACGAGGAGGTCTCCTTATGAGTTCAGCCGCTTGAGGATCTTCTTGTCTTGGATCTGCATCATAATACGCTCCCTGGGAGCATTCAAGGGAGTGTAATTATCATACCTGGCGCGAATGCGGGGTCTGCTCGAGTCCCGAGCGCCTCGGTCATTATTACGAGGAGGTCGGTAACGGGCTTGATCTGCATCTCTTCGTGGTGCCCGTTCACTCGCTCTGTACTCCTCTCGGCGGAACTCCTCCGCACGCTGGAGGGCTTGCTCCCTCCTTCCTGCTTTGAACTCTTCTGTAGCTATATAGCTCTGGGACCTGCTCATCACCTCAGACAGGTCCCGTGGAACATCCTTGATTAAGGAGTCAAGGAATGGACATTCCCGCAGTCCATCCAACACTGCTCCCACCACCATGATAGAGTCGAGGTCAGACATCCCCTGTGTTTCATCATTAAATCTGTCGAGATAATCCCGGAGAGATTCCCCTTCTCTCTGTTTGCATCTCAGCAACATGACAGTATTCCTCTTGTGACATCTGCAATTAGCAAAACGGCGAAGAAATTTGTCCATAAGCTGGTCGAAGTAGGCAATGCTCCCCTCTGGTAAACTTCGAAACCAGTCATATGCGGTTCCAGACAATGTCTTAGAGAAACCGCGGCAAAGGACCACCTCGGAAGTGCCATTGACAGACATCTCAGAGCAGTATTTCTCAACATGATCATATGGATCCGAGGTGCCATCATAGATTCTGATGTTTGGAGGAATGTACTTTTCTGGGAATGGTGCTTCCTAGATAGCTCTAATGAACAGAGAACGGAAACGTGGTACGTTTCGCAAGACGCGTTCTCGTTCAGAGAGACGTCCCCGATGTTCTCTCTCAGGATCCTGGTGATATACTGGAGAGTGGCGCTGCGACCACTGTCTCCGAGGAGATGTGTCACGAGGAGAACGACTTGGAGAGAGGGGCGTGGGCGTAGCGCCGGAGGAGAGTATCTCTCGAGAGCGGCATGCCAGGTACTTCATCTTGACCGGCAACCAGGGTCTTTGTGATCGGGCATGGCAAGGTGATCTTGACCGAGATCGATGTCTCCTCTCCTGCACTCCAACTGAATGATGTTGCCGATCTACTCTCCTTCGATGAGGGGGATCAGAGCTCTCGGAAGATGATGCAGGGCTCCTCCGTTCCCTGGAAGAGCGCCTTTGGCGAGATGGACTTGCTGGAGGTGGTGGTGGGGGTAGCACTGTAGCTTGCGAGAAATGGCGTTCAACATCCATGATCGTGGTGGCGAGCGCTGCCAACTGTCTCTCCACAGCAGTGAATCGCTCTTCTGGAATGACCACCAAATTTGACTGAACTTGCAGATTTTCAGGAACTGTGGGAGCTCCATTAGGAGCTGCTGGAGTGTTCATTCCTCCCACCATGGATGTCGCTGGAGCTGGAATCCTCTGTTCTGGAGTCTGGTTCTGCCTTGATCTCCTGGTTGCAGGCATGGCTCTTTGCTCCTCCCCACAGACGGCGCCAAAAATGTTAGCTCCAAAATTGGATCAAATCCCAATTTCAAGCAAACACTTTAGAATTTGTATTTGAGTAGGAAGGAAAACCAGAAATCAAAGAGAAGAACTCAAGATCAAAGGAGACTCAGGAATTAACGTGGAAAACCCCTGAAAAGGGGAAAAAACCACGATCATCCCCCATGGAGATGGAATTCACTAAATCATTCACCATGATTACAGAATCTAGCGCCATTGATGAGCTTGAAGGAGAAGAAATTCAAGAGAAGAAGATGGAGGAGATGGGAATGAAGCTCCAGTCGCCAGAGAGGCAGGGCTTCGCCGGGTCACCAATTGAATGCTGTTGAACTAGAGGAAGGGGGTATTTATAGGGTCTGGAAGCTGAGGTATTGCTTGGAGAGCAAGCTTTCTAATTCAAGCACGTGGGTGCCAACTCAGCATGCCAGCTCAGCAAATCCAGCTCAGCATGCTTCAAGAAGCTTATAGATCCCAGGCTGGCTTCTCAACCGTTTAACCGTTTCTCAACTGTCCAATTGCCTCTGTAACTGACTGGGCTTCAAGAAGGTCTCGAGTCATGCGTCTTCAGAATTCTTTGAAAAAGAGGAGTCGAAGGTGGCACGCTTTCATGGGAATTTCCGAGCTCCTCCATGAGGACCTCGGAATTCATCATAATTTCCTAGGTGTAGGAGCTCGGCCACAGAGAGGAAGTGAGTTTCGCCCCACAGGGATCGTCACGTGACATGCACACGCCTGGATTCCTGTGTGCCACGTGTCCTCGTTTATAACCACCCCATCACTTTATGTATGAGGTTTTTCGGTTCTTACTTAGTCGGGAAGATGTAGTAGACCCGGATGTCAGTCCTGAGAAAGGTAAAGTCCCAGTAAGACACTTAAGAAGTAGGTGTAAAGTTCAGGCCTGAGTTTATAAATTCCCAGTCTAAGACCCGTCATGCCGTGTGAAGGCGCTTAGGGTTCATTTTGGGTGTTCGAGAGGTAATGACTTTGTTCTTGTGTCGGCCTTTGTTTTCTTGGTTGCTAGTCCTTCTCCACTATTGACCTAGGTAAAGATGAACAACCCTACATATAGTCATAAGGAATGGGACTTTACCTTTCTCAGGACTGACATCCGGGTCCACTACATCTTCCCGACTAAGTAAGAACCGAAAAACCTCATACATAAAGTAAAGGAGGAGACTCAAAATAGATTCAACAATGACATACTCTTAGCGTGAATGAAAAATAAATTAAAAGTGCAATACATACAGACACAACAATAAACCAAAGAGTATAGTAAATCATTAGGCAAGCCATACCTTTAAGATAAAAGAGGTTTCCCTTTCGAGGGGACGAAAGAAGAAAGCTTACACGAAGGTTGAGAATGAACCAAGCTTTATTGCATCATCAAATGGTTACAGGACTTGGACTCTCATAATACACACATATTGGTAAGAACACACAAAGAAAACTCACAAAGCTCGCGAGGAGATTTCTCTTCTCCAGGCTTGCAAAACTCGATGCTTGGAAACTCTGAATGAGCTTCTTATATAGACAAAGAAGACTTGTACCTCAAGTATACTTGGAGTGCATGCCAAGTTAAGCATCGTCATCATGAAATTCGTTTCTTTGATATCAAGAAAGAATAACCATGATGATTATTCTAGTTACTCATCATATTCCTTACTTGTGGCTCAAGAAGGAATATATTCTATTCTTGTAGGTCAAGAAAGAATATTATGATGATAATACACACTCCTACTCGTAGAGAGAATCTCATGATGGGCACACTAATACTCATGAGAGAATCTCATGATAAATCATCTTAACTGTACTCGCGGTGACCTTTGGGTAGTAACTCTACTAGCATGATCTAATAAATGCAAGAAAGTTAACCTTACTCCCATGGTTTGCCATCATCAAGCTGAACATGGGGGCTAAAGGGTCGTTGACATCCGCAGAGACAAGGTTCATCGTCAAGTTCTTCATTTGTTGACAGAGGTGAAGTGGTGGCGTGAGCGGCGTTAGGTGATATATATATATATATATATATATATATATATATATATATGAATTTCAGGCGAAACTTGAACGAGTTGACTCTAGCTCGAGTTTGACTCAATTATTATTAAAACTCAAATTTGGGCTTAAATTCAATAGGTTATTAAAATGATCAAGTTGAACTCATGCCAATTTTTTTCAAACTGAACTCAACTATTCATGAACTATTTGATTATTTGTCAGCCTTATATCCATCTGTTAGATGATATAAGGATATATTAAAAAATAAAATAAAAATTAAATGACTATTAGTAGAGGTATAAATGAGTGGAGTTTGGCCGAGTTAGATCAAGTTCCACTTGAGCCTTGGGATCTAAGTTCAAAGTTTTGTTTGTCGATGTTTATGAGCTCGAGTTGTGTCTAAATTAACCAACAAAGAGTTAGGCTCGTTTTATTATTTTTCTCTTAAAATAAATTACTTGGATGTGAAAAACAATTTAAATTTGAGAGGATAGAATTTAGATTTGCCAAAAAAAAAAAAAAAACATTTCAGTTGGGTACTTAAGAAAAACTGATTGTAATTTAGTATTTTTTTGTCTATAAATTTTTTTGAAATTTATAAAAATATTTTTCTAATGAACTAAAACTAAAGTTAATAAGTTCTTTTAATAAATCCTAATTAAAAAACAATATACGTATGTATACATATATATATACATATATTTATTTATGTATTTAAAAAAAGGCCATGATATGAAGAATATAATAATTATTTTTTTTAGGTATAATCCTCAAAATAGTCCCTCTATTTTAACCAAGTGGCCCTTTTAGCCCCTCTAATATAATTTGAGCCTTTTATCTCCCTTTATTTTTGAGTTCGGTCCGGGTTTTAATTATACAATGAATGGAAGTTAAATTTTCTACATTAAAGCTTTATCTTTGATGTGGCTTTTTATAATATTAAAATATTATTTTTTTAAAATAAAAAATAATAAAATGAGTACCAGGATCCGAATGATGGTAACGGATCCAAACCCTCATTTTATTACCACGCAAAGTGTTCAGTAACGACTTTAGATCCGTTATCATCATCCGGATCAGAACCCGGTACTCATTTTATTATTATTATTATTTTAAAAATAATTTTTTAATATTATAAAAGTAGCGTTAAGCATAAGTTAATGGGAAATTTAACTCTTGTTTGTAGAAGAATTTAAATAGACGAAATAAAAAAATAGATGGAAATAAAAAGGCTCAAATTATATTAGAGCTAAAAAATATCCTGCTAAAATGAATATGAGATTATACTTAAAAAAAAAAAAATGAAGGAACGTAAAAGCTAAACACACACCACGAACGACTTCCCCAATTCCTCCATCTTCCGGCGGATCCAGCTGCTGCTCATCACGCTTTGAATCGTCATTTGCTTCTTCAATCCATATTCCGATTCGTTTTCCTCTTGCTGGGATGGCTGCTGGCTGGTTCTCACTCTTCCTTTGCTTTGGATTTCTCTTTGGGTTTCCCGGGTGCAGGATCCGATCTTCAGGTATGTGTGGTTTTACTTTGAATTTGTTCTTTGTCCTTGGATTTAGATTTGGTTGTGTGTGTTAAGCTGTGAACAAGTAGTGGTTGTGTTGATGAGATATTGTGAAGATTTAGAATTTAACATTACTGTGTTTGGGTTACTTGATAAAGAAACATCTATTGGATTTAGCTGAACTAGGATGTTGTATGTGTTTCAATTACTTTAGACTTGCTACTCAAAACTATAGAAATTTGAGATGAAATTCATTTGTATTTATAAATAATGTAGCTGTTTTTAATCTCAATCAACATAGTTATAAGTTATAACGACACATTCACTTTTTAAGCTCATTAATCATCATTCTTATTATAAGTGCTCAATCCATTAAAGAATGTCTACTTACATTTTGTAAAATATTTGAGAACCAATAAGGACACATTTTTACTTATTTATATGACAGTACTATTCTCTCAACTTTAATACAAACTTAATCTGATCCAATCTGAGTTTAGCTAGATATGTCAAGAAATGCATGTTTTTTTTTTTTTTTTTTGGGCCTGGATTGTTTGACCTCTCTAAACCCACCGAAGTCAACCAGACAATTCTTATGGGATCATGAATCTTGAAAATTGGGCCTGATTGAAGGTTTGATACATAGGATTAAGGTGATATTTTACCTTCAGGCAGAAATTGAATTGAAGAGTAGAAATTCTGCCAGTCAACCGTGCATGTATTTAGTCACCTGTAAAGAATCTTTTTTACACCAGTAACATACTGGATATTCCAATTTGTACATGCAGTAATGATACTTTCTCTATCCATTTGACTGGCATTTGCAATTTTCTCTGTAACCTATCTTTTGGTATTATCATGCTATCATGTTGCTTCTTTCTGAGATGAACAATGTTTTTCATCTTTGTGGCTTGCGCATGGTACATGTTGGTATCTGTAATCCCAACATGTTATCAAAATGTTCTGGAATATTATATGCTTCATCCTCTCATAATTTTATATCAAAGTTTATAGCCTTTAGGTACAAGGATATGATGCATTTACCCTTAGTGCTCTCTCTGTAGTTTTTACTGTCCCAAGCAGAAGCCAAAGTAAATCAGTTGTGACAGTCTGTTAATAGTGTGAAGAATGATATAAAGAAATTTGAAGTAGTACTCTTCTCTTTCTACTGATCTATTTAGTTTATCTAACGTTTCTTATGGTCTAATATAATATGAGTTGAATTGGTTTATCTATTTATATTTTTTACTATTCTTATTGCATCTCTTCATAGTTCTGCCTTTTTAAGTCGCATTTTTTTACTTCATAAATATAAATGGGGATTAAAACATTCTTTTTCTAAGTTTGGAAATTTTTCTTTTTTTCTTTGTTCTTTTTAGCTATTAAGTTTGAGCAATTATAGCCTAGATTGTGACATTACTTTATAGCGAATTTATACCTTTAGTCACTTGTTTTCTTTATCTGTATATTTATTACCATTTTGCATTCAACAAATCCTTTTCTCATTGATTGATTGTTAAATTAATAAATCAATTATAGCTTGGGAATGCACAATTTTATTTATTTATTTACAATAGACTCAAGTGGTCCGATTTTCCCCGGACCCCGCACATAGTAGGAGCTATGAAGCACCGATACGGACACAGGACACGGACACGACACGACGCCGACACGCCGACACGGCATTTTAAGAAAATGTAGGACACGGACACGTTGGGACACGTTGAATAAAAATACATATAAAAATATTATATATAATATTTT
Source organism: Dioscorea zingiberensis (assembly GCA_026586065.1). Lineage (NCBI taxonomy): Eukaryota > Viridiplantae > Streptophyta > Magnoliopsida > Dioscoreales > Dioscoreaceae > Dioscorea > Dioscorea zingiberensis. The sequence goes on from CM048824.1 coordinate 44,968,668, forward strand.
GATGAAATATAGTTATTAGATTTCATTTCATCATATCAAATAATCCACAAATTCCACACAAAAAAATCAAAAGAAGATAAAACAACAATTATATCCATCAATCAAAAACATAAACTGAAATAAAAGTTCATTACACAAAATGTCTAACACAAGCACAAAAAGCACATCACAAGCCCAAAATGAAAGTTCATCATCACAAACATATATCAAAGTTTTAACAAAATGTAATAAAACTAAAGTCCTCCCTATCCATCGTTAGAACCAATTTCCATTGCCTCATCATCTTCACCGTCACCAATAGCAACATCATCTGTAAAAACCACGTCCTCCAAATCAGGTTTATCAAGTGAGAGGTTTGCAACTTCAAGCATCCCAACATCTTCAAAGGAATCAAATGTATCTCCAGTAATGTCCCACAACTTTGTTTCCCCTTGCATATATTGTGGGGTTTTTCTTGATAGAAGACGGAGATTACTATGAATGAATACCAAATCTTCTGCACGTTTGGGTGTCATCTTGTTCCTTCTTAGTGAGTGTACGAAAGAGTATGTACTCCAATTCCTCTCACAACATGATGATGAAGATGGTTGCACTAGAAGTTTCAAAGCCACACTTTGAAGCATAGGTGCGCATGCACCATGAATAACCCACCAACTTTTTGGATCCATAGTATATCAATCATGGATCGAATCGCGGGATTCTCTAAAAAGCCAAGGTCGTGGGTGGCCAAGAGGGCCCACAGTCCTTCTTCCTTTTAGGAAAAAATAGAAATGCTAACTCCCCAAAATCTCCGCAACGTGTGGAGAAATTTGCATACTCAAATAGTACTCTTGTTCGCTCCTCTGAATTTGGGAAATACCTTTTAAAACATTTCATTCTTTTACGAGAAACCTCCAAGTCCTTGTGTGGAGGAACTTGATTTGGGCCCTCTTGAAGCCATCCATCGCTATAGTACCTTGATTAGAAAAGGTTAAAAAAAAATATTACGACTTATATACAATAAATGAATAAGTGACTATTCAAGTCTATAATGATTTAAAAAATAATGTATTATACTAGGCTAGTGTTAAGATTAAAAATTTACTTTGGGTTCAAAGAATGTTCCATGCAATGTAGTGGTGTGTTATTCTTGTTCCAACGATCCACAAGAATTTGGTACGCCACATCATAAAAAGTAGATGTTTCCTCTTGTCGCTTCCCTTCATGCCTATATATGGTTGTCCTCACTTTTTCAATCATTGTATCCCACATGTCATAAACCAAGAGTGAGAGATGAGGGCTTCTCAGGTGTCACAAGCTCTAAGCATGTCATATATGGATGCGGTAAAGGAAAGTATGTCAATTGATAGAATCCCCATACACATCATCTAACACTTTCTCCTTCACAAACCTTGCCTTTCCAACATCATAATCTCTATAACATTGCCATTTCTCACTAATTACCATAGCTTGGAGACCTTGCTTGATGAGCTTAAATCTTCTTAACCTCACAATAGATGAAGCAAAGTGCGTCTCTGCAACTGAAAGCAACTTCAATGAAACAAACTCATTAAATATTGCTAACCTCATAGAATGGTTCATTATGAAATTCTTTATTTGCATCACATCTCCCACTATATCAGTGATCCAACTACACTCTTCATATGTAGCTTGATTATTTTCAACATTCTTCGCTATGCAAATGTTCTTCAAAGCAAGGTTCAAAGTGTGGACCACACATGGAGTCCAAAAGATAGTGGAAAATTGTGCTTCAATTAGTTGACCAGCTCCTTGGCAATTTGGGGCATTGTCTGTGATGATTTGAACCACATTATCATGCCCTACCTCATTAATAACTTCTTTAATCAGATTTGCAATAAAGAATTTGTCTTTTGTTTCACCCGAGCAATCCACAGCTTTAAGAAACATTGGGCCCCCTTCAGTCACCGCCATAAAATTAATTAACGGCCTCCTTTGTGAGTCACTCCACCCATCACTCACAATACTTACACCCTTTTCCTTCCATGTCCCCTTGATGGGTTCCAACAATCTCTCAATATTTGCTTTCTCTTTTTGTAGTAGGGTAGTCCGAAGCAAATTATATTCTGGAGGCAAATATCCTGAAATTGGATTACTAGCGGCAAAAGTGTAGGAACTCACATAATAAGGATTCCTTGCAAGATGAAATGGTAGGCCTGAAGAATAAAACATCCGAGCAATCTGTGCATGAAGTTGATCACGAGCAGCGATGTTAAATGCCTTCTCAAGTGGATTTCCACTAGCACTTCCAATTTTACTTCCGCTTACAATGTTCTTTCTTTTTCTCAAGTCTATCCCTCCTTGAAAAAATGGAGATATATTGTCTGATGAAAAACTTTGAGGTGGTAATGGTACTTTCTTTGGTGCATGTTGTTGCAATCTAAACTTTGCTTCCTCCTCCAACTTCTGCATTTCAGAAATATCTTTCATTGTCACCTTTGGACAAGCTCCAATTCCCGTACCCGCTATTTTTAATAGATGAGCTCTCACATGTGTATAAGAACTCTTTGCAACTTTATTACAAAAGTTGCATTGCCATGAAACATTGCCACCATCTTCGCCGGGTTTCTCAAGTCTTGTTACATATTTCCACATTGGCTTATTCAAATCTTTTACATTAGGCGCACTATTAGCACCCGTAGTACCCGTAGAATCCATATTTCAGTTGAAATAAATCTATACAAAGAACAAAATACATATTTATCAATCGAAACACAATTATAATATAGTTATAAAAAAATCAGAAATTAAGCAATCACAATCAAAATTTAAAAATTTAGAAGAACAAAAATTCCAAAATATTAGATTATGTATGCAGTTTGATAATAATCCACCAAAAAAAAAAATATTGAACTAATAATAATCCACCAAAAAATATTGAATTAATAATAATCCATCAAAAAAATTTAGAATATGTATGCAATTTGTAATCAATTCTTAAAAAAATTTTATTGAACTAATAAATCCCCCACACACACACACACACACACACACACACACACACACACACACACACAAAATCAAGGCATACCGGTTTTCAGAAGAAGAAGAAGCTGAAGAGGAAGCTGTGGAGGCGACTCTCAGTGGAGGAAAAACCCTAATGCGCAGTAATAATGCACAGTAAAAAAGCAATGTTTGAAAACAGTGAAAACTGAAAAGACATAAAGGAGGCGGTGAATGGTAAGTTTAAGATTTGAAATTAAATTTTAATAAAACTTGAAATAATTTAAAATTTGATTTGGGTTTTCAAAAAAATTTTAATTATAATTTTAACTTTTACATTGGTTTGATTTTCAAATTTAGTTTTGATAGATTTTTCTTTAAAAAAAAACTGAAGTCCATAAATTTATTTATTTTAAAATTTTGATTTTATAAAAATAAAACAAACGAAATAAAAAAGGGATATTGTTTTTATATTTTAAATTAAAAACAAAATCAGAATTCTTAAATTAGAATTTATTATTATAACAGATTTTTGGCCGTTGGATCATATGATCAAACGGTGCACATGAGCCCATTTACAAAAAAAACCCTAGATCTTCTCCCCCGCAAACGGCGCCTCCTCCCCGTCATCCTCCCTCGACGACCTACACTCACCTCCACCTCTGCCCTTGGGTTTCCTCCCTCGCGACCTACCCTCATGGCTCGCCTCCACCTCTACCCTTGGGTTCTTCCCTCATGGCTCGCCTCCACCTCCGCCCTCTCTCTCACCGAAGACAATGAGAAGTGTCACCGCCGCCTTGGCCGAGAGGAGGCCCAATTCGAGTGGGAGGTGATTCGGATTGTCCACTATGGCGACGCTGATCAGTTCCTCAAGCCCGTGTCCGCACGTGTCACGGATGTATCGACGATGGTGTTTTTTTAAAAAAAAGGATACGTTTTTCAGAGTATCAGACACGTAACAGGGCGTGTAGGGCGCGTGTCCGTGTCGCAGACGTGTCCGACACGGGTACGTGAGGCAAGCCGGAGTGTCGGTGCTTCAGAGAGTAGGAGCTTTGTAGTATCGGGCCGTCCTTTTTTTACCTTTCATGGAACCTCACGATAAACTAATTTGTGAAGATTGGAATGGAAAAATAATTCTTATTTCACATTTAGAGACACTTAGAGACAATACAAACTGAAAGACTAAATAAGGAAGATGAGGCAACAAGTTTGCCACTCAAATCCCTGAAAATAAGGCAATGAAATAGAAAAGGAAAAGATTAAATCAAATATGGAAACCGAGTCCCTACAACTCATCAAATCTTTTCTTAATAAATAGAAATGATAAAAAAGAATCCCTTTAGACAAGGGAGAAAAATAACACGTTTATACTTTGTTCACATACACAATTCTACACTCTCTCTCAAGCTAGGAGCGAATGTTTGTATGGAGACCGCATCTCGTTGCTTATGAAGAAGCAAAAACCTTGGTATAGTGAGGATGTTACAAACGGAGATGGAAAAACCGTTTGATAAATCAAGATGAACGCCGTAGAAAAATCCTGATAAGTTCGGTAGTTTTACGAAGAACAAAGAGAATTTCTCTTACTTAAAAATAAACCATCATCCAAAAAATTACATAGTTTAGTCAATGTATAGGCTAACACAAGAGAATTTGAAAAGTCATACATTCAAATTCGAAATTAAACTCTTTCCTAACTCCAAGAGATATTAAATGCTCAGCTTTCCAAGGCCTTGACCAATAAATAGTATGGGTTGCCAAAGTCTTGACTTGAAAATCTTAATATTAAATGCTAGTCTAACTCCCTTCAAGCCCGATCATGATTGCCTTAATGAGGTGGACAAACTTTGGTTCTCTACTAGTATTAAGCTTGCATTCTCCTTTTTGCTGAACCTCTTGAATTAATCTTCTAAGAGCCTCTTTGAATCTCTCACCCCGAGCTCTTGTGACTAGTCCAAATGACATTTAAGTGGATCTTGACCCTCTTTGTTAGTCCTAGCCATATTCTCATCACTAGTAGTCTTTGACACCTCCTTTTGTCGAGTGGTGAGCTTTCTACCTTCTTTCCCATCTTAGATCGGGTCCATAGGAGTCTTTGTAGGTTGACATCCTAACATACCAGTTTCCTTGAGTAAATCCAGGGTGTATATTCTCTAAAAGATGACAATTCCCTTGCTAGATCGAGCTACCTCCATACCTAAGAAATACTTAAGGCTTTGAAGGTCTTTGATTTCAAATTCAGTAGCCAAAAACCTTTTTAAACTCACCATTTCTTCCTCATAGTTTCTTTTCACAATAATATCATCTATATACACTATTAAAATTGTAATTCTTGAATCTGTAGAATGCTTAAAAATAGTGTATGGTCAGATTGTCCCTGAGAATATCATTGCTTTTTTACTGCCTTAGTAAACCTGTCGAACCATGTTTGAGGGGATTGTTTTAAACCATACAAGGATTTCCTGAGCTTACACACTTTATCTCCAGGTCTTGGTTTTTCAAGACCTTGTAGTATCTCCATGTACACTTCTTCTTCAAGATCACCGTTGAGGAAAGCGTTCTTAACATTAAGTTGATTCAAGGGCCAATTCAAGTTGACTGCAAGAGAGATCAACATACGAAATGTATCCACTTTTACGACTTGGGCAAAAGTTTTTAAGTAGTCAATGCCATAGGTTTGGATGAATTCTTTTGCAACAAGCCGAGCCTTGTACCTTTCTATACTTCCATAAACCTTGTGTTTAACAATAAAAATCCATTTGCATGCCACTGAGGGCTTTCCTTGTGGAAGATCTGTGATTTGCCATGCCCCATTTTTCTTCAGTGCCATGATTTCCTCATTAATTGCCATTCTCCATTCAAACTTTTGATAAGCCTTTTGAAAGCTTCGGGGAACTTCAACATAAGATATTTTTAACACAAATGCATAATAGCTAGGTAACAATTTCTCATAAGAGACAAAGTTAGCGATAGGATGCTTTATACAAGATCTTACCCCTTTTCTTATAGCAATGGGTAGATGAAGATCATCAGTAGAGATGTTAATTATGTACTTGGTTATGCTTAAGACAATTCAAGTCTAGGTTCTGACTTTTAGTATTGCTCAGGTTGTATATGGGCTTTTATATTCTTTGAGTTTGTGGTCTTGGTCTTTTAGTGTAAACACGTAGCTCTTGGCTTATTGCTTCTTGTGTTTTTAGAGAAGGTTCTGTCGGTTCTAGTGGTGCATGAGTCTGGGACTCAATTTGTGTTTTGGAAGACTCTGGTTGGGACTCAAACTCGGGTATTTGAATAGACTTAGGAATGAGCGTGAGAGTGGAATTATAAGTACGATGGTGTTGGTGTAGTGATGTTCAAGGTATCAATGCAAAACTGATATTCCTTTGTCTGATTCTCTTCCTGAATATGAGTTTTGGGATAGTAGGGTTGGTTCTCAAAAAATGTAGCATCCATGGTATGGTAGAATTTACCGGTGATTAGTGAGTAACACTTAGTAACCTTTTTGGTTTAACTTTGGAGTGAACACCCATCCAAACAAGTAGGGTCAATAGTTCAGCATTTAGGCTGTAACATTTAGCAAAAAACAAATCTATAACCCAACAAGTAAAGGTGGATTAAGGAAGCTCGCCCATTGGGTTCACATGTTACGATCTCACTCGTTAAATTGTTTCCCTCTCCCAAGGGGCGAGGCATGAAATACCAAGTCTCGAGGAGATAGAAGCGTGGCTTGAAGTCCTATAGATCAAGGGGGTTAAGGCGTAGAGGTCAAGAGGCTTCCCCTATTCGAATCCATAGTAAAACAGTTGCCATCGGACATCCTTCTTATTTATTAGCGATATCGATGAAAGGAAGGTCCACTCGAAGGCCTAAGAGGCTTTCCCAAGGCAAAGAAGTACCAATAGAAGGTGAGAAGGAGCTAAAATAAGATCTCATCTTTTAAAAATTAAAATGATAGGCTTGATTTCCCCAGCTGTCTTACCTTTTTTGTTGGTTCTAGGTTAACGAAATAGATAAATGTCTTCCTATGAGATAATATAGCAAGTAAGCAGCAAGGTTTTCCCTTTAGGACCGACTACAACAAGCTTGCGACTCTAAAGGAAACGGAAGCTCTCTGCTGTATCATCAAACCATCACCCACCCATTAATACAATGCCAACATTATTTGATTCCAAATTCACAGCAATACCTACTGGACCCTCTTAAAATTCCACTAATTCGCCTGCCATCACTTTATCAGGACCATAAATACGAGCAATACCACATATGGATCTAATCATTAGGATTGGAAGAAATGTTTTCTTTTTGTGAATCCTGAGTATCACTTCAATATATATTTCGCCAAAGATAGAAAAGAAATGATGAGCCAGAGCAACCATCTCAGATATCCCTGATCATGGGACATATAATTGTTACTATACATAAGAACCATGATTCCAACAAAAAACTATACTATATAAATAAAAATAAATAAGAATAAAAGAAAAGTCGAACAGTCCCATTCTGTTTGAATGTCTGAACACTCAGAGCTTTTAGTGAGCTTGGGTATAAAGTATTTTCAGTCCTTTCCACAACTCTGAGTTAGAGAAAGACAAGAAAGGAAGAAAGCACTCGAGTCAGGAGAGTATCCCAAAAATATGCATTTAGTAGCTTTTGGATCAAGTTTACTTTGGTTGTGAGGGTAAACATGAATAAACATAGAACAACTAAAGACACGAAAAAGTATGGTAGATAGGAGACATGATAATGGGAAGGCTTTTACAAGAGTATCATATAGAGTGCTAAAATTGAGAACACATGATGGTATTGTATTGATGAGATATACAACAGTTAGGATAGCTTCACCCCAAAAGTGTTTGGGAACATTGGTTGAGAACATGATAGACCGAGTAACTTCAAGGAGATGTCTGATCTTTCTCTCAGCTATTTCATTTTGTTGTGGAGTATCCACACAAGAACTTGGGTGAACTATCCCTTGTTTTTCTAAATACCCCCAAGAATCAAATTGAAATAGTCCTTTGCATTATCAGTTCTTAAAATTTGAATTTTTGTTTGAAATTGAGTATTTATCATGGAGTAAAATTTTTGAAAAATTGAACTGACTTCGGACTTTTCTTTCTTAAGAAAGATCCATGTTATTCTAGTATGATCATCGATAAAGGTCACAAACCACATGGCACGAGTAACATTATTAATTCAAGAGGGTCCCCAAATGTCACGATGAATTATAGTAAAGGGACAAGAAGCTTTGTCAGGTTGAATAGCATAACTATTTCGGACATGGTTTGATATCTGGCAAATTTCACACTGAAATGCTTTGCTTTTTATTCTGGAATAATTCTGGAAATAATTTTGCAAGATACATGAAATTTAGATGATCTAACCTATAGTGTCATAACATGATTGCACCATCATTTTTATTCAATGCAGAAATAGATAGAGAATTACCACTTATAGTTCACTTTAAAGAAACACAATTAGCATTTTGAACTTGTTTTCTTAGGAGACCTTGACCTTTGAGACTATAGAGTCCCAAACACTCCTTAGCATTGCTGATCGTCATCCCCAAACTTAAGTCCTAGAAAACACAACATGTAGTGGAGAATTTAGCATCACAATTCATCTTCTTGGTAATTTTGCTTATTCACAATAGATTATAGTTCAAATTTGGCACTAAAATGACAGATTTTAGTACTAAATCATTAGAGATCATGATAGAACCTGTTTCGACAACTTGAGATATAGTACCATCTGCTATTCTCACAATTTTTTTTTTTCTTTAATCAGGTTGTATGAGTGGAATAAAGTTTCATCTCCTGTCATAATGATCGAAAGCCTTGGAATCAACAATCCATGTGCATGTTTTTTCTCATTTAGCATTTAGGGCTTTCTAAAAATTACCTTTTTGTGCAATCGTTCCAGTTCCAACTATCAATAGGAAACCGAATCTCTAAAGCTCATCAAATCTTTTCCTAACAAACATAAATGATAAAAAAGAATCATTTTAGATAAGGGAGAAAAATAACTCACATTTATTCTTTGTTCACACACGCAATTCTACAATTTGAATGGCTGTTTTATTAATTATTTTTAAATTGGCAACTTACCTTGTTACCTTATTTGAATCATCTTGATTGTGCAAGTAATGTTTTTTATATCTGGAAAATGGCAGTGTATTGGAATTTGACTCCTACCGAAAGATACTTGTGATGTTAATTCCATGTGGAATCTATATAAAAGAAGGATTTTTCTGATGGTTGATTGTGGCATTATGCTCTTAACGTTGCGGTAAAGAGCTTCGAAAGCCCAAAATGAAATGGAGCGAGGATGTCAGACCCTAATGTCCATCACCTTTCTATTTAATATGTCACGTTGTTGCCTTACATTCATCTTTTTATTCTGTTTACTAATGAATTTCATGTTTATGTAATGTGCAGAGAGACTGGATCTAAAATTCAAAGGGAATTACGCTACATCAATAAGATTGAAAGAGAAGCACTAGGTATATGTTAGAATTTTCCCTTTTGTGTAAATTTTTTTAGGCAAATTGAGTTATCTTGGAGGGACCTATTATTCTGTGCTTCATCAAATTTGTTTGTATTGTATCAGGTCTGAAAGAGTTCATTAGTGAACTTCCAGGAAGACAAGTGTCTGAATATCAATCTCAGGTTGGTCTGCTAATTTTATTGAACTATCCCTTCCTTTTGTTTTACCTACCAATGCTTTTATCCGACCTTTTTCCATTATATTTATGAATTTTGTCTAAATGCACTGGTAGTGTTCTTAGTCACATGTATGGGTGGGTATTTAAGAAGAAGTAACATAGAAGATTGACTATTGGCTATATTTGGATGTATGCATAAAACTCTTCAGTATGCTGTGGTTGGTTTGCTTTTGGAGCCTGGCAAAGTGATTGTTATACCCAGAAAAAAAGCTATGTTATAATACTATCATTTGGCATCATCTTCTGAAGGGTCTCCTAGATATTTAATAGCTGAACAGATGGATTCTTGTATCAATCTGAAGTTTTTTTGCTAAACGCTTTTGTAACCTTTTCCATTTTAATGAAAACCCAACACTATGGGATCTAAATGAATTCATTGACTATCATTTTTGCTTTCATGCATTTATCCCTCTTTCTTTATGACAGATAAAATGCCTAATTGTGCATCCATTTAATGTTTCCTGTGGTATATCATTTGTTAAATATGATTTGTGATTATTGGGGGGAATGGGGGGGGGGTGGTGGTTGTTATTTGTTTGAATTGGTTTTGGAGTGATCAGAATCCATATAGCCGACCCCATCTAGTATGGGATTAAGGCTTAGTTGTTGTTGTTGTTGTTATTGTTTATTCAATTAATACTACAACAACAACAACAACCAAGCCTTATTCCCATACTAGATGGGGTTGGCTATATGAATTCTCTCTCTGCATATCCCTCTGTCAAAGGCAAGATCCGGTTCAATATCTAATATATGTAGGTTCTTAGACACTATTTCTCTCCGTATACTCTTAGGCCTACCTTTACCATTTTTCTTACATTCTATTACTAAACTATCACATTTTTTAATCGGAGCACCTGGGGGTCTATAACGCACGTATCCAAACCATCTTAAACACCATTCTCTTATTTTATCTTCAATTGGTATAACATGCATTTTTTGTCAGATGTGTTTGTTTCTAATTTTATCCAATCTTGTATGATTACTCATCCACCTTAACATCCTCATTTCTCGCTTACATTCATCTTAGTATTTAATTATATCAACTTTAGTTGTCCAACACTCGCTTCGGTATAGCATGGTGTTCTATAGAACTTTCCTTCACTTTGTTGGGCATCTTCTTTTCATGTAACACACCTGTGATACTTCTCTATTTCAGACATTCTGCTTGGATTCTATTAGTTACATCTTCATCTATCATCCCATTATCTTGAAAAATAGATCTTGATTTAATTAATACTAATTAAAATAAATAATTTTAATTAAATTTATATTTTTAATAATTAATAATATTATTAGTTATATAATATTTTAAAATATTAATTAATTTTAAAAATACCAAACCTTAATCTTAAAAGGTGTTTGGATGGGGGTGGGATAACCTGGGTTGTCCTCCATCCAAACACCACTTCAAGAAATATTCTATAAAGTTTTTAATCCAAACTCAATAAACTAAGCGGTAAGAAGAGTAACCATGGAGGCTGGGGCATTATTTCCAAGTAAGTTAACTCATCAAAATCTGTTGTTCGATTGTTAAAATGTGAAAGAAGACCTCTTCAGTATTTCAGTACTACTCAATTATCGTGGTCATACATCATCAGTTGAATTGCAAAATTTATGTACTCTGAAAATTCTGTTAGGTTGTTATCAGTGATTTATACTAGTATTAGAAGTTTCTTCATGGCATGGGCCATGTTTTATTTGTTTGATGCACAAATTTGAACTTTGTTATTCTATGCATTGTCAGTGTTGTGTGTTCGTGCAAGTGTGTTGGTGACATGGAACTGAATGTCCTTAGATGAAGTGAATAATATTTGAAGTTTGAAATGGTTTTAAGTGGTACTGCTTCGATGACATGCTAATCTTGTGTCTCCAAGTTTCTGGTCTTATCTCTAAGGTCATGCAAGATAGAAAAGTTCTTGATCAAGTTATTTCAAAGATAGCCAATTATGGAATTTCGGTACGATGGTCCACTCTTATGTTGGTTTGCTTTCCTGCTCATGATTGTGCGGTACGATGGTCCACTCTTATGTTGGTTTGTTTTCCTGCTCATGATTGTGCAGTACTGCGGTGCATACTGACTGTGTCAGGCAGAGAGTGTCATGTATTTTGATGGTAATAAAAAGGAAGCTCGATTTTTCTTGTCGTTTTGAGTTTGTCATACAATTCCAAATAAATTTGCAATAGTGAATAATTTTATACCTGGAATATGTTGTTATCACACTGTTGGTTTATTCCTTTTATTTTTATTTTTTTTTATCTTTTTATTACTTTGGAGATGACTTGGCGGTTGTTGGATCTGTTCATTTGTGGCTCACAATTGATCATTATAAAGTTGTGCAGTCTTTTGACAGTATAGTCTTTTGTAATACTTCCAATCTATTTCTTTGGTTGACTAGACATTTGCCAATTGCCATGATTTTGATGCAAGGTTTCTTAATACTGTGATGTCATGCTTTTGATATATGAGTCTGGTTCTTGGCTTTTTAACAAAAAATTAAAAAAATGGATATCTCTATTACTGGCGTTGTCTAAGTTCACTAGTTTCATATTTGAGTTTCTTATCTTGTTTTTTTCCTTTATTTTTAAAAATTTGAATAGTAGTTTAATAAACCAAATCTTGTTTTAGAAGCTCCGCAAATCCTGGCTGTATATGACATTCATTAGTCCGATGATCATGTATATCTCCATGAAGTTACTTTTAATTTATATAGGATATCTCCATGAAGTTACTTTTTACTAAATCTGTGTTTATATATTAAACACTTGCTATACATGACATTTTTACATCACTCACACATCTAGGAACTATATAAACTGTATAGATAGAAGCTAAGACAACAAAGGTTTCTCAACATCATTTACTGACAGCTTTTCATTGTCATCAGCATCATCATAAATCTCTTTCTTTTTCGCCCATAGAACCATGTAAAGCCCAGCAAACATGAGAAACATTCCAGTTATACTGCAAAATGATAAACTTCGATTTAATATTTAAAAGATTTTAAATGTTAAAACTGTTGTTTGTAGATATTACTTGAGGTTGAAAGCAAATGTCATTGAGTTAGGCCTAGCCTAAGATCAAGACCAGTCAATTTCAACTTGAAGATTAGGTTTGTTTAAACGGTGACCACTAGAGAATTAAGTACATCTAGTTGTTTTAGGTTTCATTGAACTGACTGAAGGGTTATACCAAGCCTCTGCTTGAACTGCCCAAACTAATAGATTTAGATTAACTTGATAATGTATCTGACATCATTTATTGTAGATTCTTTTGTGTTACTGTTTGTTTCTAAAGCTTGCAAGTAGCTTCCTTCAGAATGACCCAGTTGTCTAGAACTCCCAAGGTTTGGAATTTTTTTGCATGTCCCCACCACCCTTTAGAGATTTTTACAAGGCTTGTGTCTAACTGATTAATATCATTTCTGCAAATATTTCATAAACTTGTGTTTCAAGTCACTAAGAATTGCTGATAATTTCCACATCTACCTTTAAGCTATGTCATCTCAACCTTTGAAGGTCATTTAAAATTAACCCGACTGGACAAAAATTAGATATTCATACGAACCTTCCAATGCCAATCAGTTGCCTCAAGATCAAAGCAGAAAAAATTGCTGAGAAAACTGTTTGGACAGGGCTAAACATGGAGACTAAAACAGGGCCTTTCTTTTTGATACACCATGTCTGGTATGTGATACATACACTGCTCACAGAACCTCCCTGCATATTATATGATTAGCATCACATTAGAAATGCTTCGATAAAGTCCTTATGAGAAATAATGGTGATGTTCATTTAAAAGAACACAGAGAAGCATGACAACCTAATTTTATTTTCTATCCATTTGACTTATCTTCCTAAGCCATGTTGGTTTAGCTTGCTAAATTATTATGATAAGACTAAAATGCTATCATAAACCATAAGTTCTTATACATGTGTTTCAGTGTTTCTTTCACTACCATAGTTGTTGGTTAGGCGTATTAATTCCTTTATGTAGTATAAAGAAAATGTGTACATTACTAAAAGATGTGTAGTTATACCAGTATCACAATACCGATGATGCCTGTAGGGCTGATGGCGGAAGAACCAATTTCCATCTTTCCTTCTACAATGATTTGAACCATTGCAGTAAAAATTGCACCCATCAAAGACGTTACCACACATAAAGAGAATGGAGCCATGAAACTCTGCATTGTTACTGCCTGCAGTGTGAATTTGAAGATTTGTTAATTTCTATTTCAATAAGATAATGGAATGGGTATTATATTACTCTTCAGTCCTCACATCTTGTGCTTGCATTGCATAGTAAATTTAGATTTCCTTGTTCTTTTATTGTCAAGCATTTAGAATATTGAATGTTACCAGAAACGTATTAATGATTCGCATACAAGTTCAGGTGATAAGCTATTAGTTTGTACTACATATACATATTGTTTGGATGCCTGTACCTGCAAGACAGTGGTGCAAGAAACCACAACCACTGAGGCCAAGAGATAGCCGCATCCTATGATCCATTCCTTTTCTGCGATATCACCTGATGATACTTGAGATGTGAGGTCTGGTGAGGTTGTAGCAGGAGTTTGCAGGAAGCTCATTGCTATGGCTCCACTCAAACACAATAAGGTCCCCAAGATCTTTGTCCAGGTGAATTTGCACCTTATTTCCATTTTCTCCAACCTTTATATAAGATATAAACCATTTAGTCATTAGTCTTCTTTTTTATTTTTAAAGTTCATTTGATGAATATTGCTGCCTATTATGAAATACCTGAGACATACTGCTATGATGAAAATGAAACCAGGTGACAGGTTAGGCATGGCAGATGCTATTGCTGGGGATGTTTTCTCCACTCCCAACAATAAGAGACTTTGAAATACGGTAACCCTGAAACAGAATAATTTAGTCCATATCTTAGTTTTATAGTTAATTTAATTAGTGTTTTCATAAACGTTGCAGGAATGTTGTAGTTAAATTATAACATAAAGGTTCAGAAAACTTGTTAAAAAAAAAAAGCCAATTCCTAGACAAAAACTGTTATAACACTAGAAGTAAAAGAGTAGATCCACTTTTTATCATTTTTTTTCCTTCTCTATTCTTTTGTATTTGATAAAATATCAAATAATTTGTAGTTCTTAGTTCTTACCCTCCAAGAGCAATAGACACAAACTGAATCATCAGGACTGGATTCAGTGTCCTTGGCCATTTCTTCCTGAAAACAAGCAGATCAAACCACTAATTCATAGAGATAAACAAAACAAAAATGGGAAATGGAAGTTTATCCTTTTTTTTTTTTCTTTGTATGTGTGTGTGTGTGTGTTTTTGTCTGGATATGAATATAATACCTCTCCAAAGCCACTGCAAAAGGAAGAAGGAACAAAGAGTTAGCCAGATTCACAGAGACAACAACAAAGAGAGGGTGGACACCAAGAGCAAGGACTCTGTTCAAGATCACCAGATAGAAAGCAAACACTACTTGAATCCCAACCAACCCAGACACTATCAGAACTTCCTCCATTGAAACACTCTCAGGTACTATCTATCTCTCTCTCTCTCTTTATATGAAATTCCTCAGTCTAGCTAGCAGCTACCAGTCCCCCACTTCAACTGCTTATTTATAGTATCCCCTCCTTTGCATGAGCATTGCTTGCTTATTGATTTGGTCTTGATGAAACACAAGCAAGCTCTTGTGGGCCCTTGTATAAAATTAACTAGAAATAGTGGACATAAGGCATGCTTATTGCTGCTCTATAGAAAGAAACAAAGAGAGAAAAGATAGACATTGAGAAAAGGCTGGAGGGTTTTCAGGGACACACAATACTTGCAGTAAGAGACATCCGTCCTCAATTAGAGACAAGTTGTACATGGGAAAGAATACATGCTTTTTTTTTTCTCTGGCCAAGTGTCTTGATATCTAGGCTGTGCATGTATATCCTGGTATTTAATCTTGGGTCTTGGACCAAGTACTCATGAGAGCCATGACCATGAGCTTTTTCTGGATTTCAGTGATACGTGTAAGCACTGTGTGTTTTAGGAAACGGAATCACAAATAAAATACTCTTTTTTCCCTTATTAGTTTTTTAAGTTAGACGGTTCTGATTTAAGTTAAAAAAAATATTAAAAATTAAATAGTTGTTTGGTTGGAGATAAATAAAGAGATTAAAGCTGGAATCCCTGAAGTGTTGGTGTTTGATGATGGTTCAATATTTTACCCCAAAAGTGAAAGATATATTCATGTGTTGTCAGAACTGTTGGTAAAGTGCGAGCAGGTTAGGTGGTTGTCAGAACCAGTGTTATCAAAATCGGACCGGATCGACGGTCTATAATCGCCTCATCTTATATCATAGAGATGTGAGTACTCTTCCTGAGCCCGAACGGGACCGTCTGGGTGAACCAGTAAATCGGTCAGTAATTAACTGAGATAAGCAATTGAATCGGGATGAATCGGGTTGAACCGGGTGACCCGGTCACAATTTTTTATTTTTTTATTTTTTAAATATTAAATTATTTAAAATAGTATTTTTTTAATTAAAAATAGTTTTTTATAATATTTTTTTAATAAATTATTGAAAAGAGTTTTTTATAATAATTTTCAAAAGAGTTTTTTAAAATTATTTAATATGGTTTTTTATTATTAATATTTATATTGACTCGACATTGACTCAATTGACCCGGCGGTTGAACCGGTGATCCGGGACATTGAACGGTTCAATGTCCGGTCCGATTCTGATAACATTGGTCAAAACTGTTAATGTTGTCTGAAGGGGAGAGCCGAAGTAGGTTGTCAGGGCTGTTGTTGGGTGAACAAGGCCACGAACAAGAAAGTAAGAGACTATAATGAGAGGAGTAACTTGATGAAAGAAATTAAAAAAGATAGGAATATACATTTGAGTGGATCATAAGCTTGTGGTTGATATTTTTTTTTTATTGGATGTGGCACTCAATAATTTTGAATGATGAGAGATGGAGAAGTAAATAATAATAATAAATAATAGGTGTTTGTACATGCTTTTATCTTTGGATGTAAAAAGTCGATCCAGTAAAACAAACGCTACTTTAGTAAATAAATGAGGTGGAGACATTTAATTATATTGCGTGGTTTAAACTTGTGGTAATGGTCAAATGAATTTATGGATGTCATTGTTGATAATGCGTAAAGATTATGGATTATGTTGCTTTGCATGGTCTTTTCGTTAGAAAGTAGGTCTTCTCTATCTATGGATCTTGCTTGCTTTCACTCATTGTCAACTAAAACCATCAAGCAATTTATGGATTGACTTCACTTTGCTTATACTCAAACTTTTTAGCTAACTCAACCATCAAGGATCTACTTCACTGTCATTTATAGTAACCACATCTATTCTATCTATTATAATTCTATGTTACTGGCTTTTGAAAAAAGTTTTAATGTGGTGAGTTATAAGGATAGTACCAACAACTCAAGAGTTTATTGGTACTTGTTACTTGGGTTCTTTGTTAAAATAAAGAATTCTCCTGTAGATGACTCATGATAGAATTCTCACTCTTATAAGGTGAGGGTCGTGCTGTTATTCTATTCCATACTGACTAACCTGCAGTCAGCCTGGCCACGTCTGCAGTCAGATATGGTGCTATTTTTTTGTAGACTAATCCGGAATTGAGCGGCCATGTCTGCATACGTCCTTAACGTATTTTCGAAGGGCGCTTGTTGTCTAAAAAAATATATATATAAAAATATTAATAACATTATATCTATTTATCTAGAAATTATTCAAATTTATCATTAATTTATTTTCAAGCTGTTAAATTTATTATTTTTATCATAAATGAAGGTATTCACATGACATTCCTACAAAGCTTCTTATCTAATGAGTCTAATTACACTATCAAAATATGAAAAAGACTGAAACTAAACCCCCAAATTGGAGATGACTTGGTTCCACTTTTGGCTCCAGATAACCTCAAGACACTTATAATGCTCATGCATTGAAGTAATAAATAAACATTGCAAACACGGATAAAGGAAACCATGAATCAAATTATATAGTTAATTCATTAATGATCTCTGAAATAGTGTCCTAATTATTTTCAAGTTTTTGGTGGTATTTATTTATTATTTAGTGTTGTGTGTGTTTGATTTTAAGATCTCTTTAAACAGTATCAGGGATTTATAGATAATTTTTTTTCGTAATTAAAATAGCAATCAATTTAACAATCAACAAGTTAGAGTATCAAGCCTGAGAAGGGGGTGTACTCACTCATTGCCATGCAAACTTTCTAATCATTGTGGTACAATCCCAAGACCAAGATCGGCCCTCAATATCCTCCAACACTTAAAAATAGAGCCATTAAGATTGATCAACGAGTTCTAATTGATCAGTTGGATTCAATTAGTATATAAATAATAAAAAGCAAAAGAAAAACACAGGCTCATTGAAGTGGAGGGAGGTCACATGCACCCTCGGTTAGCCCACCACACAACACTGACTCGTGTCATATTTTGTCCAACCCATCGCCCACATGTCAACTAGATGTAATGGGCTACCTAGAGCTGACAACTGGGCCGGGCCATCTTATAAAATTTGAGAAAATTTTCTCTATGTTTCTGATGTTGGACTAGGGAATGTTTGGATAAGCTAGATTTTTTTTTTAAGAAGTTAAGGACTTTTGAGAAAAAGAAGAGTGTTTGGATGAGTTTTTTTTTTTTTTTTGGAGAAGTAAAACTTGAATAAAAAAAAAACCCAAAAGTCATTTTTTTTTTCCAGTTTGTAGCTTCTTTAAAAATTCGTCCTCGAGAGCCGTATATGAGAATTTAATCTCGTACAGCTTAAGCAGTTTTGTAGAAGTAGTTTTAGAAAGTCTTAATTATCAAAACATCTTTTTTAAATCTTTATAAACCTATTTTAAAAAGAGTCAATTACCAAAAAACCATCATTACTATTTTTATTATTATAAAAACACTTGTGGATTAATATATCAAAACATAAAAATTACAGAAGCCCTTAACTTACTCTGAGAAGTTTTTTTTTTCAAAAGCTCTTTTAACAAATTTTTTAAAAAAAATCATTTTTTCAAAAACCAATCCAAACAAGGCCTAAATCCCACTTAACATAGAGAAGTGAAGTGGGTTGGGTCTTGAGCCCAACTTGCTGTAACATAAGTATGTTATTGGTCCACTATTTCTTTTCACCAAATTCATTCCATTTTAATTCTCTTTCCATCTTTCTAAGATTTTGCAAGTTCTGTTTTTGAAAATACATCACTTTATCAAAGGACTAGTAGTATAGTGGTATATCACTTGGGTCCCTTACGTTGGGGCATTCTCTTGGACAAGGTCTCGGGATCAAATCCTCGGCCCCATAAATGAGGCATGAGTAAAGTTTACTCCTCGAGAGTTGTACGTGCACGATGAGGGGTCAGAGGCGATCGAGTGAGTTTACTCTTTGGAGCTCATGGCCACGTCCTTGACTTGGCCTATAAGTGAGGGTCTTTATGGCCTTTGTAATTAATTAATTAATTAATTAATAACTTTGTTTGTTTTATTATATCTAGTTTTATTTTATTCTTATTAATGTAGGTCCCTTTTCTTACCCTTTTGTTGCATTTTATTTTTATATATCTTATGAATTTTAGTTAATGTAAGTGGGATAAAATGGAATAAACTTCATATACCAATATGTAAATATTAAATACTTTTTAGTCCATATAATTTATTGAATTTGTTATGTATCGCAAAAATTATTTTAAATATGACAGTTCATCAATATTATGTAATAGAAATAAAAATATACAAGAAAAATAATATGCCAAAACAAGCATTTTCTATAGTCTATCATATTATTTTAGCATCTGACATTGTTGGATCTTTGAAATTTTTTTATTAAATTGTGTAAATGCCAACATTTATTTTCTTCAAGAATTAATCATAACCGGGTTAGATTGAACAAAAAAGCCATACCAATTGTTTATAATTTTCTTTAATAATCAAATGTAATTATTCATCTTTATATAAATAGATAAAATTCCATGTCAATGAGTATGATATATATCCCTACAAAAGATGGTATTTCTCGTCTTCTCATTAGCACAAGTTCCATTTGATCCCTGGGATCTAAGTTCAAAGTTTTCTTTATCGATGCTCATGAGGTCGAGTTGAGTCTAAATTATCCAACAAAGAGTTAAGTTTATTTTATTATTTTTTTCTTAAAAATAATATACTTGGAGATGAAAAACAATTTAAATTTGAGAGGATAAAATTTAGATTTGATAAAAAAAAAATCGGTTGTGTACTTAAGAAAAACTAATTATAATTTACTAAATTTCTTTTACCTAACTTCTTATAGTTAAAATATGTTTCTTATTTACAATTGTGCTAGAAGAGAAATTACTATTTGTGCTTCCATATATACCCCAAAATTTTAATTTTCATAGAATTTATTTATAAAAAATAAAACCAATTGAAGAACCTAAAGAAATTTTAATTTTCATAAAAAAATTAAATAATAAATACACCCTTAATAAATTAAATCAACAAATATACATTCATAATTATACATAATTTTACATAACACATACACTTGTAACATCAACATACCAACATATGAAATCAGAAATCGCATTACACCTAGAACATATCTTATATGAAATATTCCATTATATCAACATGTTCACAAAATGTTTGCAAACACATCAACATCAAACTAGAGTCTATTACATGTCTATATGTTCACATCAACATGTTCACAACCGCAAAAATCTGTTTTTTGAAACACAATATTTACAAAACCTAAAAAATTATAACATCTAAGCCAACCTGCAGAATTCACAAAGCTCTATAATTTGTATCCAAAACCTGCAGAATTTACAAAAATAGGTAGTTAGTGATCATTCAATTAAATGAATAAAAATTTATTAAACAATAGTGTCAAGTATATTATATCATATTTATTCTAAATTAATTTTCTTGATTAATCTCTTCATTTCTTGGTGTCTTTTTAGGCATGCCCCTTCCCCTAAAAATGAGCAAAAACAATTCAAATCAATCTCTATTAGCAACTCAACAAACAAGTAATTGATTAATAATACAATTTCAATGATGAATATGATAAAGACAAGCTCAGTTACTGTTTCCCAAAATTAAGGCAGAAGTAAGTGATTATCAAGTTTGAAGAAAATTAAAGGATGATCATAATACCAAGTATTTCTAAAATATAATAAAGAAAGTAAATGAAACATACAATATTCCTAAACTGCTACCTTGATTTACTATTGATCTCCAATCCATGGCCTCTCTCGAGCTCTTCTAAAAGCCTGAAATTTATGACAAACTGCTGCTGTATAAATCAAAGAAAAATCAGAAAATAAATAGAAAATATCATCCTTAACATTGGTTCCATTTAAATCAAAACAAATAGAAAGAAAACCCTAATTCACTAGCTCTTTTCTCCAAATAAAACTTACTGTAGTGTTAATTTGGGGTAAAAAACCATGCCTCTTATCATGCATGCATTCAAATGAACAAAATTACAAACATTAAATCAAAATAAATAGAAGGAAAACCCTAATTCACCAACACTTTCCTCCAAATAAAACCTATTGTTATGTTAATTTGGAGAAAAAAAAAACTCGGCCTCTTATCATGCATGCATTCAAATGAATAAAAGCACAAACATTAAATCAAAACAAATAGAAAGAAAACCCTAATGCACCAGCCCTTTTTTCGAAATAAAACCTATCGTAGTGTTAATTTGGGGAATAAACTATGCCACTTATATATCATGCATGCATTGAAATAAATAAAAGCACAAACATTAAATCAAAACAAATAGAAAGAAAACCCTAATTCACCAACCTTTTTCTCCAAATAAAACTTATTGTAGTGTTAACTTGAGGAAAACTACTCTGCCACTTATCATGCATGCATTCAAATGAATAAAAGCAAAAATAGAACAAGAATATTATAGAAGGAATGGGAAGGGATTCCATATCTTCAAGTGATCACCGGGGAGAGTCAAAGCCCTAACCCTAGTCCATTTAGTGGAGAACCCTAACCAGTGCTCCTATCAAGATCTTGGAAAAAAAAAAAAAAAACCTTAGTTTGTTAGCGGACACGAGCGAAGAGAGGAGAAGCTGAGCAAAGGGGAATCAAAGAGGAAGAGAGAGACAAGGTAAGACGAGCAAGTATGAGCGGAGCGAGTTGACTTTAGTGGGCCGAGAGAGATGAATTGGAAATCTCATTTGAGAATTGTAACTTTGGGTGTATTTTGGATATATCTTTTGCCTTAACCCCTAATGTGATTATAGTTAAATTATTCTGATTAACTCCTGTTAACAGATCCTAACTACAAGAGTATGTAAACAATTGTATATGTCATATGGTATGTAGATAATTATGTTTTTCTCAAGAGTAAATATATAATTATAATAATATTGAGTGAGTACTATTAGGGATGCTGGTAACAAGGGGTGGGGCTGAGGCAGAGAGTGGGCCTTTACCTGTAACCGCCCACTTCCACTCCTCAACCTGCCTCGCCATGCCCCACTTCGCCCAAATACTGCATTGTATGAATACTTGGCCAAATCCCACTTTGTTTTTCCCTCATATCCCTAAAATTATGTATATAATATATATATATATATATATATATATATATATATATATATATAGGGTATGTTTTGTAATTTTTAGCAGGATTTAAATGGGTGTTTACCAAACCCTCCCCCATACTTCTCATAAAAATCTCACCGCCCTTGCCGCCTCCAAAAAACCGTCCCATTCGGAGCGGATCGGGTCGAAGCCATGGATCGAGGTTAAAATCCCTGCAGTACTATAGATATCTAATTTCCTCTTTATTTATTCAGTCAATGCCGGCTCAAAATCGGCTCAAGTTCAAGTAATTTATTAATGGAATAACCTTGAACGAGCCGAATCAAAGCCGGCTCGGATTGTTTGACAGCCTTACAATGACTCTAATTTATCAAATTTTTTTAATGAATATATATATATTTTTTAAAAAGAAGGTCATGATAATATGAAGAATATAATAATTAATTATTTTAAAAAAATGAAGAAAAGTAAAGGCGAAACACAGACCAGTTCCTCTCCTCTCGATCTTGACGGCTTGACCCCAATTCCTCCATCTTTCGGCGTATCGAGCTTCAACGATGATGAGCGATCGGGAACTAGATGGTTGGAGCCTGTTCATCTCGCTCTGAATCGCCATTTAATTCTTCAATCCATATTCCGATTCGTTTTCCTCTTGCTGGGATGGCTGTTTGCTGGTTCTCACTCTTCCTTTGCTTTGGATTTCTCTTTGGGCTTCTCGAGTGCAGCATCGGCGACCGCGATCCGATCTACAGGTATGTGCGGCTTTACTTTGAATTTGTTCTTTGTCCTTGGATTTTTAGATTTGGTTGTTTGTATTAAGCTGTGAACAAGTAGTGGTTGTTGATGAGATTTTGTGAAGATTTAGAATTTAACATTACTGTGTTTGATCACTGGTGCTCTTGTGGAATTAAAGTAGATGACTTTTGTTTTAGATAGTTTAATAATGGAAGTTTTCTCAGGACTCGTAGAATTTGGAGATTAGTGATGCTTTTGAACCAGGACTCATAATTTTGTTGAATGATTGTATAAAAGTTTCTTTTTTATGTGTTTCTTTATAGGGAGAAAGGGGTGGATGACTCTCATTTTATTTGAATCTCAGAACCTTCTTCTTCGTTTCCTTCTAAGTTCGATTAAAAAAAAATAAAATAAAAGGTTTGATTGCAACAATTGGATTAGTTTAGACTTGAAAAAAGAAATCAAGTAGTTCTTTTTGACTATCTTTTGAAGTATGATCTTTTCATTTTAAGATGTTCACCAAATCTTTGGGTTATGGAATAGAAAGTAGATTTTACTGACAAAATTTCATCAAAATCTTCCTTAGATTTGAGAATTACCCTCTTCAACTTTTGAAAGGATGATTATATTTCTGAGTTATTGCTGGTGATTATGAATCTCAACATTCATAATCAACTTCTGTAATGGTTCTCGATCCATTTCTGACTCTGATGACATTTTTATACAATTTTGATAAGCTATCCTATTGAATCTAGAAATAAGGATTCAAACTGCAATAGTCTGTATATTGGAGTTTTATACAGGTGCTTTATATATGTGGGTAAACAATGATATTCACTGGAGAATTTTTGCAGAAGAAGAATGCCTGATGGGAATTTTGACTATCTTTTGTAGTTTGATCTTTTCATTTAAGATGTTCACCAAATCTTTGGGTTATGGAATAGAAAGTAGATTCTACTGGAAAAATTTCTTCTTATCTTTTTTAGATTTGAGAAGGTGATTCTTGGCGCAACGGTAAAGTTATTACCATGTGACTTGGAGTTTTTTATACAGGTGCTATATGTGGGTAAATTCACTAGAGAATTTTTTTGCAGAAGAATGCCTGAATGGGAATTTTAACTTTCCTTTTGTGTAAATCTGTCAATGTGCTGTTAGTTTCAAGCTTGTTTGAACCTGATAAAAGTTTGCATGCTAATTTTTCCAATTAGATGCATAGAATCCATAAATGAGCTTGGTTCAATCTTTATATGATGACATGTTTAATATGGCAGAAACTGTGTGGAGCAATGTGTAGAAATGGGAAACATTGGCACCGTATCCATTGCCCATTGCAAGTTTCCACCAGATGGTGCAAACGTCAATAGCTCATGGTATATGCAAGAACCACTTTACGTGCAGTGGAAACATCTGAACTGCATAAGTGAGTGCCGCTACCACTGTATGATGCAAAGAGAAAAGGAGAGAGAAGCTCAGGGACAAAGTCCTGTTAAGTATCATGGAAAATGGCCCTTCAAACGGGTCTTCGTGTTTCAGGTTTGTTGCTAGTATCATTTACTCGGGATGTTTCACAGAAGCTGCCTTCCATATGTGATTTATTTCCCTCTTGGTCATGATGTTTTCCTTCAGGAGCCTGTTTCTGCTGCCTTCTCAGCACTTAATCTTTTGATGCACTTCATTGGATGGCTATCCTTTTTCATCTTAGTACATTACAAGCTGCCTCTGAGACCTCAGAGTAAGAGGACATACTATGAATATACTGGTTTGTGGCATATCTATGGGCTCTTATCAATGAATGCCTGGTTTTGGAGTGCAATATTCCATACACTGTGAGTCATGTGACCTGTACACTATAATGCTCCACATTGAAATTATTATCCCTCAAATGTTAATCAGTACCTTCTCATTTTCCCCCAGAGATTTCAATTTGACAGAGAAGTTCGATTACTCATCGGCTGTGGCCCTTCTAGGATACTCTGTGATTCTATCCACACTGAGAGTCTTCAATGTGAAGGATGAGGCATCTAGGGTCATGTACGCCGCTCCAATTCTAGCCTTCGTGACAACACACATCTTATATCTCAACTTCTACGAGCTTGATTATGGTTAGTTTTCCTTTCTTTTGTCCATAGATTTTTTTTTGTTCACAGTTTAGGCTTGTTAGATTTATCAGTCGTCAATCACAAGCGGGTTGCATTTATCTTAAACTGTTTGATTTTGTACTTCATAAAATATGTGAAAAGGAATGAAATCATTCTGAAAAACCAAAAAGAAAAACACGAAAATGATTATAATCTAGCCTTTATGTAATTTTATAGGGGATTCATCGCGTCCTGTTTTATTTAAATCTGTTGGCCCGTGTTTGTCACTTGGGATGCTTTGCTTTCAGGTTGGAACATGAAAGTCTGCCTGGTGATGGGTTTTGCTCAGCTTATCATGTGGTCAGTTTGGGCTGGCATCACTCGCCATCCTGCTCGCCTCAAGCTGTGGACTGTTGTCTTTGGATGCGCCCTTGCGATGCTATTGGAGATTTACGATTTCCCTCCATATCAGGGATACGTAGATGCCCATGCACTATGGCATTTTAGCACCATCCCTCTCACTTATCTCTGGTGGAGCTTCATCAAGGATGATGCAGTCTATCGTACTTCGGCCCAAATTAGGAAGCTAAAGTAAGAAGAAGAAGAAGAAGAAGTTCAGAAGCATTGGAACCAACATATGCTTATAGACTCTGATTTTGCTTGTCATCCTAAATTAACATTCTCCTTTTTGAAGATTGAACCCTTGTCTATTCCCTCTCTGTGTAGGAGTATTGATTGATTTCCAAATTGAGGGGTGTTTCACAATGTAATTTAAAAAGTTTTATACTCGTGATAGTGTCCTTCTTAGGATGGTATTTTTATTTAACATGTTATTTAGTGATACAGTTTTCAGTTGGTATCTAGTATTTTCTCTCTTTTCTTTTTCTTTGTATTATGAAAAGAACTTTTATTCTTATATATCTATTTGATAGAATTATAGAACTCACATATTAAACTTTTCCCCTTTTGAAAACACATCAGGTTTAATCTATATATTTATACAAAAATATATCTTTAATTTATGTTTTGGCCCCTAAAGTGTAGGAGAAAAAGAAATCATTTAACACAAAAAGTGCCAAGTGGTGCACATGTGGCAAATTTATATTAATGTATGTGGCGTTGAATGCTAATAAATTTAGGGGGCACCAAAATAAATATTTTTTACTTTAGGAGCCAAAAAAAAAAAACCTCATTTTATGGGCTATTAGTGACAGTAAACCATAAATAGATAAAGACCCTGCAGAAGCATCCAAAGAAATAAGAAAGGCCAATGAGGAAAAATGCATCTATTAACTTGGGAATGAAACATGACAAAGGCTGGAAATTCTAAACAGGATAGACATTTACAGAAATACAATGCAACTGATACTGGAGATAACACCTGTTGAATGATGGAAACTCATTTCCAAAACCATACAGCAGGAGCTATCAACAAAATCAGAGCAGCAATAACATCACCCAAAAAGAAAAACTAACAAGATAAATTGATCACAAAAAAATAATAATAAATCATGTAATCTTCAGAGAAGAAAGCCAAATTCATTGGTTGTTCCATGTTCTCAGCAGAGACTGACCTGATTCGAGAAGAAGATTACCACACTTGTAACCTCCAAATGAACATGAGAATACCTTTGCAATCCAAGCTATAGGCGAAAAATGAACCGACCAGATCTAGATGCAGTGATGCCCTCACAAGTAACCTCCATAATTCAACCCACTTCAGTTCACATCTTCGTTGCCTAATAGATCGAATCATGGAATTATCTCTGCCAACGGATCAAAACTTACTACAAACTTGCGCTGGATAAAATTTTAGACAGAGCAGATATCAGCAGAGACAGGTGATGATCCTGAGACAAGTCTAGTAATCTCAATAGCTCCATATGGAAAAGATGCCGACAGGTCGCTGGAATAAAAAACTCACTTCAAAATTAAAACCCCAGAATTCAGACCCTCAGGCATCAAACATTTCCAAATGATCAATGCTTGTGTCAATGATATTTCAAACAAATCTAACCAGAAGAAACAATCTCCTTTCCATGGTCATCTTCGTTAATTGTCCTTTTAAGTCTTCTTAACCATATCTCATAGTCCATTGGATAAGGCGTGCCACATAGACTGTCAACATAATCTGCAAAGGCTTTCAGCACAGCCGATACATCCCCAAGCTTCTGCTGTATAACTCTTCTTGACCATGATTTTTCTCTCCATTGTAGTGCCCCTTCAACTGAATCCAGGTCAGGAAAACTCCCCCAGATGAAAAATAGAGCAAATAGATTAGACTCTCAGCATCTGACGCTGCACACAATTTTCCTTCCTGAAGGGCATAAGTCGAGGAGAAGAATAAATTCATGGATGGTCGGTCTCTATCCTCCAGAACAGCATGACCCCATCCAATAAGTACAAAGAAAGTACGCTTCACACCAGTGTTCACATAGATCACATTCTCTGGACGTATGTCACCATGTCTGATTCCTGCAGATGATGCAGTTGCAAGAGCTGACAGACAGTCATGGCAGCATTTGAGGGCTTCTTCAGGCCCAAATGCTCCATTTTTTATCATACTGGACAAAGTTTCACCAACTGGGGAGGTAACTAGTATAGGAGTACCACACCATGGATGGCCACAGTTTCCACCAGAGCTTGGTTTATTGCATTGACCAGGATGTATAATTCGTCCAGATGCTGCAACCTGTGGCAAGAACTTGCTAGACAGGCCTCTCTGTTTCATCAGAGACAATACCTTGGTCTGCCTCTGGACATGGTACCACAAATTCATATCCTCCCATGCTGGTTCCAAATGAGAAGGACGGGAACCAACATACAATAGTAGAGGTTTTCCCGGTTCTTCTACAGGAGTAGCACTATATATTGGAACTTCACTGTCCATTAATACTTCATTAATCTGGAAACCTTTTTGCCAGTTTGAGTCTTCCAACCATAGAACTGAGCCTATCTCCAGCTTCAAAGTTTCTTCAGATTCAACTTGGACTCCGTCCTGCACTTCAACAATTTCCGGGGAAATGCTGCGTCGCTGGAAAGGAAACAAGCCATTCCCATTCACCTGTGCTGCATCTACCAATTGCCTTTCTATTCTCCGGTTCTTTAACCGGGTGTTATGCTCTGCAGCTAAATCTTCAAGTGAATACTTTGGCATACCACAAAACTGGACCATAGAGTAGAACGTTGCTAAAAGAACCTGCAGAGTTCCAATATCTCCCCAGTTGGCATTGCCCAATTTGTTCCATATTCTATCAATGGGAGAAACACTGATTTTCGCATTGGTCTTTATCCATTCAGCTGCACATTCATAAACATTGCTAATATCAAAGTCCAACTTGTTCACATCACCTTCAACCTCCACCACCCCACCATATTGTGAGTCAACAAGAAGAACAAACACACAGTTTGAGTTCTGAACAATAGTTGTTGATCTGCTGAGGCTTCGTGACAATAGAACACGGAGAGCAAAGAACAATGCTTCCCCAAGGACAGAGGGTGAGGGCTGCTGGTCACTCTGCATAGAAAGAGTCCCTATGTCAGGCCTCAATAAAGTTAATATCAGAATCTGGTCCCATCTACCATATGTATGCCTATTATTTTTCAACATTACAGCAGTTGCACAAAGACCTTCTAGCTTTCCACTGGCAATTGCCCTCTCCAGCTGGATAAAATTTGGAGCTCATTACTGTGTATACATGCAACTGAAAAAGGCATGGGCACATCTTGACCCCAAAAGGTCTCCCACAAGCCCTTCACACTAGCATGTAGGAAGTCTTCAATAGCAAGATGTGCAGTTGCTTCAACAGCATCAGATGTTGATGCATATAAAGCATTTGGCATCCGTATCAACTGTTGAAAAGAAACATCCTCAAGAGCATAATCAAAACTCTGAAGTGCTGTCAACTCAAAAGGAACATCAAAGACAGGCTTCCGGAACGCTGACTCTTCACATGAGCCTGAAAACCAATCTTCTAAATTCTCTGTCAAGATTTCACAATCAATGAATTTCCTAAGGAACTCTTTCCGAGCAGAAGATGATGAACCTCGTGCCCGACCTGATGACACACTAGACCTTTTAGGCCCAGAACCTGCTGATGCACGGTCAGGGGATCCACCTGTCAAAAGATTCATGAAAAAGAATTATACTACATCAGAAACAACAGTGCAAAGAGAATGACCCTTGCATTCAATGCTAAGTTAGCTTTCAAATACAGTGGAAATTTTAGGTTGCTAGGAAACATCCAAAAGGAGTGGGAATGTGCTCCATCACTGAAATTCTTAAATCTTGCACTATGGAAAGTATGACACATGTTGTTGATCGTATGAAAGCTAGACTCACATAATCATTCATTATAATATAATATAATCCACTGTTATCCCCAATTTTGTGAGGTAGGCACATAAACAAGTAAGCATTGCCAAATATTCAGTCTTTCGTCACAAAATGCTGTGGCCTTACTTGTCAGGAGATCCGAAATTTCCCCAAAACGCTTCAATATTTATTTCCACGTCAGAGGTTTAATAATATAAATGACATATATAATGAAATATGCCAAATGAAAAATCTGGAAAAATGTCTTGTTCAGGGATTGCCATAGACTGTAAGCATTGTCATAACTCATTAGCAAGACTTTCTGGGAACCATAAAGATTGAGAACCAAATTTATTGAGGAAGAACAATTTCAAACTTCAAAGAAACAGGAGAAAATGTTGGCATCAAACAAAGCACAGGCATAAGCTCTCTAATGACAAATCAAATTCAATATCAACCATCTGAAGCTGATACTGGCACCAGTTCTCCTCCATCTCCCACTGTCTATCCAGCTCCCATCACTCAACCAACATACCCAGCATGTCTCTGAAGCCTGAACATTTATTATCAAAATTATGAATAATAACTGAATAAGATTAAATGCCTCACATGTTCACCGGATCAGTTAATCAAGACTCGTCTCTTGCATTCCATGAGATGCAAAAATCCTATACCACTACAATCCCAAAGTGCATCTCTCTTCACTAAAATCCATAGAGAAGGGTGTCATTAGTGACATTAAAATCAGAGACCAAAGTGTTCATCGCAATATGGGTAGTTCAATACACTAATCAACGACTGACCAAGCAATGTGGATTTGCTAAAATAGTTACTTCTTTAGGAAAAGGACACCTCATACAAACATAGCACACTCAAATAAATAGATAGATGTTCTAGCACAAACATTATATCCACCAAGAATGAAACCAACACAGCCATATAAAACCACATTAACAAACAAATAATTTTCTAGGTCAATGAACAAACACCAAGCAGTTTTGGGATCATCTCACCTAGGCTACCAAAACCATAAAATGGTTGTTCATCTAAAGTGTAAACAATATCAAGATCCCCTTAGAAAATCAAAATCAAAACAACATCAAACCATCCGACCTAAACAATAAACCACAAGAACAGCTAAATAAATAAACAAATAATTTCTATGAATCTGCAGGCAAATCCCTTACCTTGAGAACCAGAACGCGAAGCGCCCTTCTTCAACCACTCATGATACGCAAAATCATCACCCGAAGCCATCACAAATTCTGCTCAAAAAACACAACGCAGACAATCAAAACAAGAGAAACTCAAACATCAATCCCAAATCCCAGGTCACCGCATTTCAATATACGAAACCCTAAACCTCAAATAAGACCAATTAACAACACCAATTAAGAAACAACTCAGAAAAAGACAGAACCGGAGGAACCAAGAACACTCCCCTGTCTCAACACCAGAAGAACAAACAAAGGGAAAAGACGAACTTCATGAGTTCTCCGAAAATAGAAACGGATCAACAGAGACTACGATCCAGCGGATCTAGAACGAAGAAGGAGATGAGAAGAGAGGAGAGGGAGAGCGGGCTTACCAGCGCGACGATGGCGATCGGCGGAGGAGCGGAGGATGCGAGGAGGGAGAGCAGGGAGGGGTTCGCAGTGAGGGTGTTCACCATTGGGAAAGAGGAGGAGAGAGAGACATGGGGGGTGGGGGTGGGGGTGGGGGTGGGGGTGGGGGCAGCGATGGGCACGCTACCGAACGACGGTGAGGGGTGGGGACTCGGGGAGTGTGACCAAGAAGCGGGGCCCACTTCCCTCGGGTGGGCCCCACTTTAACCGGACCGAACCGACTCGGGTCAACCATTTGACCTCCATAGACCGGATCAACTAAACCGGACCTAATACTAGAATTTTTTTCCTGTGTTTATTTATTTAATAATGTAAAATTCCAAATCTTAGGATTTTGATTTTTATATCAGTTAAAAAATATTTATATATAATTTTAATTATAATTAAAAATAGGTAAAATATTTTTTTTTTAACAAGAGCGACAAGCGCCCCC
Organism: Dioscorea zingiberensis; assembly: GCA_026586065.1. Taxonomy (NCBI): domain Eukaryota; kingdom Viridiplantae; phylum Streptophyta; class Magnoliopsida; order Dioscoreales; family Dioscoreaceae; genus Dioscorea; species Dioscorea zingiberensis. The sequence continues at coordinate 45,000,119 of CM048824.1, forward strand.
ACATGAAAAGTGAAGGACTTGTACAAGTGGTGTAGCTCGATCCTATGTTAGTTCATAGGAGAACATCACCCGTGTGGCAGCTGAATCTTGTGTGAGTCCACAGAAGAACATCACTTGCCTGACAGTCACATTATAAGAATGGGGATTCGATCCCGAGTTCTTTCATAGGAGTCCTCACACTTTAATAAGGGACTCTAATACCGATAGGCTTAGATGTTGTTGCCTGTTAATAGGTGAAATATCTTTTATACCTTTGACGTATATACTTCTTAAATTGTAAAACTTCATGTATATACTTATTTTTCTAGGTTATACTAGCAAATGACCCTCGTGTTACTCAAGACTTTCTAAAAAATAATATTTATATAACAACAAATGCCTCTTGTGTTGCTATCAGCTTTCATAAAAACAAGTCACATAAAATATTAATAATTTGTGTTAATTAACAACTACTACAACATGATCATTGGTTTAAAACGTGTCCAAATAGTTGTTATGATTTTTAAATTTTTTAAAAAAATTAAAAAATCTGAATATAATTTTCTCATTTTTTGGAATTTTTTAAAATCAAAATTATTTATAACCAATTTACTCTATATATTAGTAATATAGATTCATATTTATGTTTTTTTTTAATTATTTTCATTTCAAGTTTTAATTAATATTATTATCATATTTATATTTTTAATTAAGATATTTGGACGGTAAACATTTAAAGGTTATATTTTTAAAAAACTTATCAAGATCTTTTGATACTTGTGACTTAAATAATCTATATATATATAACAAGGTGCAAATTGACTAGATCGAATCAGCCAACTAAGAATAAGATATGATCGAATTCAATTTAAAATCAAATCAAACCAAACACAAAGATTAAAAATTTAAAATTAAGAAAAATGATGATGATAATAATAATAATAGTTTGGCATGATGAATGGAGGAAGGAAATGAAAGACATGAGTAAAAACTCTTGAAAGATCAGGTGGCATGTGGGAGCTTTATGTAACAAAATGCTTAAAATAATGTTTGAAGACAATTATAGTGCTTCATTTCATCCTATTGGATTATTGTGCTCACGTGTAGGTTAGTATTATAGTCCCTTCACGCCACTTGGGCCACACCAAACCAACCTTTTTTTTTTAAGTTATTTAATGGTGTGGTTCAACTGAACATTGTATCTATTTTCGTCTGTTATTTGTCATTTTCTTAACAAAGACTTATCGGAGAAAAAACTATATTTATATAGGTCAAAACTATCTTAATTGTAAATATATTTTTGAGAAAATCATAATTGTAAGTATACCCTCAAATTTCTCATTTGATTTAAAGACGGTAAATCATGGGTCAACGAAATACCTCTTGTACCCTTAAGATAAATTTTAATTATTTTAAATGTTGTGTTTTCAGAGATATATTTATAAATTTATAATTAAATAAAATTTTTAGGAATATATTTATAAAAGGATATAATGGTATTTTTTTATGGCTAAGTCTAATAACAAAGGGATGAACACCTTGTATTAACTTAGGGTATATATACAATTGAATGAGAAATCTAATGGTATATCCACAATTATAATTTTCCAAGTATATATATATATATATATATATATATATATATATATATATATATATATGGTTAGCTGATTTTCTGGTTCTCTTTGGAGTTGTTACCAGTTTTGGCCAACTGATAGTCTTCTCTTGCTGGAGTTGTACTTTTGCAGGTATCTTTTGAGGTGAATCAACCTAAAACGGGACAAGAACAACACTTTTGAGAGAAGGGAGGGCGGCCTAGATGCCCAAGCACACTCCGACGGTTAAGTTAGTCGGATGTTCGTCAGAGAAGGAAGTGGATTTTTCTTAGGGATATTGGTCTCTAAGTTTTCAGAATGAACTTACCTCCCCTTTGGGGCTTTCATCCCTTTTGTGCCTTTGGGGGCTCCTTGGGATCCGTGTCCTTTGGCCCCTCCTATTTGTCTCCTCGGTGTGGGGCTAGAAGATGGGCAGCTCCCCTCGGAACCCGTGCCGCAGTAAGGGGAGGTAATGGGAAGGTCGACACGTGGAGAGTGAAATCTGGGTATATCACTAGCCACCCCCCCTCCCACCCCTAGCAGTACCCGATGTCTTTTTATCCTCGGGAGTCGTCTGTTAAAAGAGTTGGGCTATTTTAAAACATAAGAGACTTAAGTTGTCTGAGAAGTCTTGGGGAGGAGACACTTTCATGACATTCTCAAGAATGGCTCGAGATGAGCAAGTCAAGGTTCTTGCGAATGCGAGATGTTTGGAGTAAAAAAATCTCGCGGTAGTTGATGAGGGGCGGCAGATGACGTGGGGACGGATTTGTACGCGTCTTATTAATTGAGGGCCACGTCTTTTTGAGTCCTGATGTAACCTCGTTTGAAGGGTCACCCGTCACGTTTTCCTAGGTGATGATGAGGAGGACCCCATCACACTACGTGTTGAGCTCCAGGCGAACTAACGCTTGATGTGTGTGTGTGTGGGTGGAGGTGGGGTCACTCTTGGCCGTTGAGGCAAATTCCAGGGTTTGTTATATAAGCATAAGGGTTCCTTCTTCACGACGTTGTTTCGTTGTCTGCAAGCGGCTTCGCTAGACTTCCTATTTCGGTCTTCTTGTTCTCCCGTTTTCTATCCCAGGTAATGGTGTGTCCTTCTTTAGTTGTTAGGACGAGGGGAGCCGGGACTGGGTCTTCTCCCCTTGTGCCCAAAGGGACCAGTATTGCCTCAGTTGGCAGTTTTGTTTCCCCTGGTGAGCTCAAGCGTTCAACTCGTCAGTTCCTCATTAACTCACCTCCCTTTTCATGTAGAATTCCCAAGCCTCATGAGGGAGCGAATAATCCTCCTAAGGGTGAGATTGCAATTTACATGGATGGCCTAAGTGTTGGCCTCTGACTTCCCTTTTTTGCCATATTTCGAGAGATTCTTCATTACCATAAGCTATGTCCCACACAACTAGTTCCCAACTCTTGGAGGGTTCTATGCGGGTTTGTCATGGTCTTCTAGCATCTCGGGTTTAAACAGACTATGCGCTGGTTCCGACTTTTGTTTTCAGTGAAATCCATCCCGTCTCCACAGTTTGGTAATGCTTGATTACTCGGTAGGAAGTCTTTCTTAGGTCCCGGTTTATCTTCGAACTGTGAATGGGAGACAAATTATTTTGAGGCTCTTATAATCAGGCTTGGAGGGTCCCAATCCGCTGTGTTCTTTCCAAGACCGATACCGCCTGTGAAGCCGGATAGTCATATGAGGAGAGGGCTCAACTAGAAGTCCTCCAAAGCCTACCCAAAACCCTTTTAGTCCAACTGGTCATCCTGGAGAACCTTCTGGCCAATTATTTTTTTCAACCAAGGGTAGGACGTGCTTTATTTTATTATTGGGAATTGTTGTGTTGTTGGGGTGGAGGTAGATTGTGTGTTGATGTTGTGCTGCGTCTGCAGGTCCATGAATGGATCTCGATGAGCTGGTGGGCTCTCTTCTGTCTGCGGCCCGTACTATTCCCGTCAACTCCCCCACCAAGAAAAGGAAAAATGTGGTTGGTGAATCGAGCAGGTCGAGGAAGAGAACCCAGGAGGACTGGTTTGAGCTTTCGGGGAGCCACTCCAAAATGGAGGAGGAGGTTCCCGACTTGATTTTACACCGTCGGCATCCCCATATTGTGGAAGCCAAGGTTGAGGAGGATGGTGACGTTGAATTGGCAAGTTCCTCTCGACAGGCAACAAGGGTTGTGGAGGTCCACATTCCTGAGCCGACCGTGGGAGGAGCACCCACCGGAATGGGGGGCATGAATCACTTGCTCGGGAGGGACAGGCTTGCTGACCCCTCGCCCACGAGAGACAGGGCTGGGACCTCCAGAGGCAAGCGGGCGGGGACTTCCTGAGGCGAAGGGGCCCCTTTAGCCGGAGCGGGCAATGGGGTCGCACCTGGGATCTTTCTGCCGATAATGCTGCTGCTACTGCGACGTTTGAAATCATCCTCTCTCCGGTCTTCAAGCACAAACTTTTGAGTTTGCCCACTAGATCACTGGTTGACCACCTTTCCTCACTCAATTTGACGATATAAGCTTTCTTATCCTCCTCTTCGGGCATTTATCACCTATTTATCCTCTCTGCATCGCGCCTCATCCCAGGTCGGCTATGTTTTAGACCATATAACCATGCGTCTTCGCAAGGAGGTAGATGAGAGGAATCCAGTGGGTGAACTATTGGAGAAGCTGCCTGAAGAAAAGGAAGTAGGAACTTCAAGTGGCCTTGGCGGGTTCCGAGCAAGATCGAGATCATTGGAGGGTGGAGTGAGAGGCCTTGCAGCGACTATCCAACGAGTTGGGCAAAATGGTGAGGGCGCTCGCTCGAGATATGGTTAAGACACATAAACTTTTGGAGGCTGCCCAACAAGCTCGTGATGATAAAGCGGCACGGTAGGACGAGCTTATTGGTGCTGGCATTGAAGATTATAAGGGTTCCCATTCATAGGCCGAGGACCTTCAGGCGGCGATAGAGAATCATATCGAGTCTTGGCCATTCCAGGCCTTCCTCGAGGATGATCAACAGAAAGTGACGGATAGAGTAGTGGCTAGATTCAAGGCCAGTACAGATTTCAAGGGGGTCGCTAAAAAATGCGCCAAGGACGGGTTCTCCATGTTTCTGACGTTGGCTCGCGCTTGTCCCGAGCTCTATCTTGCCAAGATTGATTATATGGATGCCCTGAAGCTTTGGGTGGAGATACGCGATAAGGAGAGGACTCATAAAGCTAAAGGCAGCACTTCCCACTGTGGTAGCTAATGAGTTTCGGCTTTCTTTCCTGTCCTTTTAGTTATTGTAGCTCCGTTACGAGCAATTTTGATAATAAAATGAATCTTTGCTTGCTTTTTGCCTATTGTGGTGTGTTCTGTTCTGCCTCCTTTTTCCTGAGATCTTTTAGATCTTTGGGCCAGATTATGCCATTGTGATCTATCAAGCTTGAGCATCTTGTTACGGTATGCCGAGATTGGGCCCCCTTACGTTTGAGGTCACGTTTTATTGTGCCAAGGTCGAGGTCGCGTTAAAACGCGCCAAAATCAGGGCTAAGCTCCAGCTTGCCAAGGTTGAGGTTGCATTAAAACGCGCCGAAGTCATGGCTAAGCTCCAGCTTGTCAAGGTCGAGGCCGCGCTAAAAACGCGCCGAAGTTGGGTCTAAGCTCCAGCTTACCGTAGTCGAGGCTAAGCTCCAGCTTGCCAAGGTCGAGGCCGCATTAAAACGCACCGAAGTCGGGGCTAAGCTCCAGCTTGCCATTTATTGAAGGGACCATTTAATTGAAGGGGCTTTAAATATAAGAACGAGTTTGAGAACTTGACCCTTTTATTGAAGCGAATTTAAATATAAGAACGAGTTTGAGAACTCGGCCCTTTTATTGAAGGGAATTTAAATATACGAACGAGTTTGAGAAATAGACTGTTTTATTGAAGGGACTTTAATAGGATATCGCTATTGGCGAAAAATGGTAGAGAAAGGAGATTTATTGATAATACCGCTTAAGATGTTCAGAATGGAAGGTCGGGGAACCTTTGTCCTTCCATATCAGTAAGGTAATAGATTCCCAGTCGAACGACCTCCGTTACTACATAAGGCTCTTCCCAGTTTGGGGTCAACTTCCCTACTCTGCTTTTGTTGCCCTGAAACATGTTTTGTCTTAACACCATATCTCCGGTCTGGAAGATCACCTCTTTCACCCGCGTGTTATAGTACTTACGAACCCTTTGTCGGTAAGCGGTAGCCTTGGCCGCGACCGTTTCTCTCTTTTCCTTTAGGAGGTCCAGCTCGAGCCGCAACGTTTCGGCGTTTGCTTCTTGATTGAACCATGAGTTGCAGGATGTAGGCAGTCTTATTTCTACCGGGATGACAGCGTCCACTCCGAATGTTAGGCTAAAAGGGGTTTCTCCTGTAGGTGTTCGGTTGGTAGTGCGGTATGCCCATAGGGTATTATGGAGCTTTTCTACCCAACTCGATCCGACTTGCATCACTCTTGTCTTTAGCCCCTGTAGAATAGTTCGGTTGGTGACTTCTAACTGGACATTGGCCTACGGATGTATTACTGATATTCGCCTGGAGTCGATCCCCAATTTCGAGCAGAAATCTTTGAAACTCCGACTATCGAATTGGCGACCATTATCGGTAACAATGGCGATCGGGATCCCAAATCTGGACACGATTGCCTTGAATATGAACTTTTGACAAGCCCTCTCAGTAATCTTTGTCATTGGTTCAACTTCCACCCACTTGGTGAAGTAGTCGATGGCGACTGTAATGAACTTTTGCTGCTGAATAGCCATGGGGAATAGGCCCAGAATTTCAATCCCCCAAATTGGGAATGGTTTCGGCCTTATAACAGAGGTGAGTTGGACTGTCGAGCCTCGGTGTATCCTGGCGTGTCGATGACAAACTTCGCACTTCTTAACCAGCTTGATCGCATCTTTGGATAAGGTAGGCTAGTAGTATCCTTGCCTGAGAATTTTGTGTTTGAGGGCCTTTCCTACGATATGATCCACTCAAATTCCTTTATAGGTCTCTCAAAGGGCGTACTCCGCTCTTGAGAGGCGAAGATACCTTAAATATGGCTGAGAGTATGACCTTTTGTACTGATGTTCCCCAATGATCGCATATCGGGGTGCCTTATAAGTTACCCTCCACGCTTCTTTGGGGTTGGGCGGTAGCATGCCGTCTTGTAAGTATAGTCGAATGGGATCCATCCTATAGGGTTTTGCGTGAATCTCCTGTAACTCTTGCTCGGTCTCGCTACTCCTATTGTTCAAATGTTGAATATTGATGGGAGTGTCGTTGTCCAGGTCAAATGATGATGCCAATTTGGACAAGGAGTTGGCGGTCTCATTGTCAGCGTGGGGAACTTTCACCATAAGGAAACACCGGAACCCCGTTGCTAGTCTCTTGACTATGGCTTTGTACTTGATCATGTTTTCTTCTTTGGCTTCAAATTTCCCGTTCCAGTGTCCTACCACCAGCTGGGAATTAGTGTGGGCTTGCAGGTCTTGCACTTCGAGGCCTCGGGCTAGCCTCAAGCCGGCAATCAGCGCTTCGTATTCCGCTTTGTTGTTAGTTGCCTTAAACCAAAGATGAGTGCGTTTGACGTTTTCCACCCTGACGGAGAGTGCAGTATTATTCCTACTCCCGATCCCTTCTCGGTCACCAATCCGTCGACACACAAGTCCTACTTATCTGTGGGTAGGGCAATATCGATTGTTCTTTCCGTGGTTGGAGGGGAAGGATCTTCCCATCTGCCCATCTCGACAATGAAATCAGCTAACACCTGGGCTTTCACCTTCATCCAGGGCCTGTAATTGATGTCATGCTCCCCGAGCTCGATCGCCCATTTCAACAACCTTCCTAATGTCTCGAGTCGTTGTAAGATGTGTTAGAGTGGCTAACCGATAAGGACTACGGCCTTGTAGCCTTGAAAATAAGGTCGGAGGCGACGAGCAACTGTTACAAGGGCTTACACGAGCTTTTCGGTAGGTAGATATCAGACCTCAGGTCGGTGAGCACCTTACTAGTATAATATATGGGCCTTTGAACTCCCTTATCATCTCGAAGTATCCTGGAGCTGATTGCTTGAGCACCTTTCGCCAAGTATAGGTACAGGTCTTTCCCTGATTAGGGTTTGACAAGTAAGAGGGGAGAACTAAGGTACTCCTTGAGTTGTTTGAAAGCCTCTTTGCACTCCTCACTCCACTCCATATTTGGGGCTTTCTGGAGTGCCCGAAAGAAAGGTAGATTCGTCTCTCCCAGTTTAGATATAAAATGTCCAAGGGCGGTCACTCGCTCGTTAAACGTCTGGACTTCCTTCACAGTCCTTGGCGAAGTCATCTCTTGTATGGCCCTGATCTTCTCGGGATTGTCTTTGATGCCCCGCTCCGTGATCATGAACCCTAAGAATTTGCCGGACTTCACCCCAAAGGCACACCTCTCGAGGTTGAGGTGTATCCCATATTCTTGAAGGGCTTGTAAGGTTTCTTGCAAGTCGGTGACGTGCTGGTCTGCCTATTTATTTTTCACCAGTATGTCTTCAACATAGGCCTCTACATTCCTTCTGAGTTGTTTTGGAACACACGTGTTACGAGCCTCTAGAAGATGGCTCCTGCATTCTTTAAACCAAAAGGCATGACTTTATAGCAGTATTTATCTCAGGCTGTGGTGAACAAGGTTTTCTACTCGTTGGATTTCGCCATCTTGACCTGGTTGTACCTAGAGAAGGTGTCCAAGAAGATCAGCATCTCATGGCCCGATGTGGCATCAATTAGCCCATCAATCAGCGAAAGAAGGAAGTAGTCCTTAGAGCAGACTTTATTCAAGTTGGTGAAATCAATACACATTCGCCATTTTCCATATGGTTTTTTTTTAACAAGGACAACATTTGAAAGCCACTCGGGATAATTATCTGATAAAACCCACTTTGAGGAGCTTGCCAACTTTCTCATCGGCAGCTTGTTGGCACTCGAGGGCGAAATGTCGTAGCTTCTGGATTACTGGTTGGACTGCCGGTTCTGTGCTGAGGCGATGTTCGATGACACTCCGACCCACCTAGGGCATATCCTCGGGTCCCTATACGAAGATGTCTTGGTTGTTTTGCAAGCATCGCATTATTTCTTCCTGAGCTTTGATTGAGAGTTCTGATCCAAGGTGTACCATTTTCCCAGAGAAGCCTTTGGTCAAGGGGATTTCCACCAACTCTTCGACTGGTGTCGCCCGCTCCTTCGAATTCTTAGCTTCGAGTTGGGTTTCGACCGTCATGGTTTTCGGAGTCATTTCCAGCGCCTATCTTTGAGGAGGGCAACGTAACATTGGCGGGCAGCCAATTGATCCCAACTTATCTCCCCCACTCGCTCTCCGTGAGATATTTCATGAGCAGATGGTATGTAGAGATGACTGCTTGGAGTGCAATCAACGCAGGCCTTCCCAAAATAAAATTGTAGCTTGACAAGGGACCTGACTGAAACTATGCCTCTCGCAGACAAGGGACCTGCATATGAAGGAATAAAAGTACGAGGGTTCAATTGCAAAAGCTACAAATAAATCCATGTATGAGTCGTAATAAAAAACCTTCAACGACAAAGATCGAAGGATTAGAGGGTGTGCTGATCGCGAGGCAATCATTCGTCCGTCCGTTCCGATCAACGAGTCAAGGATGCGGATGTTCCTACCGTGCGGGTACATGAGATCCATCCATCAAGGGATTATTTTTTAGTTCTAGGCATAGGGAGTAATCCAAGCCGTTTAAACAACCTCTTTGATCAGAACTGATCCAGACCGCTTATCTAGAAGTTCCTTTAAGTTCGAGGCAGTGTATTTAATCTCAGCCGCTCAAACTTTTCACAGGATGAAATTAATCCGAGCCGTTCATCTTTGATAAAAGAGTAAGTTAGAGGAAAAATGGAGACATCTGACCGTCCATCATTAAACCATCTGGGCCGTTCATCAAAGAGGATGTTGGATCCGGAGTATTATGGTTTGTATCTCGCCGTTGTTCTTCATCCACCGTTCGTCCGAGGGAAACTAATCACGAGGCAGCACAGGCTTCTTCTCTACCGAGCGCCGCTTCGACTCAGCCCTAGCTTCCGCGATCAACGCCGGCCAAGTATGGAAGGGTCCATACTTGGTTCTTCTCCGCGATCAATGTGATTGAAACCTTGTCCCACGGCCCTTCCCACAAGTTCTATAAGAAGGGAACCTACCCAGAACCAGCGCTGTTGTTTCCCTTCTCCTTCTCCGTCCCTCGAGAGAGAGATCGTGAAGGAGAAAGAGAGATTTCCTAGGGCCAGCGGGGTTACATGCTTGGCAGAGCGATGGAGGAGGTAATCGAGAAAGTCCTGAGGGTTGGGCACACAACCGGCACCTAGTTGTGTCGAGGAACGCATAATTGTCTTGAGGAGGAGCGATGGGCCGAGTACCCCTTTAAATCCCTCCTTCTCCTCCGTTTCCTTTGGTAGCAGTAGTCATGCATACATATAGTTTAGTTGGCCACGTCAGAAAGGGAGTGGGATCCGGCTCCGGTCACAGGAGCTCCGACAAGAATGTGACAGAGCTCGAGAACCTGGAGTGCTCGTCGCCCTAGCCAATAAGGATCCAGGGATGGAGATGTCGTCGGTCACCCATGCAGTTACTGGCGATCGCCGCTTCGGGCCGAGGCACCACCCTCACGCCAAAAGAGGCATGGGTTCGACCGGAGAGCCGTCTTACTCCGACGAAGCACTATTCAGAAGAACAGACACGAGCCCAAAACCAATTGATAAAAAATGGGAGCTGGTTGAGCCTAATCAAATAAACTAATGAATCAACTTAAAAGTTAACCAGTTGAATCAAGTCATGTTTGGAGAATTTAAGTGAGTCGGGATTCCTTTTTGAATCCAATCCGGTTAGATCAAGTCGATTAGGGATTAATGGATCAAGTTTAAAAGTTGAGTTTAATCAACTTGAGTGAATGGGTTGAGTCCAACCGGCTTCCAAAGGATGGGTCCAAGTCGGATTTAAAAGGGTTGGGTTCAACCAGGATTAGTAAAGAAAAGAGGAAAAAAAAAGAAAGATGAATTGTGTAAGGGTGGGGCTTTGAACTCAAGCAAACCCGACCAACATGATAGGCGTTAACCATTGGGCAACTGTATAACATTTGGTTGAGCGATAAAACTTAAATTAATTAAGGTTGGGTCTAACTAAATTATAGAGGAAATAAAATAGAGGGAGTAGGATTTGAACCCAAGAGCCCATGATTAAAGTAGAGCGCTCTGACCACTAGAATATAACTGTCTTTTAGTTAAAAGATGGGGTTTAGGTATTTAATAAAGAACTGTCATGAAATACAAGTAAAGGCCTAATTGATTAAATACGGTCCAAGAGTAGACCATTCATAAGCATCTAGAATTTACGAATAATTACCATTGCTTACATAGACCCTATTATCAGATTTCGACGTGAAGAGTTGAGACACGTCGGGAGGGACCCAAATCGAGATACTAGATCTCTGATAGAGGTAAGTACTCTTGCCTAGCTTTCACCTAGCTTACTTTGTTATTGCCATATTGTTTTGTAAGTACTTCTGCCTAGTACCTCTATTTTTTGGTTGGTTACTTTCTGGACTACATGTTTGTGCATGTAAGTACACTTGCCTAGTTTCCCTTATTTATTGGATAATCGCTCCTTTGTTTCATTGTTTTTAAGCTTACGCTTGCTTTTGCTTCATTATAAGTACTTTTGTCTTGTTTCCCTCATTTGAGGATTGATTGCTTCTTTATTCTTCTCGATGACATGCTTGTACATGTCTTCACTTGTGCTTATTGTTACCATGCTTGTATATTATTGCTTGGTTTTGTATACACATATCTGTTCTCCTACTTTGTTGAATTCCTATGTTAGCGTATGCTTGTTGATGTGCTAGCTTTTGTTGAATATGTTTGTGATCGCTGAACATATCTTCCCGTTGATCGACATATGGTTGTGGTAACACGTGAGCCTATGCTCCGTCCGGGTAAGTGTGTGTCGCCGGCTTCTTATGGTTGATTATGCCTTAACGGTCGGCACGTGACCGTGGAAACAAGTGAGTCTGTTCTCCTTCCGGGTTGGTGTGTCAGCTTTCCAAGTGTTGTCGATTCTCCGACTTAGGGCAGATTTGGTGCGGACGTCCAGGGGGAGGACTTTCTGGACGTCCTGTAGTCCTAACAGGGGGAGGAAACTCTGGATGTCCATCCGTCAGTGGGATGTTACACTGGCTGTGTACGTACATGTAAGAGCGCTACCGGACTCGAGGGTCTGTTATAGATATGAGATTGATAATTGGCCCAGGTTGATGACTGCCGGGGAGATGACTCGAAAGTTCTCTTATTTTTTTATTGAACTCCTTGCTGTGTGATTTTGCCTATTAAATAGTGATCCTTATGTGTTTGGGCTTGGCCTTGTTCTAGTTATGTTTTTGTGTGTTTTATTGGATTACTGTTTCATGATTGTTTCTTTTGACTTCATCGTATTCCTTGCGGGGGTACTTACTGAGCTTTCCATTCGAAAGCTCATTCCACTTGCTTCCTTCTTCTGTTTCAGGTCCTAAGGAGTAGGTGACTCGAGTTCAGGAGCTGCGCGAGGGATACCCTAGCAAAGGTTCGAGGACCTCAGATTTTTCTTGTGTGTGAGTTTCTATTTATAGGACCCTTGTAAGGCCTCAATTCTTGTAGTATTTTGAACCTTGATTATGTAGAGTGAATGTACCATTTTGATCTCATTCCGTTGTAAAACTCTGAGATATTGTTGACTTTATTTGAATTTTGTTATCTGTTCTTGTATTATCTAGGCCTTGTATTCAAGTGAGGTACGTCTCTACTTGGGTACGGCGGTCTATCTGTCTTGCAGAGGCCAAAGGTCGGTCAGTATGACATTTAAGTAATTTAATATCTTTCTAAATAATCATAAATTTAAAAAAATATTTTTATAAAATTTAAATCAGAAACGGAGTCAATCAATTTCTAATATTAGAAACAGAGTTAGAGTCATTCTAAAATATAAAATAGAAACAGATTTTGAATCCGTTCCTAATTTAGAAACGTATTTCATATCTGTTTCTAAAATAAAAACAGATTAAAAACATACTAAAAACATACTAAAATTATGTTTCAAAATTAAAAATGGATGTCAATTCCGTTTCTGGATTAGAAATGGATCGTAAATCCATTTCTAACCCGTTTTTATTTAGAAATAGAATAATTCTGTTTTTAAATTTCTGTATCTAATTCACTAGATTCTGGTAGTGATCTCACCTTCTACCTCTTTGAGAGACTATTAGGGTTAACGATCAATTTCAACAAGAGCACTATTATCCAAATCTTGGATTTCACATTAATCGTTTGACAACCCTAGCCACAACAATGATGACATGTTAAACTCGCAAAAATCGTGAAAAAATAGCAATAAGATATTAGTGATATTGGAACTCTATGAGGAGGACGTAGACGTAGAATTGAAGAATTTTTTACAGTTTAGTTGGAGGAATGAAGATAGATAAACTAAATTTATAAATAATTATAAATATTTAATTAAAAAATATTTACATAAAAGGATAATGAACTATTAGTCCTTGTAATAGTGTCAAAATCCCATATAGTCCATGGGGTGGGTGTTAGGGGGGGTGTAGTGTATAGTGTGTTGGGTAGGGACCCAACACTATTACAAGGACTAATAAATAATTGTCTCTTACATAAATAATTTTAATTAAATAATTAATCATATTTATTATTAATTGATATATTTGCAAACAAGAGCCAGAAGAGCTGGATAGAATTATGAACTACTAATTAGGCATCCTCCTGATTTAGTACTTGAGCTTTCCTATCTTGGCAGAAAGTCGAAGAAGGAAGATTGAACCTTACTTATTGATAGGGTGAAGCAGCATATCACCTCATAGAAAGGAAGATTATTCTCCACAAGCGGTAAGATAACCTTAATCAACTTAGTTATCATCACCATCCCTAACTCCTAGATGCCAATCGACCACCTCCCCGAATGGGTAATGACGAAGATTGAGGCCTTTCGCAAATACTTTTTTTGGAAATGAGGGAACCTAGAATCCAACGCTTATCGGCTAATAAACTGGGCCTAACTATGCCATCCTAAAAAATAGGGGAGTTGGGGCATCATTAATCTACGACAACTTAAAGTGGCTTTACTTGGGAAATGGTGGTGGAGAATCTTTAGGGAGGAAGTCCGGATGTGCAGCAAGGTCATCAAACATTCACACCCTCCTTAACAACAAAACAAATCCACTCAACCAACCGCCAATTCGGTCATCCTTCTTTTGGAAAAGGTATATGCAAACACCGTGTAGTCATCACAAACAATCTCATGATATGGTTTCAATAATTGGGTGGATGGAAAAGCACCAAGGAACATCTAGGAACCATTATGGCATATGGCGGGTAAATTTTTCAAGTGGGTACCATACTATGGCCGATTTTTTACTTTGAGCATCAAACTTCAATTTGTATATTTCGGGTACCTTGGATCAATTTGCTTTCACCGGGCTGGTACCCAAGGGTTTCTGGCAATTAAATGTTGAAGTTTAAGTCGGAATTGCCACATAATCCACAGGGAACCTAATTTCACATTTTATTGTATTGCATATCAGGCATATTCCGGCGTAAACGTGCCATGCATACCAGTGATTATGTGCCACGCCAGCGTATAATCCACGGGGACTAATGTGCCACGCCAACGATTACGTGCATATCAGACATATTCCGATGTAATCTACAGGGACTAAAGTGCCACACCAGAGTTTACGTGGTAATTTCAGCGTCAACGTCAACATCTAATTGCCGAAAACCCTTGGGTACCCACTCGGTGAAAGTGAATTGATTCAGGGTACCCAAAAGTTACAAATTGAAGGTTGATGCTCAAAGTGAAATTCGGCTATATTACGATGCCCACCTAAAAAATTAACCCGGTATATGGAAAGGAAAGTAAACCTCATGGTGGACAAGACTAAACCTCATGGTGGACAAAGCCACAAATGTCTAACCATGGGCAAGCCTATACTCAAAACTGACCACCTTACAAAGGAAGACAACTACATGACCTATCTTCACATATCCTACACTTTGATGACTGTGTGAGGGACCAAAGGATATGAAAATTTATGCCATCGTTTACATTCACAATTAATTTCTTATATCTTCTCTTAGTAAATGGGGGAATGAAAGGGACCATCCCAATGTGCCTTCTAAAAAAGGTCATACCCCCTAAAAACCAAGCTATTTATCTAGTTAGCGACAGATAACAAGATCCTAACACTAGACAATCTAACAAAGAGAGGCTAGATTGGGACATAGTTAACCTGCTTCCTCTGTAAAAGGGAACTTGAAACAGTGGCACATCTTTTCTTCCATTGCAGCTATGCATGAGATATTTGGAGCCACTTTGCCAACTTACTATAGTACCTTGTTTTGCCACAGTCATACCATGATGTATGAACAAATAGGCATGCCAAGCTGGGCATTTGCAAGGGCTAGAACATGGTTACTATGACCATCATTTGGAGTCTGTGGTTGGAAAAAAATCTAAGATGTTTTAATGATAAACAATGTATTTTCATAAAACTAGTTCGGGAAATCGATTTCCTCACTCTATCTTGATTTAATGCAGTTAATATGCCAAAATTTGCCAAGCTAGAGGCTATAAAGAACTTGATGAAGAGGAGCTTCGCTTTTACAAGAGAATAGAAAGCCTCAACAGCGATGACACGCCTAGAGAAGTGTGAAGCATAACCTTATAGACAGACAAATGCATCAATTTGTAGTGCTTATACTTTCATATTTCCCTGGATGTATCTGTCTTTCCATATTGTAATATCAATTCTATCTTTGTAATGTCACAACAACAACAACAACTCTTTTGTGACAGCAGCTCTTCCTCCTTTATCATCTTTTTTTTTTCTCATTCTCCTCTGAAATGCTCTGCAGTTCAGTCTCTTTGTCCATGAGGTTTAACTTCAGTTCATAAACTCCATTGGTCTCAATTTTGCTTGCTCATGGTCCCATCTTTCTTGTCTCCAACTCTCTATTCACATAGAGTATTCTTTGAAGAGCAGTCTCTTTGTCAAAGAGGCTTGCCTTCAAGTCAAAAATCTCAACCTTTGCATTCTTCAGTTCTAACTCTAGGACAACTTCTTTTTGCTCGGACTGAATCTGAATTGTATTCTAAATCTATGTTTCTTGGTGCTTCATCTCCGCTGCTTCGAGAACAGAATTTCAAATCATCCACCATGTTTTAACCGCATCTATTTGCTCCTGATTCTCATTAACCATGGCTCGAGCATTCACTTCTGCCTTCTTGCTATCTCTAAGCTATATGCATCAAAAGATTTCCCCACAGTGTGAACAGATATCACATCCGAATGTTTCTTCAGCAAGCAATCTTCCATTTACTTGAAATTAACCATCAATGTATGTGATTTTACCCAGGATTTATGTTTGGATTTGAGTTCTTGGAACCCCATCAAGAATGAATCCGGTTCCACCTCCGTGGTAACCCTCTTCTTATTTTGCCGCTCTCTCTTTTTTTCATCTCTCTCTTTTTTTACTCTTCTTCTTCCTTTTTTTTTACTTCTTTCCCTTTTTTTTGTTTCGCTTCTCTCTCCTATTTTTTTGTAACAACACAAAGATAGTGGCGGCGAACGGATAACGGCAGGGGATTTGACCAGATGTAGAGACATAGTGATCTTGACCACTTCATCGACGATGGGGCTGATCTCAGGCATCTCAACGGCGGCGTCTCAATTCCTCTATGGTATTACGGTCTATGGACGGACCTGAGCCTGTATCCTTTGGCAATACCATCAGAGATAGAGTCGTATCCGTTTGTTCCACCGGGATTAACCATATAGTCTCACCTCTCTTCCTTTCTCTCTTACTCTTTTTTTCTCTCTTTTTAAGTTTTGTTCTCTTCTTTTTTTTTCACTCTTTTTGTTTCACTTCTCTTTCTTTCTCTCTTTTTTTATTTATGCTCTCTTATTTTTCTCTTTTTTCTCTCTCTTTTTTATCTCTCTGACCAGACGGTGGCAGTAAGCGAATGGCGACGGCAGGACCGACAAGGGTGGCTCCGTTGTTGGTGGTGGTGACGAGAACGACGATTACCGATGACGATGGGAGTAATACCAATAAGGGCGGCTCCCTCGTTGGCGGTGGCGACGAGAACGGCGAATGGTGGCGATAACGGGAGCAATACCAACAAGGGTGGCTCCATCGTTGGCGGCAGCGATAAGGGGTTTGGGTTACATAGTATTGTTATATGAAAGGAAAAGGGAAAAATATCTGGACTTTTCTCTTTGCTTTTCCTCTCTAAAAACCTCTCTGATTTTTCCTCTATCTAAAAGTCCTCCTCTAAAGAGGTCTCCACTCCTCTATTTATAGATCCTCACAACCTAGATGATAAGATAGAAATTTGAAGTTGAGTTTTAATCGTCATGAGATAACCTAGATTAGATATAGTGATGATAAGAGGGAAAATATTTTAGTAGGTCACTAAACTTTGGTCGATTATAACTTCAATCACCGAACTTCAATTTGAATCAAAACGGTCACTCATCTTTAACTTCATTTCACCGAGAAGTCACCCAATTAATTCCGGCTACCAATTGCTTACGTACGTCACGGAGAAGCCGGAAATGTCATTCACGCTTTAACTTTATAAATATCAAATTGGTCACTTAACTTTATCCTAGTTTCATTTTGGTTATCGAACTTTGTTAGCATTTGTAAATATGTCACGCCCACGGATTCTAGGCCCTGGGTACACGAGATCAGAGGTTGCACTCTAAGTAGAGGCAGCCCCACTCAGATACAAGGCCTAAGTAAGTATACCAGATAACAAAATAATCCATAAAATAAGAAGATAAAATAAGAATACCACAATGGAAAATATCACAAGGGTCCAAAATACCCTAAACAGTACAGGCCTTACAAGGGTCCTAAAAACATAAACTCTTACAAAAGAAATAAAAGAATGAGATCCTCGACCTCAGCAAGTGTCCCAACCCTCGTATGTCTCCTGAGATCAAGCCCCCAGCTCCCTAGGACATGAAAAAGAGGGAACAAGAGAATGAGCTTTCGAATGGAAAGCTCAGTAAGCACCCCGCAGGGATCACAAAGAAACAGATATGATCAAGAAACATATCATCAACATGTCAACAAACAAATGGGAACAACGTCCCGTATCATCACATCCCTCAGACCTACCATGAAGACCTAATCAACGGTAGGGACCCCTAATCTAAGGATAGCCCTCAGGCTCTGGAAAAAGGACTCAACGAACATCCCCCGGTCAGCATCACACAGCATCTGATGCCAACGACTAACCTGTCACTCCTTGGTAGCGCCACCTCTCACACATGTCGACATGGTCAGCGTATCAATCCCGCTGACAGGCAAGACAACCAAAATATCACCCCTCTGGCGTGGAATGGCAAAACGTCAGGGTGTCCCGTCCCCGAACGTTGTCTCTCAAATAGGAGCCCCCACGCTCCACTGATTCGAGCAGAAGAAACTAGCTAACATTAGGGATGCCAACATCTCGAATTCAACCATACATGCACGAGAATTCGAATAAATAAAGGAACAGACATTCATGTATCCATATCATCAACAAGACATGATATCAACAAAATCATGCATAACCAAGCAAAAATAAAGCAAGTCCAAGAAAACCCAAAACCGGGTAGGAACTAGGCAAAGTACTTACCTATAATCGCGAAGTCTGGAATCCCACGAAATCTCTTCCCGACACATCCCTATGTTAAATCTGGTAATGATAATCACAACTCAGTACCATCACCAATATGAAGTGGTCTATTAATAATATCATCAACAATATTAATATAGAATTCTTGAAGCTATTGCGCAGTCTCAAAGAACCGCTCATAAATTTTATTCCGAAACCCATTTGAGTTGATATAACGCTCATTGGAAAGATCTCTTCCTCATCTTTCCAACGGTATATTATACATCTACATTGGATAACTACAGGATGCCCATCTGTCCCTCGAAGGGGACAGCCAGTCTGCAGCCCATCCACCAACTCCCAACTTGACTAAGTTTAGTCTATTAACTTAATTGATCTCGGCTAAATCAGTCTAATTTTACATCGAACTCAAACTCATGGAGTTTGATCACACCATTCATGACTGAACCCAATCTTCATAATTTCACTAATTTGGCTACTCCCAAGTTGGTCCTTAAAGCAAATCAACCCACTGTTAAGCTCTTAAAACTTTCACCAATTAATACCAAACACAAACAACCACCTTGCCACACTTGAGCATCATACACACATGACTCACCCTTACTAACCCAATCCGCAGAAGGCCTAAACCACACTGCTGTCAATCCTCAAAAGAAATATTCCAACCTCTTCATTATATTATCTGTCCACGTTCAGTCACAAAGAAAAACCCAAGCAAGTTAAACCTAATAAGGTTATTAAGATTGAACCACCATCATCAACCCATATAACAAAACCTTGCTATCATCCAACTCAGACTCAGAAGCCCACATCCATATTCATGCCCACTAATCACTGGATTCAACCAACAATAATCCTCAATACACTCAAGTTCTAAATCAAACAACTCCACACCTTCAGAGGACTCACACACACCTATGGTGACAGAACCCGATAACACCTTTATACCCAACAAACTCCAACAGAGATCCTCCACACATGATCATCTCCTTTATCTTAATAACAAGGTACCTGATCCACTCATGCACGCCAAGATAAACCCCTCAACCTTCAATTACTCTCAACCCATACTATTATTCATACATGCAGAATAAACACAGACCTCTATCCTCAAGAGAACCCATTTGAGATAGATTTATGCATTATTTACAACTAATTAAACACACTAATCCATCATAAAAAGTCAGTGCAATATACGTACACACTACTTACTATACGAGCATGTTCATTATCTTCTCATTGTTAAGTCATGCTTAAACACATACTAAACTGAATTACCTCATTGTTTTTCCTAGGGTTTTTCCATAAGTTTCAGAAGTGCTCACCGGAATAACGACGATGCTCACGGATTTGGAGATAAAGCTTGACAATTGGCCGCTGCTTGGAGAAGGGATGCGCGTTGTCCGGTCGTCGTCCGCAATCCTTCATATCAGAGCAAGCAGACGGAGAAGGCGAACGAGGAAGGAGAGGGTGGAGGACGCCTGCGTCTAGGGTTTCCAATAACCCTCTCCCTTATATAGAACCTCTCGGCCAGAGATAAGGCCGTTACCCAATGCGTGGATGACGAACGACATGCGCGCAACCTCCGCTCCCTTATCCCCAGTCGTTCCAATGATCGCGGAGGCATCTTGCGCATGGGTGCACGCTGGAGAAGAAGCACGGTGGTGTGCATGGGTGTTTCTGCAAATTTTTGTAAGTACCCCCCTAATTTTGTTAATTATTCTCAGTTTAGACCACTGAGAGAGGTGATAATATGCACATTTGCATAAGTACCCCCCGAGGTTTATAAAAATTAACCGCAGTTGAAAACTGAGAATATGATCAATTCTATCCCAGTCCCTACAGTTTTGAAATTTCACATGCACATCCTTGACCTGTGAGAGACGAAAAATTTCTTCTAAGTCCTCCTCAGTTCCAAAATTACATCCAGACCCTTCACAGCCCCAACTAATCCTATTTAGGGTTTGGTCCACCCCTCTCAATTAAGCCAAGTTTAATAGAATCTCATCTCAACAATAAGACAATAAAAAAGAATAAAACCCAATTTATTCTAAAAAAATTCTTGGGTTTTACAAAATATCAAATTAAACATCAACTTTGCATGTTCTCCCATCAACAGATGCTTCATCCCCTCCAGAAGAGATTAGGGCTTTGAATTGCGTCGAACTTATAAAAAAAAAATTAACATATACGAAAACAAACACTTGAACTTGGTGTGAAGCTGATCTCCCAATGAAATTGTAGCATTATAAAATCAAAGTCAGAAAAAATTAAACAAGACACAAGTTTAGTTGAAGTGAGACAAGTAAACACTTATAAAACACATGAAAAATAAACATGACACTGGAGGAGCAATTATAAAAGAATCAACACTAATATGAATGAAGGCTAGAAAAAATGATCACAAGCCTTGTTGAATTGAAACAAGTAAGCACTTATAAAAAATAAATAAACAGGACAATAGATAAAAATAGATCAAATTCAAGAAAAAAAAAAGCATCATTAAAAGAAATCTTTAAAATTGGTTTCAAAGACATTTGAGCTATTTCTTTGACCGGCAATTAAATAGATCAATGAGGATTGGAGATGACAAGTGCCTAGTGACTGAAGTGAGATGACCTCCCGGTGAAATGAAATTAAAGATGAGTGACCGTTTTGATTCAAAATAAAGTTCGATGACTGAAGTGATAATCGACCAAAGTTTAGTGACCTACTCCAAGAGGGTTAAAATGCTAACAAAGTTCGGTCACCAAAATGAAACTAGGATAAAGTTAAGTGACTAATTTGATATTACCAAAGTTCTAACGTGTGCGCTGACTTAGCTTCTTCGGTGACCACATAAGCAATTGGGGGCCTGAATTCCTCGGGTGACTTCTTGGTGAAATGAAATTAAAGATGAGTGACTATTTTGATTCAAATTGAAGTTCGGTGATTGAAGTGATAATCGGGCAAAGTTTAGTGACCTACTAAAATATTTACCTAATGATAAGATGAAAAGTTTGAAATTTGATTTTAATCTAGATCTGTTATATTGGGTGTAGTCTCATAATTTGAGTTTTAATCATTATGATTATAAGATGAGAAGTTTGAATTTTAATTTTACTCATCACGAGATGATCTAGAATCTCGTAACATAAGATCAAAAATTTGAATTTGAATTTTAATCATCACGAGATAATCTCGTCACCGATAAAAAATTTGAATTTAAATTTAAATTTAGGTTTAATTTTAATTATCTTAATTAATTAATAATGATAATTATTTTTCATTGTTTCAAGATTTATATTCTCGGCTTATCTTGGGCTATGTGTTTTGTTTGAGATCGCCTCGAGAAACGTGTTCTCAGGCTATCTTGATATTTGAGATTGCCTTGGAATTCGTATCCTCAAGCTATCATGAGATTTTAAATTTGCCTCGAGATTTGTGTTCCCAGGCTATCTTAAAATTGCCTCAAGATTTGTTTTAACTTCTCTAGCTATCTTGGGATTTGTGATTCCCTCTGAGATTTATGTTTTCAAGCTATCTTAGAATTTGAGATTGCCTCGAGATACTACCAGACATATGTTTTATTTTAATTTCAAGATACTTCAAGGTATATATATTCATTGGCCCCCTTCAAACATTGATATATATATTTATATATATGCATTTTTTATATACAAACACTATCTTAACTTATAATAAATTGTGGTTTATCCACCTTACTCAAAACAACATCAAATTTGCATTGTTAATCCTGATACATATGGGTGACAATATACAGATTTCTTGATTTTATATACCCTTTCTAATAAATAAAAAATCATTGAGATTCTTCTAAACTTTAAAATTAATCCAATTTATTCACCTGTTACTCTCCCAATGGCACAAAAAAACCTCCCAATCTTGTGGCATTAACATAATCTTGAGGAGAGTGTGGTGGTAACCTGCAGGGACTATAATTCCAAAGAGCCTTAGAAATCTCATGGTCCATTCTTCCTTGTATTCAGGCCCTTCAACATAGCCAATTAAGAAGCTACATATGAACTCCCAAGTTGCATTCATGTATTTTGGTATCACTGTCAATACTGAGAAATATTTCTTGTTTGGCTCTTCAGTGACAACCTGCATTGAGATCATTAATAAAAACATCAGTAAATAAATACACAAGTGAATGTAAACCAAAAGAAAGAGAGATCTAGACTTATAAATATACCAAAAAAGTTCTTATTACCTTGCCTTTGTACCAACTGTTGTAATAAATGCATGTGCCAAAGTGTTTGAAGAGGAGAGTGGAGTCATCATAGGGAACCCTTGGCACCAAGTCATTACAGTAAACAAATCTAAAGTATCTCTTCTTGTATCTATCCAAGTGTTCCTCCATGAACTTGCCAAGCTTCTCATCTCCCACTCTTGGCTCACCAAAAGTAGAAACTCCTTCCAACCTCTCCATCATCCACTCCTCTTCATGCAACATCAAAATCATCGGAAACAATACGGCGAGAGCCCCTCCCAAACTGTATACTGTGACGATAAATTTTACATTACTTTTACTACTTAGTAACTTAACTTTCCCGAATTGTGTAGTAGGCGAATGCCTTTTCAGTGTTCATCTCGATCTCCTTTGGCTATCCTGTGGTTTTCTGTAAGCCAAGGGCCTTCATGAAGCCGCCATGAACCTTGCCAACCTTTGGTAGCCCATACCATGAAAAGTCTATGTCAGTGCACCACTGAACAGCATCAAAGGGTTTAGTGCCTCTGAATGCAATCACCACTTGTTCACTGTCCTCTAATTTGTCACAAAAGATGAAGGCCTGAGTAGAGAACTCTATCTGAAAGTCTGAAACATGTATGCAAGTTAGTTTACTGTTGCATGCTTGGTTATTAGATAATAAATATATATTTCAGAAATAAGTTCTTCAAAGAATCAAAATTTCTGTTGTAAAAATCAGTTGGCTCATCAAAGGGACACTTGTAATTGGAAGAAAAGAATTGCATGCAAGAGGTCTTTACCATTCCAAAAGTTATAAAACCCTAAGAACTCCATCTGCATCCAAAAACAAATTAAGAAGTGAAACCATGATATATATACATGAACTTGAAGATTGATTGATAAATACATTCCAGTTTGCTGCAACTGTGCTTTTGATTGTGTACTCATTTTCGTAGGATAATTTTGAAGCCATTATCGAAAGTGCTGCACAATAATTTGGATTGTTTGGTTTGATATTCTTGTCTTAGTCCATCCTTGGGTCTAATAGTCCAATAGCTGATCTATATCTTGTTGATCTCTTTTCTGGAACTGTCACCTTCCCTGAATATTAAAACCAGTAAAACCAACCATGATATATATATATATATATATATATATATATATATATATGAGAATGACTCATATAAACTAAGGAGAAAAGAATTTGCATTTCTTCCCAATTTAATGATAAGAATTTGATGGCAAGCTAAGAATTTAAAATATGCAAGCATGAGCATGTGTAAAATCCATGAATTTTTGAAATAAATATTTAGTTATTTCCTTGAGAAAAAATATTTAAGTTATTTATTTCCCCGATAAGTGTTAATGTGGGATTAAATGATTTATTTGGATTTAGTGGAGATTAAAAATTATTATGGAGTCTGCAGGGACCTAAAGGTAATTTTAAAAAAAATGAGGACCTTGTAGAAGTTTTCCCCTCTCACAGACTTGGACCTAAGTGTAATATTAAATGAGTCAGGGACCTCTCATAAAATCTCGTGAGAGAAAACCCTATTAGATAGAATGAACGACTTAGATTAAAACATCTCGAGCTATGCTTCATCTCGAGGCGTTATAACGATTGTAGCGGTGAAGACGCGTGAGATCGACATTGAGTTCATCCGATCGTAATCACCGGATCTGCAGGCAAAGTGGATGGGTAATTGGAGAGGACCTCACGCAAGCGGTGACCGTGGGTCGCTCATCTCATGGTCGCCCAAATCTTGAGACGCAGGAGGGAGATCCGACCGCCAATCTTCAAACAATCTCGATGGTTGATCTTACCGACTTCGGATACGAGAATGGGAGATTGAATAAGAACCCTTGATCGTGATAAGTTAATCACCGCTCTCCATCAGCCTCGAGACGCATCTCAAGGCATCGCCCCACCATCCCTCACCGCCTAACGCCTCCGCCGCCACGCATCCGCTGGCCGCTATCAGCGAGAAGACCGGACGCTGTGCCGCGAAGTTTACTACGTGAACGCCACCGCCTCTTCATCTACTCGTGCCTATATAAGGGACTCCATCTCAGTGAGAGTTGAGATAGAGAGGAATAGTGGAGCCTTCTTCTCCGGCCGGTGAGCTAACGTAAGGGAGCTTCATCGCTCCAACGCGTGCTTCGAGCTCGCAGACCTTCTATGGAGAGCGTAGGAAGGCCGAAAGAAGGAGAAGAGCTGCACCTCAAAAGGTTGAAGGAACAATTCACGCGGTCGTGCATTGGCCAGCACGCCGGAGAAGAAACAGAGAAGTTTTTCCGCTGCCTCCAACACTCTCGACGCATAAACAACAAATTCACAAAGTAGTGTCGATAAAACTCAGTAGAACTCGTAGAATTAGTCCTAGCATGCATCTCGTCGGTGGTGGAGCTCGTCGGAGAGCATAGTTCTCACGGCCGAGAGTTTCGTTGGTCATCCGTGAGAGGGTGAAGGCCGGTGGCGCTAAGGGAGAGGTCGGCCGTGGTCGCAAGGCTGTCGGCGACGAGCTCCGAGCCCGGGCAGGCGGGCATGGTGGCCGGAGAAGGGCCTGAGCGCCGGTGACCCTCGGTCGGGAGTAGAGAAACGAAGAAGAAGAAGTGTAAAAAAAAATTTTTAATAACCTAGGGGTTTTTGATTAATCAAATGAAATAACTAATTAGTGTGACACATTATTAAGGGGTATGATAATGTGACAAAATATTGATTAATCAAATTATATATATATAAGTGTATAGTTTTTCTCTCTTGGACTAAGATACTAGTTAGGTTATTGTGACATTAATTAAACTAATTACAATAGCTATCTATTTTCTTCTCTCTTTAATTAAAAACATTAGGTGATTATTATTGTAAATAATAATTGGATATAATTGGTATTAAAGTGGGGAACTTAGGACATGCGACAATAAATAAAAGTTAATGAAATATTAACTTACATTGACAAGCTAATAATATTAATGAGTTATTAGTTTTGAGCTAGAAAATTAGTTGATTATTGTGACAAACAATAATTAATTAAATGAGATAATTATTCGAGGACTATTGGTATGTCACAAATAAATTTTAATGGAACCTAGGAAGTGTGACAAATATTATAGTGGATAATATTTTGCTAGTGTGACATAAAGATTGATATGAAATATTGAATGTGACAATTGAGAATTAAATAATTTCTTAAATTTAGATAATTGGTTAAATTATGAAAATTATTTGGTAGGGAAGCTTAAAGGGGCTAAATAAGCCCTAACCGAATATAACCTTAAAAACTTTAGGGTCAAAAGTTGCCAAATGACCAAAATGCCCTTCTAGGGTAAAAAGGGGGTTGAAATAAATTTGAGTAGGCCCAACTCAACCAAAATGACTAAGTAAGAGTCGACTCGACAGTAGACTAAAGTCGACTAGGTCTCACCTAGGAAGGTCCAAAAGTCAACCTCGGGGCATCAAACGGGAATAAGGGCCAGAATCTGACGGCGATGGTCCTTAGGACCCGTTAGTGGGCCTAAGCCCAACAAGTACGTGAGGGACATGCATGTGAAAATAGAAGCTTGTGGAAAACTTGACTCTAATAAGAGTCTATGTATGCCGATACTCGGGAGACGAAAAGGCATTTCAAAGGAGTCCGTGAAGACATTTAGTCTTTCCAGAGGTAAGTTCACTTGCCTAGTTTCCACCCTAAGAACGGGATTTCTTGGACTTGCTATGTAATCTTGATACATGCAATCGCTGATGCCATACATGCCGCTCTTATCCGTTCTTGAATCTCCGCTAAGCATGTATGCTTGTTTACTTGACGCTGGTGTCCCTGCTCACTGCGGTTCTACCGCCGACTCAGCCGGAGTCGGGGAAGCTCCAATTTAGGAAATGTTCGTGGTTAGGACCCCTCGACTTTCCTCGATGTTCTACCGTGAGAAACAAATCTCTGGAGGTCTTACCTGTCAGTGGGCATG
Source organism: Dioscorea zingiberensis (assembly GCA_026586065.1). NCBI lineage: Eukaryota > Viridiplantae > Streptophyta > Magnoliopsida > Dioscoreales > Dioscoreaceae > Dioscorea > Dioscorea zingiberensis. The sequence goes on from CM048824.1 coordinate 45,026,550, forward strand.
GTACACTGACCGTGTTAACACATAGGAGAGGTAGTTCTACCGACCTGTTGACTGGAGGGTCAAACGACCATCTAGGTCGTATTTATATCCAAAAGCTGGACATACTGGCCGGGAGTAAACTCAGAGTTCTCTTAGGACTCACGGCAGAAAGCCTCGAGGGCTTCGCAATGTGGGTCGTGCATCTTTGACTTGCTTTGTGGTAGACTCCTAGGACTTTTATTGTTGACACTATGATCCCGCTGACTGCCATTTTCTTCCTATTGATGACACCGCGGACTGCAGGGTACTTACCGAAGCTTTCCCTTCAAAGCTCATGTGTTTTCTTTTCCTCTTCTGCATTCCGAGGTATAGGAGGGAGAGAACTCGGGAGAGGGACTCAGGAGGACCGTAGGTTATAGGAGTCTCCATTATCTTTTTGCTTTATGAGCTTTGTTGTTTGTAGGACCCGTGATAGGGACTGACTATCTTAGGGCCTATGGACCCTCGTTAACTCTATGTTCTTAGGAACACGAAGTTTTAATTAATTTATGGAATGTTATCTCTGCTTATCACATTATTAGGCCTTGTATTCGAAGTTGAGTTTAACTCTTCTTTAATACTGGCCTACCATTGACGATGCTTTCGAGGTCCCGGATCCTGCCTGGGCAAGCATGTTATGTAAAAGAAACAATCTAGAAAAAACTAAAAATTTTAACTGCTATTTCATAATCCTTATGAAAAAGTGAAAGTATATGCCGTGTAAATAAATTATGCTACTATATGGAGAAAAAGAAAAAGAGTTGCTGGTTTGGTGTGGGTATCATATATGTCAGCATTTGTCCTAATGCAAACAATCTCATCTGGCAAGATGACCAAATTTGAAATGGTCTTGCTTGGCCCCTCACATTCTCCTTTAACAATTCCTCCTTCTGTCAAATGCATTTCACTTTCACTATGGAAAAATATTGATTAGACTTGAAGTGGAATGAATCATTAAATCATGCTCATTGCTTTGCTTGGAAGATTAGCATGAGGAGAAGTTCAATTACTTAATGAAAGTTGGACCATGAACAAGTTGATGCTATTAACTCCAACCATAAGACAAAACGTTGTGCACATGGATGACAATTTAGATGTAAACCGAGCACATGTTAGATAGACAAAGAGTATATGTCTCACATCGTTTAATTGACCAACTTTGTGAGACTTTCAGGACTATGTTCTGAAAAGTCATCAATATTCTCAATCATGCACAAATGAAGCATTTATTTATTATTTTTTTTTTGAAAAGAGTGGATAAACCACATTCATTAATGGTTAAAGACAGAAAATTACAATGTATGAAAGTTATGAAAAATACAAAGATAAGATCACTGTGCCATATGGGCCTAAGGTTCCCATTAATGCCCGAGTACCCATCACCCTGGGTCCTCATCCTCTACGAGATCGAGGCTTAAGGAGGTATCCCTTTCACCACCGATCCGTGGGTCAATCCCTCTCCCTCCTTGAAAGATGTGTGCAAGGCTCCGCTTGGCAATCGATTCCATCTAAGACACTTCTTTATAGATGCAGCGTCGAACCAAGATAACATAAGAAAGTCTATCTCCTGGATAATTCTGGAAAAAACGCGGTGTTTTTCGCAGAAACATCTCTGGTTTCTTTCGCGCAAAATGCTCCAAGTAAACAAATGAAGCATTTATTGGACATTCTCTTCTTCCTCCCAATTAAACATGAAAATACAACATGTTCCATTCATCTTTCGCTTCAGATCATTTGCATCATAGGAAAATAATTAATATGAACATTAATAACAAACCAAAGAAAATATACAAAACATATAAACTTACAGAATTGGTACCATACTAAAGAATTAAACAAATTAACATCGACAAAGATTTATTAAAACCTTTGTGGTGTACTGTTTATCTAACGACATACTTTAGATGAAAAATAACATACTTCTACTTCACTCCCAAGCTCAAAAAATGAAATAATGAAGCAAGGAAACAATACCAACCTCTGAGAAGGTTAGAAAGAAGAGATATCAAGCCACCATTTTCCATGAGAAGGTTCATGAAAAACTAGAAAACTGTCCCGCAAGACAACATTGGTTTTCTAATAAACAAGAGAACCTTTTGAAGAAAAAGAGCGATGAAAATGGCCCATCTCCTACGTATTTCTGCAACATCCTCCCCCCAGGACAATCAACAGAAGCATTCTCACTAAGTATACTTGAGAACAAGAGTTGAATGAGATCATACATCCCTGCCTTCTCTGGCCTTAAGATCATATAATTACAGAAGTCTGTGAAGCCATGGATGTCGATGGAGGAGGAGGAGGCAATGGTAATGGTAATGGTAATGGTAATGGGGTCCATGTATATAAGCTTATATAAAAATCAATGGCATCTTAATTAAAGTATCGGTTAAGGGTAAGTATGTTTAATTAAATATGTTTAACAGGTAAACGTTGAACATGGAGATGCTTAACAGGCTTTGTTTTGGCTTTAAATGATGATGACTCCCAAGATCAACTCTCCATGTGCTTTAGGCTGATCCTTGCACGCTAACAAACAGATTAAGTCTTAAATGTGCACCATGTGTTTGTTAACTTCGTCACTTGATGCAGGAGGATTTGAGTCAAAAGATGTGTTTAAGTCGTGGTTTGGTAATTTGGCCATAACTTGGGCTATAAGTGTCGGAATCATGCATTCAACCCTAATCCGGAAAGCTCATTTCGGCGCGCATCAAGTGGTCATTGGGCCTGATCCACGTGGATACTGTCTTCAGCTCCAAAATCAGCCGTTTTCCCCCACAAATCTTTGTTTTTAGGCGTTTTTACTATATTTTGGAAATAAATCATCTGCCGATTATGATTTGATTTTGATTTGATTTAGGATTTTGGATGCTTGTTTAGTTTGATTTGAATTTTGAATTTCAATAATTGTGGATTTTTGCCATTTTTGACAAAAATCCTGATTCTAGGGTTTGAAGGCTATTTAGTCCGGCCTGTGGACTAGCTTTTGACTTGGTCTTTGATTAATGAAATTTATTTGAATTTCAGAGATATCTCTCTGGTTTACCTTGGTTCTTCGTTTGTCTTCCTTGCAATCCTAGAGTCTGGTTAGCCCGCGGGATAATCACTACCCCACCCGATGTCAGTTGGTATCAGAGCTCATCATCGTCCTGGGAAGCGTCATCATCGTCATCAATGGCTTGTGGTCGTGGTCGTCGGGGTGGACAGGTTCCAGCTATGGAAGTCCAATACCGTGACCGGAGTACCCTGGAGGCGATGAACAAGGATCTACTGAGGCAAGTCGTGGAGTTAACCCAACGCTTGATGATTAAGGATTTGTAGAGGTAAGTCACGAAGTTATCAAGGCATCTGGGGGCGATCGATTTCGATTGTGGTTGTCGTAGGCAGGTTCCGGCTAAGGAAGTCCAGCAACATGATCGTAGCGATCAGAAGGGGTTTGGCCAACCCATCTACAACGATGATGAAGATAATGAGGAGATCTCGCCCATCTACAACGATGATGAGGAGGAGAACTCACCCATCTATGATGATTAGGAGGAAGAGATCTTGCCTATCTACGATGATTAAGATGTGGAGATCTTGTCCATCTATGATGATTACAAGGAGGAGATCTCGCCCATTTATGACGACTACGAGGAGGAGAATGACGAGCCCATCTATGATATTGATAGGGTTAGCAATGTGCTGAAAGAAGATAGTGATGAACCTCCTAGTCAAGTTTTGAAGGCGCTATTGGATTCCCCTCAGATTTCCATTGGTTCCCATTGGTTGTCTGTAAAGCCCGAATCTAATGAAGCAGCTCTCCGTATTGGGGCATGTTTGTACTTAGACACGGGTACAGGTATTGTAACGAGTCTGCCCAGTGACTCTCTTAATGATTACATGGCTTTGCGGGACTTGAAATCAAAACTAGCTCCCAGTTCAAAGTTTGGAGTGAAGGATGCGTGGATTTTGCCTTTCGATGTCATACCAATCAATCACATTACTAACAAAGCTCCGAAGAAAGTTTCTGCTAATCTTAAAATCAAGGCCATAATGACAAGGAGAAACTTGTTGAAGCAAAAAAGTTGACATACGAGAAAGGTATCATTGAGGGTTCAATGCTTGTCAGAGAGTTCAAGGGGAATAAAGTTCAAGAAGCTAAGCTATTGATCAGGAATGTACTTATGGAAACTGGCCAAGCAGTGATGTATAGTATGCTTGAGAGGAAAGTCATGTCCCGGTCTGGTGATGAGTGTGTTATAGAGCTTACAGCTCAATGGTATATTACTTATTGTGGGACTAAGTGGAAGGAGAAGACAAACGATTATTTATCTAGCATGAATCTCTACAACAAGGGAACACGACATGTATTTGAGTATGTACTTTTTAATGTTGGTGCATTTGTTTGGATTATGTTAACTCTTGGTTGTTTCTCGTTGGCGAGTATAATAAGTTCAAGGATTTGAAGATTAGATCTAGTGAGTTCTTGTTTTATAGATTATGAAGACACTATTGTGAACTCGAGGGCGAGTTCTTTCCAACCCGGGGTAACTGATAAAGGAGGATTTGAGCCAGACGATGTGTTTCAGCCGTGGTTCGGTATTTTGACCATAACTTGGGCTACATGTGTCAGAATCACGCGTTCAACCCAATCTGGAAAGCTCATTTCGGCGCGCATCAAGTGGCCATAAGCCTAAGCCCCATAGACACCATTTTTAGCTTCAAAATCAGCCGTTTTCCCCCTCAAATCTTTGTTTTTAGGCATTTTAACTATTTTGTGGAAATAAATCATCTACTGATTTATGGCATGATTTGATTTTGATTTAATTTAGGATTTTGGCTGCTTGTTTAGTTTGATTGGAATTGTAAATTTCAATAATTGTGGATTTTTGTGATTTTTGACAAAAATCCTAATTCTAGGGTTTGAAGGCTATTTAGTCTAGCCTGTGGACTAGCTTTTGACTTGATCGTTGATTAATGAAATTTATCTGATTTCAGAGATATTTCCCTGGTTTACCTTGGTTCTTTGTTCATCTTCCTTGCAATCCTAGAGTCCGACTATCCCGCGGGATAATCACTACCCCGTCCGGCGTCATCACTGCATATAATTTGGATTCTTAAATGGAACATTGTATTTTTCTTTTCCAAGGAACAATAAGAAGTCTTTTGGAACTATATACACACACACACACACACAAACTGGTTCTTATAGTTTTTTATAAGCATTTTTTCTAAAAACGCTTTTATTAATAAGTTAAACAGTTTTTCCCTCGGACCAAACACTCATGGAGAATATTTTCATTAGAAAAAATAAGACATTTTTCGTTGAAAAAAATATAAGATCTTATAAGATCCATAAGTGTTTTTTTAGAAAGCACTCACCTAACTCTTAAAAAAACTTTAAAATTATTTTTCTCAATGTTTTTTTCCCCAAAAAGTGAAATAAACAGCTTAAAAATAACCTAAAAATGCTCAAAACAAAGTGCTTCTTACACGATCCAAACAAAGCTAAATTTATTTCAATTGAATTATATATGCACTCACCTAACTCTTAAAAAAACTTTAAAATTATTTTTCTCAATGTTTTTTTCCCCAAAAAGTGAAATAAACAGCTTAAAAATAACCTAAAAATGCTCAAAACAAAGTGCTTCTTACACGATCCAAACAAAGCTAAATTTATTTCAATTGAATTATATATATATATATATATATATATATATATATATATATATAATTTAGCTCAATTGAATTATATATATATATATATATATATATATATATATATATATATATATATAAGCTAATGCAACAACTGATATTCACAACTGTTCAACCTAAAAATAAATCAGTTTATTTAAGATTGAAAATATAAGGATTTGTGTATGATAAGATTTATGTAATTCTAATGTAAAATGTATATATATGATTGGATTGTTTCTCAATGAAAGGTCTTTCTGTCATGATACATAGCTTGGATTTTTACATTTCTACGTTTTGACATAAAACACGTTTTCTTTTTATTATAAATTTTCCATTTCTCTTCATATTTAACCCACATGCTTTATTAGTCAACATAAAATACATGTATATGAAAACTCTTAGTTATATTAATCGTGAATTTGATTTCTTCTTCCCATCTTCAAGTCTCTTCCAAGTCATTTACACATGTACCCACCAGGATATATATCTATGTGGTATAGTTTAATATATGAAAAAATTATTTTTAGTCCCCGATATATTTACACCCGACCGAATAGTATCTTTGACTTTTGGTATTTCTTGTCAATCCCTCATTTTTGAAATTCTTCTTTGTTAATCCCTCCTGTCAGTGGTTGTAAAGAATTTTTGAACTATTCCATATTTACCACTAGGTGCTTTGGCAAGAAATCTCCCACCAGTCATGTCATCGTCATTCCTTCCCTTTACTTGCCCAACGAACTTCATCATCCTCTCTATCTCGCTCTTCTGCTCGATGAGAGCGTCTTTAGCTGAACATTTGCTCACTTATTCAATAGGTTGCTGATGGAGAACTTCGTTGTTGCAAGGTACAAAGAAAAAGATCATATTGTTGAGTTTAATGTATTGTCAACATGATAGTCTATGTTAGAGGATATATGCAAACATTCGAGTCAGGAAACTTCCCACGTAAGAGTGAAGTATATTGTCCCAAATGATCACAAGACTATATGTTCCATTGAGTCAGATGAGGATTCTTGCAGATGTGCATCATAATCGTTGAGGACATGGGTGTGACAACGATAGACCGATTAGAGTCATCCCAAGCCTCGTAAATAAGGCTAACTTTTTATTTGTCTTTGTTGAGATTTTGTATGTTCTCTGTTTTGAACAATTGTGTTGTAACGCCCCAAAACTTTTTATGTTAAATTTGAAATTTTCTGGAAAATCCCACAAGGAATTACTAAGTTTTAATGAAATTCGAATATTTGGTTGGCGATACGAGGCAAACTACGAGTCCCGACAAAGTAGATCGGGCCGAGCCAAAAAGCCGAAAGTGATGGACCCGGTAGGTTTTGAATGATCGCCTGTATCCCATAATATTTTATTGTAATATCTTGGGAGTTGTTAAAAATTAATAAACTAGATGATAATAATATAATCTAATAAAATATGGAAACTCAGCTTTTATTTAAATCAGCAATAAAAGTTTTAGAAGGGAATGTAAATTAAATGGAACTAGTTTTATTGTAATCAAGTTAAGAAACATTAGAGTTAATTTTAATTAATTAAGAGATTGAATTAAGGGAGAGAGAGAGAGAAGCCAGTCAACTCTCTCCCCCTTTCTCTGTTCTTTTCGTGAGAGAGAGAAATGAACCACTGTGCGCGCGTGAGGGAGGAGCGCAAAAGGGGGGGGGGGGAGCTGGTCGCGTTCCCCTCTCTCGTGGGTGGACAGCCACCTCGTGAAGCCACAGGGGATCCAACTGAGGATCCATTAGCTCTTAAGAGGAGAGCTCCTCCTCTCAATGGATCTCCCAGCCCACAGACCCACATTTCCCTTTTCTCCACCTCCCTCCTCTCCTACGTGTAGATCCCCGCCGACGGCCAGCCATCTGCGCGACGACACCCCTCGGCGTTCGCCTCTAGTCGCCACAGCGCCCAACGCCATTCTTCGCGCACGCGTCGCACGTCCTGCGCACCAGCCGGCGATCTCGCCGCCCCGACTTCACCCCTCGCCGCACCACTCTCCCTCTCCCTCTGATCTTCTGTTCTGGCCGCCGGTGAGCTGTACAGGGTTCCGACGAGGCCATCCCTCCCTTCCGTTTCTCCCTTCCCCCTTCGACTACTGCAGGCCACCATTCTTGAGGCGAGCCATAGCAACAGTTCAGGCCACAACTCCGGCCATTTCGCCGCCACCCGTCTTGCTCAGCCTGTCAACCAGCTTTCCACCTTGCCGCCTCCTCGGGCCAGCAGTGACAGCCACCGCGAGCAGCTCTGCACACCTGCCACGCCCAGGCCCACGAAGGTGCCTACAGCTTCAATCCACCCCTCTGCAGGCTCTCAGATTGGGTGAGCATACCAGCCATATCAGTGAGCACAGAGCCATTTTCTTCACTTTTCTTCAGCTCAGTCAAGCTACAATCCTTCATAGAAGTCAGATTGGTAAGTTGGAGTATTAACAGTTGTTTTTATTTCGAAATCAAGCATGTGATCTGAGTTTAGATGATCATAGAATTTAAATTAAGATGATTCGTCGTAGTTACATGAATGATTGGGGGAAATGGAGAGTTAAGGATTTTGATAAAAAATTCAGTGATATAACTTGCAGTTAGGTCTTGATTTACTGGATTTTAGTATGCTTAAGGGTGCTTAATAACTGTTGCAGGGAACTTCTCTTTCGAATATTTCTGAAGGGTACCGAGCACTAGATTGTTTTGAGAGCGGCACAGTGGATCGAGGACTAATTTGAATTAATATACGGGATTACATTGTTATCTTGTATGTCTTGTGCATTAATTTAACCGATTGAGGAATGCTTGTATAATTTTTCGAAGCCCTTCAAATAAAGGAGGTGCTGCCGAAATTTTTGAGGAAATTTTAAGTGTTATAATGAAATATACCTTCTGTAACCATGCTTAGCAACTAAACACTCCTAATGAGCATGTTAGAAACTTCTAGGTTGAGAATAGAGGGGAGAAAAGCAAAGTTCTATAAGTTCTAAATCCCGTATTTCCTTTTTAAGACACGCGAGATACTTGCTAAGAGAAATCAAGCGCACTTAGCTTAACGAATTTACCGTACTCTAACGAAGTTAAATAGAACATAGAATAAGGAATACGGTTTTCGTATTCTCAATTTCCGTATCATGTTTGCTAGAATAAAGGAGGAAAGACCCCTTTAGAATAAATACAAGTACTTTAATTTCAATTCTTATACTTGTTTAGGACGAGGCAAATAGAGTATCACACGGGAGGAACCAGCCAAGTTTAAATAACGAAGGACCAGAAGTGAGTGATTTTCACTATAAATTGGTATGGCTTTTATGATCGGATTTGATCGTCGGGTTTGTTTATCCGAATTTTGTTTTGAGCTTTGCATCGAAGTTTGTGCAATGTTACTTTTGTTATTATGATCATATTAGCATCTTCATGGTTATTATGTGCATTGTAAATGAAAATATATGAGAATAGAGGAAATGAAGATTGAGAATATGATCAAGACAAAAAGACTTTTAAATTTTGATAACATACACATTAATTCAATTAAGCAGGTTTATACCAGAGGGTTGCTGGGGGCAGAGATACGTTCCGCCCGGGACTTGTCTGGTATCACACCTAAGCTATGAGATAGGTCGGCCACCAGATCTGACCTACGTTCTGTGGGAGCACAACTCGTAGAGGTCGGTTTACCAGATCAGACCTATGATTCTGTGGGAGCACAGTTCGTAGAGACCGGTTTACTAGATCGGACCTACGTTCTGTGGGAGCACAGTTGGTGAGACCGGTTCATTAGATCAGACCTATGTTCTGTGGGAGCACAGTTCGTGGAGACCGATTTTCCAGATCAGACCTACGATTCTGTGGGAGCACAGTTCGTAGAGACCGGTTTACTAAGTTAGACCTACGATTCTGTGGTAGCACAGTTCGTGGAGACCGGTTCCAGATTAGACTTACGGTTCTGTGGGAGCACAGTCCGTAGAGACCAGATTTCTCAATATTGAAATATGATTGCTTATTAACTTGTTATGTTAGTAAACCCGATTGAAGTTAGGGTAATGATTACATTGCTAAAATAATTTTAAGAACATGTATGTATCATGTGTTAATACCGAGGTTTTTCATGTTTTGGGTTTATCCGAGTTTCATGTGCTTTTAGCATGTTATTGACAGAGATAATGCATATGAATTGATTAGCATTATTTCAATATTATTTTATTTGATATTATAGATGTACCTTGTATAGTGATACTCACTCAAGTGAAATGTGCAGGTAGACGAGATTGAGATCTCCGGTAGGCAGAAGAGAAAAGCATGTCTTTATTTAATGTATAGAATTTTAGAACGCTTCCGTAAGATTTGTAAGCCTTGTATAAGATTTCGAATGTTTTGTTATACAATTATGTTAATTAGTTGAATTATCATCGTTATCAGGTCTACATTAAACAGCTTATGGGCTGGGTGCACTCCCGGCCCAGCTGGTGTGACATTTTGTCCCTGTGTCGGGATAGGGTGTTACATTTGTGTTATTTGTTTTAGAATGGAAGTATGTTCCACGTACATTTGCCTGTGATTATTGGGGTGATTGTTGGTTGTTTTCCTTTCCGTGTGTATTGTTTGGGGTTTCCGATTATTTCATGGGGTTTATGTTTATGTTTATTTTTTAGGGTTTCCGTTTATTTTTGGTGTTTAAATGGCTGAAACATTTATAATTTGCAGTTTCCGCTTATTAAACAGCTAAAGTGTTTATTTTTTAGAGTTTTCGCTTACTAAATGACTTAAGCATTTAAATTTTTTTGTTTTGAGTTTTCACTTAATAAAGGGCGTAAGTGTTTATTTTTTTGGAGTTTATGCTTAGTAAACGGTTGAAACATTTAATTTTTGGGGTTTGCGCTTAGTAAACGACTGAAACATTTATTTTTTTGGGGTTTAAACGGCTTACGCATTTTTTTTAGTTCGCGCTTATTACACGATTTAAAAAATTATTCATTTTTTTGGAATTTTCCACTTATTAAATGGCTTAAGCATTTTTTTTTTTGAAGTTTCTGCTTAGTAAAACGATTGGAACGTTTATTTTTTAGGTGTTTTTGCTTAAAAAATGGCTAAAGCGTTTATTTTTTATGAAGTTTTCGCTTAATAAACAACTGAAGCGTTTATTTTTTTTGAAGTTTTCGCTTAATAAACAACTGAATCGTTTATTTTTTGGGGTACCGACTTAAGTGTTTATTTTTTTTAGTTTATGCTTAATAAACGACTAAAGCATTTTTTTTGTGTTTCCGCTTAATAAACGGCTGAAGAGTTTATTTTTTTGGAGTTTCTTCTTATTAAATGGCTGAAACATTTATTTTTTACAGTTTCCGTTTAGTAAACGGCTAAAGCGTTTACTTTTTTTTTTTTTTAAGTTTTGGCTTAGTAAATAGCTGAAGAGTTTATTTTTTAGGGTTTCCACTTAGTAAACAACTAAAGCATTTATTGTTTGGGGTTTCTACTTAGTAAACGACTGAAGTGTTTATTTTTTGGTGTTTCCGCTTAGTAAACGATTGAATCATTTAATTTTTGAAGTGTTCACTTAGGGGTCCATTCATTTGCCTGTAAGTATTGGGAAAATGGGTGAAGTAAGCTGACTTTCCCCACTTTTGCTGTTTATTTGTCTTGAAGTGGGGGAACTAGCACTTCCCCCACTTCAGCCACTTCAGTCATGTTATACTAGCTTCACTTCAGTTTTTAAAACACCGAAATGGGTGAAGTGGGAGGGGTATAAAATACCACTTCAGTCCACGTCACCAACCCAACCAAACTCTCATGGAACTCTCACAAACTCTCACGAACTCCTTCACAGCCGCGAGCGAAGCCCTTTCTCGAGCGAGCTTCTCATCACTAGCGAAGTGGGACTTCATCCCGATCTCTGCCCGAGATACTCGTGAGGAGCCTCAAGATCTCCGCCCGATCTTCGAGCGCGACACCTCCGGATCTCTGACCGTGACTCCTCCAGATCTTCGCAAGATCTCCTACAGCTACGAGCCTCTGGATCTCCACCTGAGCTCCTACTGCGATGAGCCTACGGATCTCCGACTGCTTCTCCGACCACGATGAGCCTCTGGATCACACTCCTCCTCCGGCTAGCTCAAGAAGGTACCTCCATCTTCTTGTGTGTCTCTCTCTCAGTACCTCCATCTTCTTATGTCTACCTCTCTCCCTTTCTCCATCTCTCTCTGATCTTATGACTATTCCTTGGGTATTTTAGGGTTCTTTAGGTCTTGATTAGGTATTTCGGGGTTTTTAGGGTTCTTTAGCTCTTGATTCCGTTTTCGGGTTTTTAGTATGTTTTGGTTGTGGATAAGCTGGAATTTTTCGTTTTTGATGAACATATTTGCAAGAGGAGTTATTTCTTGTTTCTTTGAAGTTATTTCTTGTTTTTTCTTATAGATTTTCACTAACATTGCATACTGTTTCTCCATCAACCAAATGAAATTTAGATTAGAGTGAAGTTCTGATAATTCTTCCTTTTATTTGGGTTGTTTAAGTTTTTTGCGTTTATGTTTTTTCTTCTTTTTTTTCTCTCAAAAAGTTTTCTCTTTGCCATGTTGCTAAAGATGGTCTTAATTCCATGTTGTTGTCTTGCTAAAGTTTTTCCTGATTTTGGTTTTTTGTCTCTCTAATCTCTATAGTGACTTTTTATAAGACCAAACCATAAAATTAAAGATAATTCTGAAAGCTTTGTAATGGTTATATATTTTTTTTACCATTCTAACAATGAAATTTATATTAGATTGATAAAAATTTGATTAGGATTATGAGCAAGCTTTGTGATTATGATTATGGTTATTAGCTCTATGATAATGATTATGATTGACTTTTCAAAATTTGATTATGACTATGATTATTTATAAATCATTCTAGCAATGATAGTATTCTATGTTGTTGTCTTGCTAAATTTGGTTTTTCTACTTGTCCTACGGTGCTTCTGAGCAAGAAAGAAAATAGAATAATTATGATTATTACTTAATTGAACTTTTTTTATAGAATGCTATCATGTTGGCAGGACAATAGAAAAGTTTCATTGGATTATATGTATTTCGGGTGTGTGCGTGCATTTGTATTTGTTTGTTCATATTAAAATTCAGGTAAGGAACTCTTAAGCTATATATGAATTAAAAAAGTTTGATATTTGTATGTCTAGGATGACTAGGGATTCCTTGGACAATGTCATCAACATCAATATATCAGTGGTGGTGACTTATGTTGTCGTACTTATCATGTTAAGACGAGGACAAAGATGACACACATTATGTCGGGAACCTTCAGCGGTTAGAAATATCCACAGGAGTGTGCGTATGTGCAGAATATTAGATGGAGAAGTACATAATTGTGTCGAATATATACGAATGACAAAGGACAATTTTCTATGGCTATGTTATGTTCTACGAGAGTGTGACCATTTAAGGGATATTATCCACGTGTCCGTTGAAGAACAATAGGCCTCCTTGGGATCAAGGACTAACATTGAGGATACTATAATGACCGAGATTGCTCAGGGCATTGGTCAAATATCTTCTTCACTGAAGGCGATGAAAAAAAAGAATTGGAAGGAGAAATTGACTAACACTCTAGAGAGCTTGCAAGGCTACAGTGTGGAGGACATGGAGTTGTTGTATACTACAGTGCGCAATGATAGGCGCCTCGCCGAGGACTTCCATATGGGACACAAATTCTGTGCATCAATTTTGTGGAAAATTTTCTTGCTGCGAGAAGGACGTCCAGGCCTTGAGCAATGCTTTGTATGAACTGAAATTGGTGTTATTGTTTTTATTCAGCTATTTTCATGGTTTGTGTGGACACGAGTTCTACAAAATGTATGTGATTTGCTACAAAAATATGTTTTCTTTATGTGTTGTCATGCTTTCTGTTTATTCATGTGAACTCATGCTTTGTATGGGTTTGAGAATGCTTTTATTAGTAAAATGAAATTGTGATTCTGTTTGCAAGGTTTGGTAATTTTGTTGGCAACTATGGTGCCTTCCTATTTTGGAAATTGTGATTGTGAAACAACTGTGGAGTAGGTTTGTTTGATGATTCTTCAACTGAACTAAATTTTTTTGGGCTTTCTTATATAATCAAGCATTAATGATGGTTTAAAATTGCAGGTTTCGGATTTAAATCTGCTATGACTGTGATGAGTAGGGTTAAGGCTGGGCATCCAGTGCATTGATTGTGGGTATGAGATGCATCTCAAATGTCTTAGCCACATTGCCTCAAATTCTTACTTACAATGGCATTATATCCTCAATGGGTAATTTTAGTCTTCATATCTGACAGGGAGAACTACTCAGCCTGCATTCAATTATTTTGGACAATCCCCTGAACTTGTTCCTCGTATCTCATAAGAAGCCATATGTCTCCTCTTTTTAAATTTCTCTTGTTTCCCATTCTTGTTGAGACATATATCCACTCTTGCTTATATCGTCATAAGCTATCTGCAAGTCTTCCAGCAAATGGGCCCAGCTGGACATGTTCTTCGTCCCATTTATACAACAACAACAACAACTAAGCCTTAATCCTATACTGGGATGTACGTTTATATGAATTCTCCTGTCTCCACGTAGTAGGCTACAAAGACAATATCCAGATCAACATCTAATAAACGTAGGTCTTTAGACACTACCTCTTTTCATGTAATCCTCGATCTACCTCTACCCCTCTTTTTACCTTCTATTACCAAACTATCACATTTTCGAACCGATGCACCTAGGGATCTACAACACAATGAAATAAGATATCAGATCCTCAATTAATGCTTTTGGTCGTCATATATTTCTATGTCATTATCATTTGATATGCTCATAATGGCTCTTGGTGTGTTTTTCACAAAATATTTTCTTACTATCTTAGTCATAGCCTATCAAAGCTTACTTTGTTTGTTTACTTTTATTTTTCATCTTCTCCATTAGTTCCTTGCATGCTATTTTTGTGTGAGCGTGAAAATTCTTGGTACTTTAATACATTGAGTAACTTTGAAAAAAAGATCCATTCTTTAAATTAAACAGGTAAAGAATCCTTCGGAAGAAGATCATATAGTTGGAATTACAAATTATGTGGACTTTGGCTTTGAATTTGGAACAAGGTATGCAAACAATGACTCCTTTACTTCACATGCCTTATTGAGTTGTGGGCTAAATCTTTTGTTTATCTTACCTGAAGGATTATAGGAGATAAATCATCTGAAAACATAGGCACATCCTCATTTCAAGTGGTTGCATCATGGCAAGCCAATAAGAACATATTAAAAGAAAAAATTGAAGATTAGACTTTCATGCTTCTCTAATGATTCGAATTTGTTAATGTTCATCATGGCAAGCCCTCTTTCAAAAGACCATTGAAAGCTGGAAGCTGGACTTCAGCATTTTCATTTCCTTGTTGTGTTTATCTTTAAACATTTGTTTTTCACCATGCTTAATTAATTACTTTGCTAAGGTTATGTTAAATGATTCAGATGAAATTAGAGGGTGATGCCAAATTTGACTGCAATTAAATCAGCTGACATTAAGGGAAACATACTTTCAACGCAATGGACTGAAATAGATGAATAATTAAAACTATGCGCTAATTAGTAACGCAGAAAGGAATTCAGGACTCCTTCCAAATAACGCGGCCTCTCTCGCTCTCAGATGGAAGCTAAGCTCGATTCTTCTCACGATCCCGTCCGCCGACGTTCGCTTTCTTACAATCCCATAGAAAGGGATTCAAGACTGACTTCTTTCAAATAGCACGGTCTCTCTCGTTCTCGGATGAGAGCCGAGCTCAACCGTCTTCCATCAGCTGTTGTGGGCTACTTTCTCACAATCCCGAGAAAACGATAGTATTTTGGTTTTTTTTGGTTATTTTACATTTTACTCCCTAAAAAATAGTGATATTATTGGTAGATCCCTGAATTATATTTTATGTTTTTTTACTAGCCTAGTCAGCAACCATGATGCTGACTAGGCAGCTTCATGGTCATTTTGACAAATATTTTCAAACTAGGGCTAAAAAAATAATAAAATAAATATAACATGCTCATTTTGGCAAATGGCCCTTGTTCTTGTGTATTCATGCCTCTTCATGAAAGAGTCAAACTTCAAGTACTATTGGTACGGTGCTTGCTTCAGACCATACAAAATCTTTCTCAGCTTGTAGACCAACTTTTCATTCCCGTTTTGCTCAAACCCTTCAGGTTATATCACGTATACTTCCTCCTGAAGGTTGCCATGAAGAAACACCGTTTTGACATCCATCTGTTCAATTTGCATATCCAGGGTTGCAGTCAAATCAAGAACAAATCGGATGGATGACATCTTCACCACAGGGGAGAACACTTCTTCAAAATCTATCCCCTTCTCTTGACCAAAGCCATTCACCACTAACCGGGCTTTGTAATTGGTCCGACCTTGATAGTCGGTCTTCAACTTGAACACCCACTTGTTTCTCAGAGCTCTTTTCCCTTCGAGTATCTCAATAAGGTCATAGATGTCATTCTTCTGTAGAAAGGCCATCTCCTCTTCCTTTGCTTCCATCCACCTGTCTTTGTCATGCAGACAACCGACTTCCTGGAGTATCTCTTGCTCCCCAATATCGGTGAGTAAAATATAATCTGAGGATGGATATTTCCGAGATGGTTTTGGCTCTCTACCTGATCTTCTGACTTGAGTGCTTGAGCTCTCTCATTGCTGGAAATTCCTTTTTGCAGTAACTTCTTCTTCTTTGACTTCTCCTTGTTGATTGGTACCAGCTTCCTCTACAGTTTTGCTCGGCTCTTCTCGGATTTCTATTGGTCAGCTTTCTTCTTGGACGACAACTGGTCTCCACACTTGAGGTCGGTTCAGAATATCTCACCTCGGAATCTCTATGTTCTGACCGACAGTAAACCTCCTTTCACTCGACTCAGCCATATCATTACCGAGTCCAATCCGGTCTTCACAAAAGACCACATCCCTGCATCTAACAATTGTCTTCTTCGCAAGATTCCATAGTTGGTATCCGAGTTCCTCGTCACCATACCCGACGAAAACATAGCGAACAGTCTTGTCATCCAACTTAGACCTCTGCTCCTCGGGGACATGGACAAATGCCTTGCATCCAAAGACCTTTAAGTGAGAGTAGGCAGGATTCTTTACAGTCCACACTCTCTCTTGGATGTCTCCCTCCAGAGGAACAGAGGACGACCGATTGATTAGATAACACCCTATCAGCACAGCTTCTCTCCAGAATGTCTTCGGTAGTCCCGCCATCTTTAGCAGACTTTCCACCTTCTCAACTATGGTGTGATTCATCCTCTCGGCTACGCCGTTGTGTTAAGGAGTTCCTAGTATTGTCTTGATATGTTGAATTCCATGTGCTCAACAGTTCCCTTCAAAGTTCTTTGATGTGTACTCTCCTCCATTATGAGTATGCATACACTTCGGAGGCTTCTCGGTCTCCCTCTCAACTTTGGCTCGGAATTATCGGAATACCTGAAATACTTCATCTTTGGACTTCAACAGGTACACCCAAGCCTTCATTGATGCATCATCAATAAAAGTGGCAAAGTACATGTTGTCACCGAGCGTCTTCACCTCAAATAGACCGCACACATCCGAGTAAACCACTGACAGCAGCTCGACCTTCCTAACTGAAGACTTCTTAAAAGATACCTTGCAGTGGTACATCATTGTTACAGGGAATCAACTCTTCCTTAGTGAGAATCTGAAGTCCTTTCTCACTCATGTGAGTCAGTCGCTTGTGCCATAAACTTGGGAAGACTCACTCCCCACTACATTCAGGCCATCTTCGCACACCATCACGTAAGTCTTGTATAGAGTGCAGCAAACCTTCCCCTGAGCAACAACCAGCGATCCCTTGGTAAGCTTCCAGCATCCTCGACCAAAGTAACTTACATGGCCTTATCAATCCAAGGCTACACCCAAGATCAGATTCATTTTGAGGTCAGGAATATGTCTCACATCCTTTAGAGTTATGAAACAACCAACATCTGTGACAATACATATGTCACCAATTCCAACAATCTTCGAATCACTGTTGTTTCTCATCTTGACCGTCCAGAGGTCTCCTTCTCGGTAGGATGTGAAGAATTCCTTTCTCGGCGTGGCGTGGTAGGAAGCAACAGTATCTACCACCCACTCGGTATCCTGAGAAGATACATGGAGACACTCCTTGATCGACAAGACCACCACATCGCTCAAGACAGCAATCGTGGTATTCTTGTCGTCCTTCACTTGATCTTTGCTCTTCTCGTCTTTGAGCTTCCAGTACTGGTACTTCTTATGCCCGACTTTATCACAGTGAAAACAAGTTAGCAACTTCCCCTTTGACTTAGACTGACCTATTGAGTTTGCTCGACCATGAGGTCCTCGGTGCTTGCTCCTCACCCTTTGCTCTGTCACAAAAGTATTGAACCTCTCGGCACCCAAAGATTATCACCTTGTCTCTTTATTCAGCAGACTTGATGTCACAAGACTCATCGTCAGCACCCCGTTCGAAGCAGAGTTGCTGAGCGAGACCACCAATGTAGAAACCCTACAAAACGAAGAGAAAACCACATGGCACTTAGGCAGCAAGAATTCACTAGATATCAAGCAAGAACACACTCTTGAGTTGATGCCCAAACTCAAGATTACAAACAAACATGAAGAGAACTTAGATCAACAAAGAATAAACTTAAGATTACAACTTAAGCAAACAAACTCCCACTGCAATAAAGGTCAACGTCCTTCGTTTCCAAGAGTGGATACCTTCACAACCGCTCAACCTTCTCCTTCCTCTTTCTTCTTGCTTGCTCTCTCACAGTATGCTCTCTAAGATTTTACTTGACTATGTGTTCTATCTCACCAAAAAAACTTCATCTTCTTTTCTATATCTCAGGCTAAACTTGGGCACAAGTCGGTTAACCAGGCCCGGCGAGACCGACTCACCGATTCCGGGTCGGCCACGGTATGTAAAAGGAACCCGCAGGGCCGGGTTGACATGGCAGGCCCGCCGGGTTACTAGGTGACCTAGACTCGGCCCGAGTCACCTCCGAAAATTGGCGGGCCGGGCAATAACTCGCTGGTTCACGGGTTGGCCAATCGGTTTTTTTTAATTATTTTTTAAATATAATTTAATAAAAAACAAAAAAATGAATAAAAAATAAGAAAAATTTCCAACTGTCCAACATTAGAAACCAACGCCATCAACGCGTTTCCAGCGTTGGTTGAATCACATTTCCAACGTCGCACCAGCGTTGGTTTCCAACATTCGAAAACATAACCCATTAATGGTAATGGTTGGTTTCCGAACGCCGAAATCCAAGGGCTGCGGGTTGACCCAGGTCGACCTGGCGAGACAACCAGGGTAACTCGGCGGTTTAACGCGCCGGATCACGGGTTGGGATTTTCCCAACCCGTAACCGGCCTACTACTGTAGCAGGCCAGTTACAGTTGTCCGCCTCGACCTGCCTAGTCAACTGACCCGATGGGTTTTACGAGGCCGGGTTAAAACCCGGCCCTTTTCCCCCTCTATCTCTAGCGGGATTTTCAAAGCACATTTTATCTTTGACATGTGTAACACCCCACTGTCACACCATGCTGTATGTCAGGCTTTTTACAGTTCCAAGACATTTGCCTTTTTCAACAAGATCTTCTTTCTCGGGATTTGCACCATGTGTACCCTTGACTAGAATCCTAGATCCTACCACGTCATAAGCTCTCATTCTTAGTCTTGGATCTCGATCCTCTGACTCCTCTGTGCCGAGCATCAGCTTCTCGGTCACAGCATCTACTGCCGAGTGACATTTCACTCAGCCAACACATGATCTCGGTCTACCTACCGAGCATCACCTTTAGTCAGCTTTGTCTTAGTACACTGTCGAGCATCATAAGACATTCTGCTCGACTCAACTTTCACTCGTCTTGGACTACTCGGCCGAGCTCCACTTCAGTCAGCCTTCTCAGCTGCTACTTCTACTCGACAGCCACTAGGTCTTGGACACCATCCCAACACTATGGAACTTCCCGAATCTATATCCTTGTCTAGTCGGATCTTGTTCCTCGTTGTCCTTTCTGAGATGAGAGGCAGTACATTCTCTTCTTATTTTTATTTTCTCGATTATGATGTGCCCATAGATTAGAAATTCAAGGTTTTAGGGTATTGTTAGATTGGAATGATACATATTTTTTTTTTTTGCAATTTTCTTTGAGTTCATTGATTTAATTGGTGTTTATTTTGAATGGAATTTGGATGAGAACTTCAGATTACCAGTATTGGCGGACAAATTAGAAAGTAAATTATTTTATTTTAAGATATTATAATTTAAATTAGAATATTTATAATTATATACAAATTTATTTTATCTATTTTTATCTCCAAAAAAACTATAAAAAATTCTCCATCATCTTTATATATGCTTTCATTCATAAATATTCAAATCAAAAGGGATATAACAGTACAACCACCCAAACACTTGTCTAAACTCAAATTTATCGGCAAAACAATTATAACTCAAATTTTGGTTGTTCTCAGAGAAAAGACCCATCTAATCCAGCGAGAATTTACAAAGACCCATCTAATCCAACGACTGCAGTGGAAAAAATACCTAAGCAAGGGAACACAATTGGTTAGATGAATTTCCTAATGATTGAGATTAAAACATTTTACATAAATGCTCTAATTGTTCCTTTGTGGAAAGGAAAAGATTCTAAGGATGATTGCTTCCTTGGATCCGAGTCGCTCACTTAGAACACGTGAACATCTCCCCATGACTTGTTGTCACTCCCCGGTTTCTTCACAGAGTGGGACCATTCAAGATAATAATTGCCATTCAAGTTATGAATGGTAATCTGCAGGGAATATTCAGGTAGAGAAACGGTTGCTTGATAACCTTCTACCTCTAGCGACAACATGGCGCTGCTGCCTTTGAAGACGCCGTTTTGGAGCCCACCATGGCTGCTTTATAATCCATGATCGAACCCTGCAACCCTGGTACCATGTAGCGAGACAAGAAAAAAGAGCAAAAAAAGATTTCTCTGTATTTTTATTTTTTTGAATGACAAGCGATTATAATAAATAGAACGAGATGGGAAAGGAGAAACCTAGAACAGTGGCAGAACTAGGATTCACTGGTAGGGGGCTAAGGCAAACTGTAAAAAAAATTCATTCAAAAAAACAATTGAAGAAAATTATAAGGGATTGGGATTAGATACATATTTAATTAACTAAGTGTACTTTTTTATATAAAAAACTAAGAAAAACACAACAAGATCACAACCGTTGGATGAATTATCAGATGATTGATATATTGGACAGAAAATTCAAGTTTGAGGAGCTAAAGCATGCCAATGTTGGACTTCAATCGTAGCCGTTTGATCAATGGATCCATTTTCCAAGGCTTGAACTTTGAAGCATCTTCACACTTTAGAGTTAAGACTTCAATGGCAAGGGATCTGACTCACTTGAGAAGGGAGTGGGCTGGGGTTGAAGCTAAGGGCAACTTCGGCGAGGCTACTCGTCGGCGGCGTGACCCCAAGGGCAAGGGGGGCTTTGCCCCCTCCCTTGGATCCTCCCCTGACCTAGAATCTCCTTCCACTTGGTACCATATTTTAGCCAAGCATGATGAACATCACACCTAATTTCAATATTGTTAAATATTTATGTTTGATCAAGTTTTTTTTGTATAGTAAACTTAAATGCACCACAAGGATATGGAGTTTATGTTACATGTAACTCTGAAAGACAACTTAATAGATGTGTTTGATGCAAGAGAAGCACAGGTTCTCGTGGACCAAACAATAATGTTATACTTATCTCTTTGTAAGGTTTTGATTATGCAATTTTCTTCTCTTTCTAATGCCAAGCAAGGTCATTTTTTTATTGGCATAAGAATATAACCTTCTATCTTTGTATGGCTATAGTTGATAAAATGGTAAGAAAGATGTGAAAATGCCTAATCTATGAGCAAAGTTAGGATGTGTAAGATCAGAGGCTTAAATATGGAATAGTTAGGTTTTTTTTGTAAGATCTATAGTTTCATTTTCGTCCTCTTGTTCATGCCCAATAAGATCATTTACTAATTAGTATAAGAACACAAGTTTTCCATCTTTGTTAGGAACAATTGATAAAATATGACAGAAATGTAAAAATATTAATGCTCTATGATAGTAGTACCTTAACTTGAAAGAACACGATGATAAACTGAAAGAATGAAGTGGCCAAAGTGTTTGAGTGAAATATTGAATATTTGATATCATACTTTCTACGATAAAAAAAAAATAATGTTTTTTTTTCTCAGAAGAAAGTCTGTTCAGTTAGGCAATATGCTTTAGTAAATAGGAATAACATCAACTATTAGGTAATATGCTTTAGTAACTAGGAAATAACATATTTAATGATGATCAAGGTAGTTCACTGTCATATGACCCTAACTCTGAGAGCCACTAGCAACTAGATTGATGTTAGTCTTGTGAGTGTTATTTAACGGTATAATTGATTTGTTAACTCTATTTCTTGTCATATAACATTTATATTCACTTCTTATTGATGCAAGGCGAAATATCTCTTCTTTGAAACAAGAAATTGAGAAACAAGTTGTTGAGAAATTGGATAGTAAACTCAGGTTTGTTATGTACTTTCGTAGAAAGAATTCCTTACACAGTTGTATTATATGGATCACTTTTTTTGTATGTTTCTTAAATATGTATCTATTATATATGTGAGGTTGACAAGGCGATTGCTGAGGTAAGGACTGAGCTAGAAGCTGGGAAATACAAAGTGATTAAGTAGTGTATCGACACCATTGTGTCACTCTCCGCGGTTGGGATTGTAATTATTTGCTTCTCTTATAAAGGATAATGTTCTTCCTGCGGCTTATAATAGAACTAGTAATTCTTAGATTTTAAAAGTTTATAGTCCCTACAACTTGTTTTCATTCATTTCTAAAGAGATTACACCATATTTCAATTATTTTGACAGGAGTTGATCAAAGATTTTAATTGATTTTTGTTCATCTTTAATATGATAAATTAAAATTCAATCCTTAATTTGGATATTTACAACTATTTTCACATGTTTTCCTATTATATATATTTATAATTGGAGTATAGTAGGTGTTCTAATAATTTTTTAATGTCATAAAAATTATTAGATTTCTAACCCATACCTGCGATCTCGTACCCGAAGAGCTTTCAAGCCTCTGATCTCACCATTGCCCCCTTCTCCTCAATGTTTCTCCGACTCCGGTGAGCCCTCCAATCCCTCTCTTTTTATTCTATCTTGTTGAAGAGCCGTCTGACTATAATATTTGTGTTTTTTCTTATTGATATTTGAATCGGAAGTTTTTTAATTGATCATATTCATGATGAACTTCTTGATTTTGTTCGCAAGAAATTACAAACAATTGATCATGTTTTTAAGAATTGTTATCACATTTTTAAAGTCACTAATTAGGCTAGCTGTTAATATAATTCACTAAAACAAGAGGCTCCTTGTGATGCTAATCAGCTTGACAAACATTCATGTATTTTGTCCAAGAATTAGATTGAAGAGATTCAGATTAATTAAAACATACAAAACCTATGAATTCATGGCATCAGATACAATACTCTATCAGATACAATACTCTATGATATATCCCATGATAGGATTATTATTAGTATTTAACTTTACTTTCTCAATCGATTTAACTAAAAATAATAAGTACTCGAAGATTGAGGGAGGGGATTGATCCCATTCAAAAAGTTTTAACTTTTTACTTTTTATGTCCCTCTCTTCCCTACTTATTCTGAACATATATATATAAGTAAGAGTTCAGTTTCCTTCTTGCCCTTCCAGTTTCCCAAAAGATCAACTATTTCTTTTTCCACATAAATAGTGATTGCATTGTATTTTATTTGAAGAAAATGGATCTCTATATCCGTGATTCGTGCACAAAAATAAGAACACTAATTGCAAGATGAATTCGTAACTCAGATTAATTCAAGACTTATCAAGCAAAGGAGTCTAGTGAATCATCAATTTGAATCAATAGTCATGACCAATTTACCTCTCAAACCGCATATTTTATTTGGTGTTTGGAAATAATGATTCCTGGGATTAGTTGAAAGTACTCTACTTGAAAGTTATTTATTCATAGAAAAAGAACAATGAATCACAAGGGCAAATCATAATTTTGTTTAAAAAGTTCAATTTAACTAATTTTTCGATAACTTTGATTCATGGATTATGGAAAACTAATTAGTTATTAATTTCATGCATAATTAAGATGTGTAATCTCATAAAGTAATTTGAATAGTTTCTACTACTTAGAATAGATTTACACTAAATATTTACTCTAATAAGAATCAAACCAGTTAAAACCAATCTGCTACATTCTTTTGATTACAATAGATTCACACTAAATATTTACACACACAGACTCATATACACAGGCTTAAATAATTTTATGCAGGGATTAAAGATTAAAAAATTTATAAGCTAATAGTTGTAGATTGCCTGCATGGCTTAATATTTCATAAACAAACATGTACTTGAATAGTATTCTGGAGAAAGTTGTGCCAATTTTAATTATTAAAATAATTTTTATAGAAAATTTTTACCATATCTAGTCAAACACTCATTCTTTAGGGTTTTGTCTATAGGAATTCCTATAAGAATCATTTTTACATTTTTCAGAAAGAAATTCTTATGAGATGCTTTATTTTACATCCAAACAGGTCTATGTCTCCTTTTCTGCCTCGTCATTTTAAGCCTCGATTCTTGTGGCTGCCGATCGTAGAGGCACGACGGTCTCGCCTTGCTTCTTGCCCTTCTACAATCGTCACTTTATCTCATAAGATAACAAGGATAATGAGAAACCATTATTCATAATCAATACATTAGCCATAGTAAGTTGATCCTTCTCTCCTTTATTTTTCTATCATGATTGACAATACTGGAATGGTCGATATTCATTCTTTTTTATCCCCTACATTTCTAATCTAAATGAAACCAGAAGAATAGAATTTGAATTGTACTTTATTCTCATCATTTTTTGAGAAACAATCCAGTGGTTAATATAATTAACATAATTTGTTGTTGACACTGATTTTTTGCTTTTTGGCTGTTCTTGGGAAGGGGGATTGAAGGATTTAGTGCGATGGGTGCAGGTGAGGACTTTAGAGAAAAAGGGCTGCCATCGACGCAAGCTTAGATAATGCAAAGGTTCTCAGTGACAGTTTGCAAATTGCCGCACAGGCTTTTGTTTCCAAACTGCAGGCACAAATGGTGTTGGGCATTTCTTGGCTTTTAGCAATTGTTTGTGTTCTATTTAGTTAGGGTTGTGGATTTTTTTCTTTTCCTATCGATTGAATGGTTTCTTGATGTATTTATTTTTTTTTTTTTTAGTGTTTTTGTTTTACAAAGGGAAAAGAGTCATGAAGTCAAATTTTTCGAGTTTAAATTTGAATTACAGATCTCACAGGTATGGTTTTGCGTCCCCTTGTTTATATACTTCTTTTATTTGATATCATATTTTAGCGAAGTATGATGAAGCATGACACCTAAATCCACTTGATAAATACTACCAATTGGATTTAGGTGTCACGCTTCATCATACTTCACTAAAATATGATACCAAGTGGCAGAAGCATATAAACAAGAAGAAGCAAAACCATACCTGCGAGATCTGTAATTCAAATTTAAACTCGAAAAATTTAACTTAATGAGTCTTTTCCCTTTGCAAAACAAAAACACTAAAATTAAATAAATAAATACATCAAGAAACCATTCAACCGATAGGAAAAGAAAAAAACCTAACTAAATAGAACACAAACAATCGCTAAAAGCCAAGAAATGCCCAACACCATTTGTGCCTACAGTTTGGAAACAAAAGCTTGTGCGACAATCTGCAAACTGTCACTGAGAACCTTTGCATTATCTAAGCTTGCGTCGATGGCAGCCCTTTTTCTCTAAAGTCTTCACCTGCACCCATCGTACCAAATCCTTCAATCCCCCTTCCCAAGAAGGGCCAAAAAGCAAAAAATCAGTGTCAACAATAAATTATGTTAATTATATTAACCACCGGATTGGTTCTCAAAAAATGATGAGAATAAAGTACAATTCAAATTCTATTCTTCTGGTTTCATTTAGATTAGAAATGTAAGGGATAAAAAAGAATGAATACCGACCATTCCAGTATTGCCAATCATGATAGAAAAATAAAAGAGAGAAGGATCAACTCACCATGGCTAATGTATTGATTATGAATAATGATTTCTCATTATCCTTGTTATCTTATGAGATAAAGCGACGATTGTAGAAGGGCAAGAAGTGTGGCTTAGACCGCCGCTCTCTACGATCGACGCCACAAAGAATTACGCTTAAAATGGCGAGGCAGAAGAGGAGACATAGACCTGTTTGGATGTAAAATAAAATTTCCCATAAGAATTTCTTTCCGTAGGATGTGAAAATGATTCTTATAGAAATTCCTATAGGCAAAACCCTAAAGAATGAGTGTTTGGCTAGATATAGTAAAAATTTTCTATGAAAATTATTTTAATAATTAAAAATAGTACAACTTTCTCCAGAATACTATTCAAGTACATGTTTGTTTATGAAATATTCAGCCATGCAAGCAATCTACAACTATTAGCTTATAAATTTTCTAATTTTTAATCTCTTTTTAAATTATTTAAGTCTGTGTATGTGAGTTTGTGTGTGTAAATATTTAGTGTGAATCTATTGAAATCAAAAGAATGTAGCAGATTGGCTTTAACTGGTCTGATTCTATATAGAGTAAATATTTAGTGTGAATCTATTCTAAGTGGTATGAAACTATTCAAATTACTTTATGAGATACACAACTTAATTATGCATGAAATTAATAACTAATTAGTTTTCCATAATTCATGAATCCAAGTTATTGAAAAATTAGTTAAATTGAACTTTTTTTAACAAAATTATGATTTGCATGATTCATTGTTCTTTTTCTATGAATAAATAACTTTCAACTAATCCAGGATCTGAATCATTATTTCCAAACACCAAATAAAATACTTTTAAGTAATCATAGGTTCTGTGGTTTGAGAGGTAAATTGATCATGACTGTTGATTCAAATTGATGATTCACTAAATTCCTTTGCTTGATAAGTTTTAAATTAATCCGAGTTAAGAATTCAACTTGCAATTGGATTTCTTGTTTTTGTACAGGAATCATGGATATAGAGACCTATTTTCTTTAAATAAAATACAATGTAATCACTATTTACATGGAAAAAGAAATAATTGATCTTTTAGGAAACTGGAAGGGCAAGAAGGAAACTAAACTCTTAGTTATATATATGTTCAGAATAAATAGGGGAGAGAGGGACATAAAAAGTAAAGAAGTCAAAACTTTTCTAAATGGGATCAATCCCTTTCCTCAATCTTCAAGTACTTATCATTTTTAGAAACATTAATTAAATCGATTGAGAAAGTGAAGTTAAATACCAAATAATCCTATCATGGGATCAACTGTTAGTAATTTCTTGCGAGCAAAATCAAGAAGTTCATCATGAACAAATAATCTATCTATCTATCTATCTATCTATCATGAACATGATCAATTAAAATACTCCGATTCAAATATCAATAAGAAAGAACACAAATATCCTATTCGTATACGGTCGCCTAATTTTCAAGTTACTATAAGACCGGCCGCATTACTATTCATATACGGTCACCTAATTTTGAGACACTTGGAGAGTATTTTTTTTTTTCTAAATGCAGCCGTATGGATGGAAAGAACATCAAAAAATAAGCTAACATGCCAATTTTCATACAATTCGGTGACCATATGATCATTCATCTTAAAGGGTGAAAATTTATCCCATTAAGATTTTTATAAAATTTCACCCTTTAAGATGAATGATCATTCGGTCACAAAATTATATGAAAATCGACATGCTAGCTAATTTTTCATTGTTCTTTCCATCCATACGGTTGGATTTAGGAAAAAAAATACTCTCTAAGTATCTCAAAATGAAGTAACTGAAATCTAATAAAGAATCCTACCTACTCATATATCATGACTTATATATATATATATATATATATATATATATATATATATACTCCTATAAGCGGATTGATGGTCCAACATTTCAATGTGTGTGGACTAAAATACCCCTTTTGTTTATTTAATTTACTCTTCACTTGCTTGAAAGTGCCTAGAAGTACAAAAGTGGCTTGGAGTGGACGGAAGTCCCAGTTCCCCAAAGTGGGCTGTTTACTTCCACCAAAGTGAAGGGGCATTGAAGTGCCCACTTCTCCCACTTCTGGTGTTCATTTTGCAAGAAGTGAGATTAATTTGAATTGCATTTCAGTAGGGTGTTCTTTTCCATGAAAGTGGGGGAAATCAGAAGTTTTGTATACATTCAATTTTAATTATCGTCTATTTGATTAGTATAATTTAAAAATATAAATTAAGTTATTATTTTATTTCAAAATAATGTTTTTTTGTAAAAAAAAATAATTATTTTAAAATAGTGGAGTGAAACTTTAGAGCTGAAAATCATGTGCTGGATGAATTATTTCTGAGAAGATGCTTACAGTTCTCAGACACTACAAGTGCATTGATCTGATCAAGATTAATAATTGACAATGAACAGATAACCAATAAATTTGTTTGAAGATGATTTAGATCAATAAATTTGAAGTTAAGATATTGGAAGGTGATTGATGCATCGATTCCACTACTGGCTTGAATTCTAGCAGTCAGGAAAGGAATCTGTATATATATATATATATATATATATATATATATATATATATGTCTGTTGTCTATAAAAACAGTAGAAACACACACACTTAATTTTGTAGGTAGCTAGCTCTGAAGCTATAAAATTTTGTAAGTAGCTAGCTCTGAAGCTATAAAAACACTTCTGTACATTTTCAATACCTGTTTTCAATACTAAATGGCATCTCCAAATCTGGAGCTAACTCTGTTTTCAATACAAATTTAAGTCATCAACCTAGATTACTAATTCACAATGAACAAATCAACCAGTGTAACATCTGAGGTACAGAGAAGCACATGCAAAATCAGACTAAGGCAGGAAAGTGCAAAATCACATAATGTACACAGGAAGCAGATAGATTAAAAAAATTTGCACTGTCAAGCTTTATAATTTAGTAGCATGTCCTTCCCTTTTCCTCCAATCACAAACATGCTGCCATACTCCATTAGCAGTCTACAACAAGAATTTTCCAGAACTAGCAATTCTTTTGCAACATAGAATTATTTTCTTCTCTAGGTCCTAATATGTTCAGTGAGCCTTTCTCTGAAACCAATCAATAACTGGGGCTTGTTCTTCAAAGGTCTTGAAATCCTGTCTTTACATAGTTTTAATTTTATAAGAATTAGGAGGACATCCTGAAACCTTCATATGAGGTATCTCAATTTGAATGAGTTTACGTAGATCCTCATCCAACATCCTATAAGTACATGATTGAAGAATAAATGGCAAAGCCAAGATGCAAAGAAATTTCAAATATTGTTTCACCTAAAAAGAATATTGGGATACAATGTCACGCTAGAATCCAAAAACAAATGGAATGATGATCAAATAAGAGGCATATCATTACTCATGGAAGGCAAAAAAATAAAAAGCAAAACATATTCAAATTCTACAGTGAAAAAAAAAACAACAGATCAATGCTATCAATGCTATTAAGAACAGACATTTCAAGGCCCTAACAAACATTTTAGTGATAAAATAAAACAAAAACATTTTAGTAACAAATATGTATATACACTTTTCCTTTATATATATCACATTAATGTTGAGCAGGCTGACAGCAGAGAGCAGGCAGGAAAACAGTCTTTTGTTATTAAATCAGACTGCACTTGTGTATGTTTGTGAGTTTTTGAGGATTTTCCCACTCTGATAACAAACATAACAATTCTTGTGCCATTTTCTTTATGTATGTTTACATCACTAGATATATATAACAAGAACAAAATAAAAAACTAAACAGACATTTTCAAGTCCCTAACAAACATTCAAGTAAAAGAATATTCAAGAAGAATGTTTAAAAAAAAAGCTGGAATGAACTGTTATCCCAAGGTATTTACAGTTCATGCAGGTAAACAAAGTAAGGTCATATTTAAGAATAGATTATGCATCCTATCAAAACATGATTTTAGGTTTCTGACCAACTGATTATAAAATTCTTTTTTTTTCTCTTTATTTCTACATATTAATGACAAACCATCAACAATGCATATAGTAATTGAGCAAAGGCAGAAAAGAAATGCGTGATGCTAAGGAACAAAAAGGTACCTGATTGCCTGAGGATGTTGTGCACTTTGTGGGGAGCAGGAAAGCAAAAATTCACAGCTGATCAGCGGAGAGAGATCCCTCTCACTGCGGGACAAAGCACCATACCAAGAATCAACAAAAATCAGAGCCCTTTTCATCATCATAATAAAATACTCTATCCGACACCACAACACCAACAACAACTCTAATCAGGATGGCAAAACGAGATCGAAAAAAAATCGTCCGGAAAGACCTGCAGATCCAAACTCTACGAGATGGAAAAGAGAAAAGATGTATCTACCTTACAGCAAAAGGGACGTTGGTCACGCCGCCGGAGAAGATCAGACCAGCAGCCCTAAGCTTTCCGCCGGATCGCGAGTGGGCTCGAGAGGGAGGGAGAGAGAGAGAGAGAGAAGATCAGGAGCTTGAGAAGGGTGGGCTGGTGACTTCTCGGACGGAGATGAGACGGGAGCTCGGGGGCGTGAGGGTGGAGATAGCGATGGTGGCTGGCGGGCTGGAGTCGAAGCACTACGGTGAGATCGCGATGGGAGTCCAAGGACACCGGTAGGGCTGCTGAAGTGGGGTCAAGCGGCTTAAAGCCATTTCACCCACTTCAACCTACTTTTGGCTGAAGTCACTTTATTAATGCATTTTGTCTGGAGCGGGGGTGAAATGCTCACTTTTTGTCTGAAGTAAGTGAAGTGCTCACTTTTAGAGCAAGACCAATGGGCAGCTGGGCCGGTCCGGCACGAGCCTGTCTTATATATGGTAGTTTTGTCATTTTGTGTCATGCCAGGCTCGGCACAAATTTGCAGAGCCCTGGTCAGGCTTGAGGCACCGCCTGGTGTCGGTACGGACCAAACACAGCTCATTTATAAAAATTTTAAAATTCAAAAAATTTAAAAAATAAAAATAAAATCTAAATATTATCCTTTAAAAAACAGTAGAAGAAGAAGACCAAAAGATCTAATTCATAGATAGAGATCAAGAAAGCA
Organism: Dioscorea zingiberensis; assembly: GCA_026586065.1. NCBI lineage: Eukaryota > Viridiplantae > Streptophyta > Magnoliopsida > Dioscoreales > Dioscoreaceae > Dioscorea > Dioscorea zingiberensis. The sequence continues at coordinate 45,057,492 of CM048824.1, forward strand.
AAAGCTCTCTTTGAAAGACATGAGATCATCCTTGGTGGTTTGGGCTCTAACACAGCTTGGATGCAAAGAAAAAAAGAGCTACAAGCCTTCAAACCTCCCTTCAAACCTCTAACTCATCTTAAGATGCTAAAGAGAAAATATATTCAACCCACTAAGAAAAGAAAGATTGAGCCAATGGCTCTTTTTTTTTAGCATTTTTTCCAAAAGAAAAGAGTTGTTGGCATATGTAAAGCTGCCATCACAGCCGCCAATGGCTCATAAATTTTGAAATGAGAGATGAGTTGACCTTTCATATATTATACATATAAAAAGATTTTAAAAAAAAAATTAAAAATGCCACATGGCCATATTTCAGGCAGGCACAGCTCGTGGGCCATGCACGACCCGGGCATGAAACATTTCGTGCCCGTGTCATGCCAACCAGCGGGCCATGGGTCTTCGGTAGGCAATGTTCTGCCATCGCTCATTTCTGAACGCCGCCAACATGGCCCAGAATCAAGCTCTATTTTATCTCAAATGTACATCAGAACTGGCAAAAGTGGATCACTATCCCACTTCCATCAGCCACTTTCACCCAAATGAACACCCCTTATAATAGTATCAATCTATATATTAAACATATTAAATTAAATTTTAATATAATGATACAACTTAATTTATTTAATTCTTATGATATTTAAAAGTAACTACTTATTTATTAATTCTCAAAATATTTTAAATTATCAATTTATTAACCATGACGTTATTTAAAATTATTTAAACCATTATCTATTTATTTACCATTAGTTTTTTCAAAAAAATTTAATAAAGCTTAATATATCTTAATTTATTTAATTTACACGTATAAGTTGTTACCTTTTTTTTTCCTAAGGGCCTATTTGGATGTACTCATATTCCATAGTAATGACTCATTACTATGGAATGTAACATTATATGATAAAATTTTTATTTTGGCTCGTTTGGTTACCTTTTTTATAAGGAAAATATAACTATAGAGTTTTTTTACCTCCAAGTATTCCATAGTAATATGTAAAAGAGTTCAGACCTCTATTTTTTTTCCTACCTATGTTTTTCATGAGCTATTTTTTATGATGGGGGAAAAGTGGAGAGACGCGTGGCGCCCATCCAGGACAACCAAGCATCCCAATCCTAGAGCAGCGTACCCCCACGGAGTCTCCTAGCACAGTGTCAAGATGGTTCATCGATACCAACCCCGCCAAACCGACCCACAGGCCGCTAGGCGCGGCACACCGGTTAGACACGGCTAATCGGTATATCGCGACTCAATGGTTCAACACATCCGATCGGTCTACCACGACAAAGCGGTTCAATGCGTTCGGCTAACCCGCTGTGGTTCATCGACCCGCTATGTGGGAAGCGTCCCAGCTGTCCGATAACAACAATGAAGGACGTGGGAGGCGACTAGCCAGATACACACCTGACGCGCACGTGCCTCGAGTGATGGCGTGCGCCACAAGACATCCCCCACCTATAAAAGAGAGCAGCTATAGCAAGACAAGGGCAACAAACAAAAAACCCCAATGAATTCATGGAAAGGAGCGCCGCCACCCTGAAGAAGAAGGGAGAGACATTCCATCATCCCCACCCCCTCTTGGAGTAATGTACTCATCCTTTCTTAAATGCTCCCATGAGCATCTGTAATGATTGAATGATAGTGTATCTCCTTTCCCCGTGGTTTTTTCCCCGTTTTTAGGGGTTTTTCCACGTTAAAACTTGTCTCCTCCTGTGCTTGCTTGTCTGGTTCTTGTCATCTTCGTGACCGCTCCGTGGTCCTAATCTCAAACAAATTCAACCGTTGGCGCGAGGTCGGTTCCCAATCCCGAGGCACGCCGATTTCAGCGTTAACATTTTAAATACTAACATATATTTTTTTAGTCTTAAAAGAGTTTTTTATTTGTCACCCCCTCAAAAATAGTTAAATCACTTATCACTCCCTCAGTTTTCAATAATACCCCATAACCCTCTAATTTATTTTTATTTTACTTATCACCCCTTGGACCAAAGTTTTATGCTTTAACTTGGGTTAAATATAAAACATAGGGTTATAATATATGTAAACTGATAGTTTTACCCTTTTTATATATGATATCATTTTGGGCAATTTGTCATGTTAACCTTGTAAAAAATTTTATTTGCCTTTTTAGTCCTAAGTGAAAAGTATTTGTCAAAATGGCTCTGGATTGCCCAGTCAGCATTTAAAAATACTGACTGGGATTAAAAAAAATATTAAAAATATATTTTGGGGGGTTAAACGTAAAATTTTTTTTAAGAGAATGAAGGCTTCTCCAGCTCCCCTCTGACTCCGTCATCTCCATCTCTCTCCCCTTCCTCAACCTTTCGGGCGAGCTCCACCTCGCCACCCTACTCCCCCTTTCTTGCTTGTTTTGTTCGATTTTTTATGCCTTTATGATGGGTTTTTATGTGCATTTAGGAGCGAATTCTTTCAGTTTTAATTTCTTGAAACTGATCTTGGCCTTTTAAGTTTATCTGTTAAATTAGACAGCAAAGAGCATATTATTACTCAAATCCACCAGTCTGCAACTCCCAAAAAATAGCCGGCAAAGAACCAGATAAAACATTTAAAGAGACGTTCAAAATCTTCAGACTTGTAATATTAACATTGTCAATAAAACCTGTAAAAAGATTAAAAAAAATTCAAGGCTAAAAATGAGACATGATATTGGACAGGGGTTGGACTTACTACTCAGATCCAAATGTTCGGCGAAGCGGAGCTCGGAGATGAGCATGCCAATGTCGCCCCAAAAGTCATTGGATTGAAGATCAAGAGTTTGGATGTGGTGTGTGTGTGTGTGTGTGTGTGTGTGTGTGTGTGTGTGTGTGTGTGTGTGTGTGGGGCGGTTGTAGAGGGCGGAGGGGAAGCCACCTGTGAGGCGGTTGTGGGAGAGGTTGAGGTGGGAAAAGGAGAGCTGGGAGAGACGGGCAGGAACGGGGCCGTAGAGGAGGTTGGAATAGAGATCAAGGTGCTGGAGAGAGGGGAGGGAGAAAGAGAGGAAGGAGCGAAGGGGGAGTAGGGTGGCGAAGTAGAACTCGCCGGAGAGGTTGAGGGAGGGTAGAGAGATGGAAATGACGTAGCCGGAGGGGGATCAAGAGACGACGGAGGGGAGAGAGATGGTGAGGTGGAGCTCGTGCGTTAAATCATAAAGTAGGGTGAAAATGCAAATATCGTTAATTTAACCTTTAAAAAAATATTTTTACAATTAACCCCCCGAAATATTTTTAATATTTTTTTATCCTAGTCGGCAATTAAAAATGCTGACTGGATAATCCCAGAGCTATTTTGACAAATATTTTTGACATGAGGCTAAAAGAGCAAATAAAAAATTTAACATGGTAACATGACAAATTGCCCTATAATTTTCAATCATTTTTTTCACGTTTCGTATTTTCCAAACATTAAAAACTTCAATTTATCAGCTCAAAAGGTTTACAATGTACTCACTTTAGTTTATGATGTATTTTATATGTTTTTAATGAAAATCTAATTATTTTGTTTTACTTTGAATATCTTACAAATAAATTTTTAATATATATTATTAAAATTGAATATGAAAATATAGGTTAATCACATTTTCTTACAAATTTAACATAAATTTACTTGTAGCCCCTTTTAGAATTTACTTATAAAATCATAATTTACTTATAACCCCTTTTAGAATTTATCAATTACTTATTAGTTATGGGAAAATATCAATTATGAAAAGAATAGAAAAGAAGTGGGTATTTTTTATTTTACTTTGTTTTTTTTAAGTGGTTTTTAAAAATTATACAAAACTTTTGGTTGGGAGAACTAACTCAAGGGTGGCAAATAAAATAAAAATAAATGAGTGAGTTATGGGTATTATTAAAATGTGAGGGGATGATAACTGATTTGACTATTTTTGAGGGGTGGCGAGTAAAAAACTCTTTTTAAAATTATTTCATAAGAAATTTTTTACTGTGCATAGCCAAACACTCACTCTGTATGAATTTTTCCTGTACTTTTTTCTCATAGGAATCATCTCCACATCTTATGAAATAAAATTCGGGAAAAATTATTATCAATCCAAACAGGCCCTTGTAAAGTCTTTCCTGCAATTACTTTCCCTATAAAGTAAGAATACAATGTTTATTATGACCAATGAAAGTTGTAATTGAAATACATAGAAAGTTAATGCTCAAATATCCTAAATAGCCCCTGTAATTGATCAAATCTGCCCTTGTGGCTCCTCTATTTTAATTTACCTAGTCCCTCTAATGTTGAATCTAAGCCAATTAAGTCCATCTCCTGACGTTCGTCAAGTTTACTGTCAATTTTTTGCTGACATGGCTTTTTAAAAGATTAAAATATGAAAGAAAAAAATAATTTAATTAGGTTTTAGATCCAAAAATGAGACTTCGCCGCCCCCATCCTCACGGGCAACAATCTCGCTAAGAGCCATTCCCGCTTCCTCCTCGCAGGCATCCTCCTCTCCTCCGACAAGCCAGAGAAACACAAGAACTTCTCCTCCACCACCAACACCACTATCAAGCAAGTGGTCAGCAACCATAGCAAACATTGGACCAATGACGAGCCTTTCCGGCCATCTCCGGAGCAAGAGGCCAAGAACCAACTCCATGCCTTCTCCTTCTTTTTTTTCTTCTAATCGGTTTGGTTTTCAGTGGAGTATGGCGACTTCCGGAGTGGGGAAACGTAACATACGGAGGAGTGGGTTCAGGATATGCCAACCACAAGGAACATTCTTGTGGCTGGACATGGTGTCATCCTGGTCTCCACGCACTGTTGTTCTTGGCAACGACACGCTCACGCTCTTTCATGGATGAGGTCTCCCCACACCTCCATCCACCTCTTCCGCCACATCACCTCCCTTCCCTTCTCCCGTCCCACCATGTGCTTTTCCCCGGGCAAGACCACCTTTCCTTGGTCCACTTGTACGGCTTCCCAACCCTCCCTTGTTGTAATCCAACGATATTTCCACGAGAAATCTTGCATAATGAATCTGTAAATTAAAACATCATATTTTTTTTTTTTCATTTAGTTTCATGAAACTATCTATCTATATATATATATGGACAACATGCATGCATGGATAGAGCAAGGGTCAGGTTTGTTTGCCTTAACTTTTTCAAATCATTGAAATCTTCTTAATATATAGTTCTTGTTTTCCCTCAAGATCAAAAAGCTTCAAGAAACCAGAAGCTAAAAGATTGTTTAGTAATAACTTCCAATACTGACTTTTTACCATAAACTATCGAAATGTAAGTCAAACATATACATGCTTCTTTTTTTTTTAATAAGTGGATAAACCACATTAGTTTATTAAGGATAGTTGGAAGTACATTACACCGCTTAAACAAGGAGAAAGAAAAAGTACATTGTCTTTAATAGCATAATCCTCTATCTAAGCAGGTCCCCTATTAGGCACAAACAGGGGACCTGCGGTGGCGATGGGGGAGCACCATCATATCTCCCTAGCCGTGGATGCCGACATTCTGGCGGAGAAGGAAGTTCAGTGGTGTCTATTGTGAAGGTGACGGACGACATGGCTAACCACCAAAAGGTGTTGGCCGAGGTCAAAGCTGCATTAGAACCAGACATGTCGTGGAAGGCCACTCCATACGAAGATGACCAGGTGCTCCTCCAATGTCCCTTGGAGAAGATCGATCGGGACTTGGAGAGCAGGGGTGAGATCACTTTCCCGACCTTCATCATCTGGAGTGAGCCGTGGACGACGGACACCGAAGCAAGGGGAAAGGCAAAAGGAAAGACAAGGTGGGTGATTGGAAAAGGCCTACCAAGCTTTGCCCAGAGGGTAGGCACAGCTGCAAGAATTCTGGAGCCACTCGGCGCCCTGGTTCACCTGAACTGTCACGATGGGTACTATGTTGGCCATTTCCGGGTTCTGATGCAAATTTGAAGAGGGGCAAACTTCCCGTTCACCGTGTACTGTAGCGTCCTGAGGAAGAACTATGCTGTCACGATGGAGGTGGACCTTGGCTAGCCACCACTGCTTTGGGCCCCAGTACCGGTGAGGAGGGAGGAGGTGAAGAAGAAGGAGGAGACAGGCGGTCACCACGGAGGGGGCGAAGAGCCGCCCGGGGGGAGAAGGTCAGGGTTGAACCACCGGTCAAGGACAGGAACGGGTCGCGCTCAAGCGTGGGGCCCGAGGCACACGCTAGCGCTGCCGTGCACACCACTCGCGGCGCCGCGCACAGGGTACGGCGGTCCGACGAGGGTCGTGCAGAAGCGACCGATGGGCAATCTCTGAAACTTAAAGATGTGGCGGAATCACATGTGGATGGAGACGATGCTGGGAGAACGCTGGCTGGGGAGCTCCAACAACGCTCACAGCGTCGACACCTGCCGTCTACTACCTCGGTTGCAAAAAGAAAAAGGGAATTTGGAAGCGTGTTCTTCCAACTCCCACAGGCGGCAGAGCAACGGGGGAGGGCCATGTGGCCAAGGTGGGGGCGAGTCATTCTCAACCACATAAACAATATATGGTCCCACTTAACAAGCAAGGAGATGATCATGAAATCTTGTCTGGTAATCAACACAACAAGAAGGGAGCAGATAACACTTGGCGCATTGAAAGCCCCAAGGCAGTTAAGGAAAACATAGCTAGCAATTGTAATGTTAATGAGGAAATTAAGGAGGGCACAAATCAAGCTATTCCATTGTACTCTAAACCTGAAGAATTAATTAATGAAACAGTTGAGAAGGTTGACAATTATTTGGAGGAAAGTCTTGAAAAAGAAGTTGAATTGGACCCTAAAGGGAGGGGACAAACACAAATGAGGAGGGTAGAAGACATACAGGATGATGCATCTTCTGATACCCCTAATGGGATTGACTCAAACGGAGATCCCCCTATAAAACCAGGAGTTGTGCCACTTGACCATGATTTAGTGGTGTTAATGGGCCAGCACTGGACCATGATCTAGTGGATGCAAATGAGCCGCGAAGACATGAAGATAGTTCGGGTAACCTTCTCCAAACCAATGAGGAATGTCCAACCCCTCAGGGGCTCTCCATGCCACCTCAATCTACCCTTGAGAAGACCATAGTGAGAGAATTCCTAGGCCCAGAACCAGGAGAGGATCTTTCCAACCATGTTTGGAGGCTCATGCATGGCTCTTGGATCTTCTTGGAAGTGCAACATGGAAGGCCCTCTCAGGTGACAAGAGACCCAAGACGCAACATGCACAGGAGGAGAGAAAGCCGGAGGACCCACCAAATGCAACAAGAAAAGCCCAGCAAGAACAACACCTGTAAGAAAATGCACCGACGATTCACCGAAGTGGAAGACCCCGTAAATTGATGATCGTAAAATTGGAGAAAGAAGGCTTTGTAGCATCCTCCACCTCATCTAGAAGGAAGGCACCGGAGAAGGGGAAGCAACTGATAAAAGATTTCGCCTCAAATCTTGTGCCTGAACCCCTAATGTTATGTGATTGGCCAGATAGGGAACTCCTGGGGGAGGCCTTGAAATTTCGAGTTGATTTGGGAAACAATGAGGAGGACAGGACCACCTACTTCAACATATGCGTCAACTAGAAACGGAGCGAGGAGGGGCGGAAATCCAATTAGGATTCCTGCCCACCTAACTCAGGAAATCGGGAAAATACTGGTGATCTGATGAAGGTTATCTCATGGAATGCAAGGGGGTTGGGGAAGAGGAAAAAAAGATACCTGGTCCGGGATCTTCTTCCCCTAAATAAGGCATACATCGTCTACATCCAAGAAACCAAGCTAGGAAAAATTAGCAAAGGCATATGGCGATCCATAGGGGGATCATTGTTTGACAGATGGGAGAAATTACTGGCGACAAACACAAAAGAGGGATGCTGCATCGGGTGGGGTAGCTCCAATTTTAGCCTGCAAAGTGTGACAAGGGACCAGTTTTCGGTCACTGTCATCCTGATCGACAAGGGGAACCAGGACTTACAGTGAATGATTACCACAGTCTACGCTCCCTGTAACCCGGCCATGAAAGAGATTTGTTGGAACGAGATAAGGGCAATCAGAGGACGGCGGAAGGGTCCTTGGTTACTTTGTAGGGATTTCAACACAACCCGAAGAAGGAAATAGGCTTCCTCCCTCTCCCACGGGATTAGAGAAAGGGACAATTTTGAAGAGATGATACAGGACTTACTTCTGGTGGACCCTCCTCTCCTGGGGAGAAGGTACACATGGACCAATATGCGAGCGACACCATCATTTGCTAGGTTGGACAGAATCCTCCTATCCACTGAATGGATCATTGAGTTCCCAAGGATCTGTCAAATGACTCTCCCCAGAGTGAGATCGGACCATGCACCACTTTGTCTTGATTGCGGTTCCCACACCCCCCAACCATTCCCCTTCAGATTTAATAGGGAGTGGACCAAAGAAGAAGGCTTTTGGGACATGATCAGGCAGGAATGGCACGGGCACACAACAACAGAGGATGGAGGCTATGTTCTGGCCAAGAAGTTGAAACTCACAAAGGTGAAGCTGAGTCGATGAAAGAAGGAAACCCTCATTCAGAAGGAGGAAAGGAAGAGGGGGCTCCTAGAGAATATCAGATCCCTAGATATAACCAAAGAAACATGGGGCCTGACACGGGAGGAAGCAGAACATGAAATGGAACAGAGGGGCAACTGCGAGAGGATCATCTCCGAGGAAGAAACATATTGGAGACAACGATCCCGGATACAATGGCTACAAATTGGAGATCAGAATATAAAATTTTTTCACACCATGGCCAGCCACCTGCGTAACATTAACCGGATCACTCAACTACAACATGGAGGAACAACCATCAATGATCAAACACAAATCACTGAGGCCATCACCAACCACTTCACGAGGCTTTTTGGTGAAGAACGAGAAACGAGGTATAAAACCTCTTGGGATCGTCTGTGCTTGAACAGAAGAAGAGTGAGTCTTGATTACCTGGAGCAACCATTCAGAGAGAAGGAAATAAAGATGGCGGCCAAAGAGTTAGGGGCGAAAAAAGCACCAGGGCCGGATGGGTTCCCGATGACCTTCTACCAACAAGGTTGGGATATCCTCAGGGAAGATGTGCTAAGACTCTTTGAAGACTTCTTCTTGGGCACGGCTAAATTGGGCATACATCCTTCTTATCCCGAAGAATGACACTCCGAAAGCCATTTGTGACTATAGACCGATAAGCCTGATAAATTGTTCAATGAAAATCATTTCCAAAGTTCTCGCAAACAGACTAAGAGGGGTCCTAGGAGAGTTGATGGACGAGTCCCAAACTGCTTTCATCCAAGGGCGAATGATACATGACAATATTATTGCGGCAGAAGAGCTAATTCATAAGATGCGGTTAAGGGACGAGAACGGGGCTCTCATCAAGATTGATCTCGAGCATTCATTCGACACTATTGATTGGGAGTATCTACTAGAGGTCCTCCAGGCCAGAGGGTTTGGACCAAAATGGGCTGCTCTGGATCCGATCCTTACTCTCCTCCTCCAAGGCTCAATTCCTCATCAATGGGACGCCACCGGGGTATATTAGGAGTAAGAGAGGACTGAGATAGGAAGACCCTCTCTCCCCTCTTCTGTTTGTGCTGGCAATGGACGTCATGTTCACGATGTTCTCTAAGGCTTCAAGGGCCAACATCTACCTGGGAATAACACTTGGAACCAATGGTGGATGCACTGTCACGACACTACAATATGCAAACGACATCCTGGTGTTCTGTTCTGGGGGACTAGCTGAGGCCTAACTACTGAAGCTCATTTTCTACCTCTTCGAGGGGCTCTCAGGGCTTAAAATCAATTATAACAAGCGTCATCATCCCAGTTAAGGGCCCTGAACAACACTCCCAAGATCTCGCACAAGTGCTAAACTGTGCAACTGGCTCCTTTCCAATAACATACCTAGGAGTGCCGCTATCAAGAGGAAGGCCAAGGAGGGAGGACTGGTATACACAGATAGATAAGATCCGAGGAAAGTTGGGATCTTGGAAGGGGAAGATGTTATCAATGGGAGGACTCCTCACACTTCTGAATTCGGTCATATCGACTATCCCGATCTACTAGATGACAGCGTATCTTCTCCCATAATGGGTTATCCATAAGATTGACTAGATAAGGAAGGGCTTCCTCTGGAGAGGGGTGGACAAAGACACACAGAGCTACCACCTGGTAAACTGGGAGAGATTGTGTCAGCCAAAGGAGAACGGGGGATGGGGTATCCTAAACCTCAGAACTTTTACTGGTGCCCTCCTCGGAAAGTGGTGGTGGAGGATACTCACGGGGAGGGCGGGGATATGCTAGAAAATATTCCAGGCGGTTTATTCCAGGTATGGACACATCGACCCCCACAAACAGGCCCCAGGACGTGCTTCACCATCCTGAAAAGGGCTCCGGCGAGAGGCCCCTTCAACTATGAAGGATATCGGGGTCAAACCGGGAGATGGTGATACCACAAACTTTTGGTGGGATGGTTGTTCGCTTGGTAACGTCTACCTAGGGTTGTATGACTTATCAATCAAGAACCACCTTACACTCAAGGAGGCCAGGGATAAAATACAAAGAGGCTCGTCGATCCTCAAACAAGGTCCGCTCACCGATAGGGAGATAGGCGACTGGGAGCTAATTAAACAAGCAATTATGAGCCATAGCACAACCACAAACCCCCTCCCCCCACACACACACACACACACAAGGAAGTAGAAGCTTACAACCAACAAGGTGTTCACTGTCAAATCCCTATATAGTTTCCGTATTTATGGAGGATGCCGAAGTGACTTGAGGAACAGGTTATGGAAACAGCCATGTCCCCTGAAGGTCAAATTATTCGCCTGGCTGGCTAAGGAGGATCGTATCCTCACCCTCGACAACTTGCATAAAAGGCAATGGAGAGGGGAACGGACAAGATGTTACTTGTGCAATACAGAGGAAAAAACTGTAACATACTTGCTCCTCTTATGCCCCTACACGGCGCAAGTCTGGAACCACTTCGGGAATCTGTTTCGAATTCGAACTATGGGGACGACTGGGAATGACCTATGGGGCTCTCGAGCTATGACCCAGGAGGTAGACTCTACCCTGAGGGAGTGATGGGATCTCGCTGTTATGGCAATCCCCTGAAGCATTTGGGGGAGAGAAACAGGGGGTGTTTTCAAGACAAACCACGTGTTTTCTTAAGAACTATCCGTGATATTTCCTTCCTCATTCTCTCCTGGATAGAGGCAGCCCCAACGGCGAAGCGGCTCAAGTTGGAGGAGGCGGAAGGCCTGACAAAGCGCGTTCTTGAATTCACGGTGGACTCATTAGGGAGGGCAGACGGGGGCGGTGATCCATTTGAGGATGACCCCTCACCAACCCAGGGATATATATGCTTCTTAATCACAAAAGTATAGACTCATATAACGTCATAATTATAAATTTATGATTAACACAGACTTCATGTGTTTACATATGTATGCATGCATTCATGCCACACCTTGTTCAGCAGGTCTGAACTTTGAGCTACTCCATCATTGATGCTTCCAACTTGACCTGCATGAAAGATACACATAAGAACTGGTTTTGAAAAACAAAAACATTGGAAAGAGTTGCATGCATTTCTATTTGTTGTACCTGAAGAAAAAGAAGGGTGACAAAGAAGGACTAGAAGGAGGAGGAGAAAGAATGAAGGTTTTGGCATGACTTTTGTTTATCAGAACTGGCTAGCTAGTTAGTACATGAGAGATTAATATTGTCTTATCAATGAAGAAGAGATTGAGCATTTATATATAGTTGGGCGATCGATGGGTGTGAATGGTCCAATTAGTCCACCATGGATGATAAACAAGAAGACTATGAGTGATGTAGTTGAAAATCCATGAGGCCATATATATATATATATATATAGATTGGGGCTGATAGAGTCCGGTCGACCCGCTTTATCAGACCCGGTATAGGGTCGGGCCTCAGGGCCATGGAGGCCCGGCCCAATAGAGAAGTGATAAATCGGGCCGACCGGACTCTATCACTTCCCTAGTCTAATATATATATATATATATATATATATATATATATATAGATAGATATATATAAAGGGTTCGAGTTCTTATGTTGTGAAGTAGGGAAACGACGTCGTCGAGGGGTGGAGTGGACGTGAATTTGGCCGCATCGCACGCTTCGGCCCTTGTCCTACTTTTGATGATATGTTGGAATAGTTTTGGGTGTTACATTACTAGGTATTTAGTTTACGTATGAAAAGGTGTGTTGTAGACTGGGTATCTTTTCTTTTTGTCTCTACTTCTTCTGATTGTAATTTATAAGCGAGCTTTTAAGCTTTTGAGGGTGATTAATATGCTGGTTTTGGTTTATATTGTGTTTGTTAGAAGTTTAAGATATGGATGTGATTCTGAATGGGAAGAAGTATGAGGGGCAAAAAGAACATCAACCATGTTTCTAAAGTTGTCCAGATGCTAAAAGCAAAAGCTAGCATAGCAGTAGCCTCATTCCATAAATACTGCAAAACAAGCCAAAAGATGGCGCATCATCAGGACGCCGGTCAACAACCCTTGGTCCGATTGCATTCATATGTATCCCGTTTATATTACGGAAGTCGCCAAGCTCTACTGAAAACCAAACTGATTAGAAGAAGAAGAAGAAGGCATGGAGCTGGTTCTTGGTCTCTTGCTATGGCCGCCGGAGATGGCTAGAAAAGCTTGTCATTGGTCCAACATTTGCTATGGTTGCTGACCACTTGCTTGATAGTGGTGTTGATGGTGGAGGGATTCTTGTGTTTCTCCGGCTCGTTGGAGGAGAGGTGGACGCTGGCAAGGAGGAAGCGGGAGTGGCTCTTAGCGAGGTCGTTGCCGGCATGGATGGGGCAGCGCAGTCTCATTTTTGGATCTTCTCTAAAAAATAATTAAACTATTTTATTCATATTTTAATCTTTTAAAAGCCATGTCAACAAAAATTGACAGTAAACTTGATGGATTTAAGGAGATGAACTTAATTGGCTCAAATTCAACATCAAATGGATCTATTAAAGGAAAATTAAAATAAAGAGACTCTGCAGATTTGATCAATTAGAGACTATTCAGGCTATTCAACCAAAGTTAATCCCCAACATAAATTTCAAATGTTCCGCCGGTTATTTTTAACATATCCTTATCAGCGACAGAGGAATTGCCACGTGGATCGTTCTTCTCGCACCATTCAAATCAAATGGATTTCTTCAATCCCCTCCGAAGGGACAGAAGAGACACCCTCTTCTGTTCTATCGTTTACCCGCCAAGCCGATGGAAACCCTTGCCTCCTCCCCTCGTCGCCCAACCCTCCGATACTCGTCGAGATCCGCTCCTCGCCGGAACCCTAGGGCTTCGATCCGGCCTCCGCCACTGGAATTCGACTACAAGTCAGAGGTCGTCGAGGAATCCCGCTCCGTGGTGGCGGAGAAGCATACGGAGCTGATGGATCTCGCCGCGGATGGAACCCTTGTTCGGATCGCGAAGCACCGGTTCGGACCGGTTCCTTCATGGAGGACGGAGTTCGTCGAGCCGGAGGAGATCTGGCTGCTCGGCACCTCTCACTTGGCTGCGAAGTCGGCGTCGGATGTGGATCGTGTCGTGAGGGCTTTGAGGCCCGACAATGTCGTCGTCGAGCTTTGCAGAAGCAGGTCTATCTTGCCAACCTTGCAAGGATTCTGTGTTTATTTGCTCATCTAGATGATTTCTCTTTCTAATGCTTTGATATTTTTCAATGATCCTTGCGTGTTTATGAATTTAATCTTGTTTTGTGTTTCGTAATTAGAGGACTTGTTGCCTAGAATTTCTATGTTGATAGCATTTTGTTTTTCAATTGTTTTTAACTCTTTTTCTGCGTTTTGTGTTTTTTTTTTAAAACCTGATAGTCTCAAGTGATCCATATTGTACTTTAGGGTTTTTGTGATACTGGAAGCACGTTAATGTGTACATTTTTAGGAATGGAAGATGCATGGTGTCCTTAAAGTCAAGACAGTTTTAGATTGTTTTAACATACTGCAACAATGGTTATACAATTGAATGTGTAAGTCACCGACATGGTAATATAATTAGTTTGTCTTGACCCCCTACGAGTGGTTTGATGCCCTGGGAAGCTCCAATAGCATAAGAATGTAGAGAATTGCGAATTAGTTTGTATTATTATTATTATTATTATTATTATTATTATTATTATTATTTTAACACATCCGATAAAAGATGCATGTTGCGCCAATTGAAGATAAAATAAGAGAATAATGTTTAAGATGGTTTGGACACGTGCGTCGTAGACCCCTAGATGCCCCGATTAGAAAATGTGATAGTTTAGTAATAGAAGGTAAAAGAGGGGTAGAGGTAGGCCGAGGATTACGTGGAGAGAGATAGTGTCTAAAGACCTACGTTTATTAGATGTTGATCTATATCTTGTCTTTGACAAAGCTACATTGAGACAAAAAATTCATATAGCCGATCCATCTAGTATGGATTAAGGCTTAGTTGTTGTTGTTGTTGTTGTTGTTGTTGTTGTTGTTGAACTTTATGGTTTGCTGATTGGATATTTGGAATAAGCTTAGGGGAAAGAATATTTACTTATCAAAGTGAAGTGAAGGAGGTTTGATCCAGATGCTAAAGCATAGCTGAGTGAATGGGAGATCAATCATAAATACTGTTAGTTGACAATGGAGCCATTTCTATTCCCTAGGATTAATTTCTATCTTGAATTTGTATCCTCCATCATCATTATTTCTTGCAAACGAAAGCATGTTCTTAGTCATAGGGTTCTTAGATTTATGTTCAGATTGATTTCTCTGCTTTACATGCCAATTTTAGGTTTTATTGTTAGTTGTAAGAACTTGGTTCTGTGAGCACAATTGGTTCTGTGAGCACAATTGGTTCTTACATCCCTGTTTAAGCGCTAGAAATATGGTGATTTTACTGTCTTAACATTTTAGATGGAGATTATACCTATTTTCTGACCTTTTTGAGTATTTACTAAACTGGTGCCTGTATGTAACATTTACCACAGGTGTATCAGTTTAGGATTTAAGATATCAGGAACATTCTTTCTTGTGCTTATTATTCATCTTGCATTGTTATGCCATCTTTATGGGTATCTTGCAATTTTTTATTTTTTTTAAAAAAACCTTGAATTTGATTTAGTATTTGGGCTTACATGTTAATCTGCAGAATTCATTTTCAGAGCTGGAATAATGTATGCTTCTGATATTGATGACGATGCACAACTTTTAAAATCAAATATGTTCTCCTTAAGCGGAGCTAAATTCTTTGGAGCAGTCAACCGTAGCATAAACTTGGGTAACTTCTGGCTATGAAATCCTTTAAATTGCGTTGCCTGGGATATTCAGGAATTCTCTTTTTTCTTATTACTGTGCAAAATATAGAAGCCCCTATCCATGCACAGGTTGTTAGCGTTTTCCTTGTGGATAAGAATTTTACTTGAAGTAATTGTGAAGTGTGAATTGAATTTGTTGACCAATTAAGATTGCTTTATAATGCACACTATAACTGAGATTTTTCAACTCAGCTGGTCGTAGTTGCAAAGTTTATTTTATCAGAGATATCAACTTAATGTCTCTGTACAGTCAGTTAATAGCACTTCTTTTAGTGGCTTGCTAGTTGTATTAATAAATGATAATGAGGGATAAAATGGTATTGGGTGTTATTTTTACATGACCTGCACGTGAGGCATGATAACAAACAGCAGTTAATTAAGTGGATAAGCACTTGGCCCTGCATTCTTGAAATATTATACTGAATCAAATATGTGGTATTACAGGGGGTCAAAGTGCCCTGGCTTTGCGGTTGCTCTTAGCAGTTTTCTCTTCAAAGATCTCTTCTGGCGCAAACCGACCTTTTGGAGATGAGGTAACATTTAAATCAGTAGTTTAGTTTAGTTTAGTTTGAGTGCACCCACTCATCTGTAATTCAACCATGACTTTTCCCCTTTTATAACATTGCAGTTTCGAGCTGCTAGAAAAGCTTCTGAAGAAGTAGGAGCCCAGATTGTTTTAGGAGATCGACCAATTGAAATAACTGTTAAGTATATAACTATTCATGATGTCTGAATACAATTTCAAAATATCTTGCATCGAGCATCTGTTATAAATTCTTGCTATGCATCAGTTAGAAAGGGCTTGGCGCTCTCTCATGTGGAGTGAAAAAGTAAGATTCATCACCTCACTTATTCAAGGGATAACCTCTCCATCCATTGAACTGCCCAAGAATGATTTGAAGGTAATTTTTTATTTGCCGCTTTTTTCCCCCAAGATTTTATATTTGATATCTGTCTGTGTTCCTAATGTCTTTATCAGCAACAACATCTTATTGTTATGTGAACATTTGTGGTACTTGCTAATAGATCATTTGAAAGTCAATCCCTTGGGGGCATTTAGAAGAATTTTCTTGTTTGCTTTGTGATAGCTTTTGGTTTGTTTCTCTATTTATTTTGAATATCATTTTTTCTCTCCTTGGGTATCTCTACACTTACTGTTTTGAGTAACTATATATCCGTATATAGATACACACAAAAGCTTAATCATATGTTCATGCCCGTCTGTTGCTTTCTTACTTTCATATTTGCTCCCATGTGTCCAAACAGCTTGTTTATATGACAATGACCAGAAAATGGGTGACTTGCGATGGGAGTTTGATTTAACTGCCCAACCACAGACACTACCCAAGTGAATTCAATCTGATAGAAAATGCAATTAGTTTCATTGAATGAATAACCTGATTGTAAATTATTTGAATTCCAAATATCTTTTATATGATTATGTTCTCATTATTGATGTAGGGTCAAGTCCCTGATGAAAGCCCATTGCAGCTGTATGGAAAACTGAGTTTTTCATACCCTTCACTCCTGCAGCCTCTCATACATGAGCGTGACACGGTATTATCTAGTAGTAATCCACCTAAAGCCTTTCTATCTATACCATTAGAGGAAGTACCTATTTATATATAGTTTTGCTTACATAAATAGTGTCTTTCATAACTTGTGTTTGCAGTTTTCAGCATAAAAATTTTGAAATTTAAATTGTTTACTTCCAGTATCTTGCTTGGTCACTGAAAAGGAGCAAAGCTGTGAACAATTGCAAGACAGTAGTTGGGATTATTGGGAGGGGTCATATGAATGGAGTTATCTATGCATTAATATCTGATCAGGGTAACCTGCGATTCCGCGATCTTGTGGGTAGAACATCAAACCCCAGTGGCTGGTTCTTGAATACATTCAAGAGCTTAGCCAGAGACACCATTCTAGGCTTCGGCCTCTGGGCTCTCTATGAACAACTTAAGAGCACAATCTAGTATCATCATAAATTTTCATGCAGAAAAGATTGGTAATTATTTGCCTTTAATTTGTAAGGTGATCAAGCTATGTTACAAATATAAGCTCACAAGTAATGTTATTTGTATTAAATAGTTTATTTATTTATTTATTTATTTATTATTATTTTTTTATAAATATGGATAAACCATTAGAAACACACTGTAGGGATGGTTTGAACCTTCAACTCTCATTGTGGGAGAGAATGGACAAGTCAACTTTTCTTGTGAAAATTGGTTTATTGTTTTTTTCTCCGGATGCATAATTGATTTGAAAAGTCAATTGTGGTAAAACTATTTGACACATTAACAATAGAATTATGCAGTGTTGTCAGACCCGGCTCGGCCCGGCCCGGCAGGTTGAACCGGAAAAACCGGGAACCGGTGGGGGATGAGGTCGGGTAGGCCCCCAGAACCGAGTGGGGTGTGGCCCGGCCTGGAACCGGTCGACCCGGGTGGTTGGACCAGGAACCGGCCGACCCTGGTGGGTGAACCGGCCCGGTTTAATTTTTTTTCTATTCAAAATCAAAATGAAAAAAAAAACATGGATCAACAAAATCAATATAGCACGGGGAGCCTGAACTCGACCCGACATTCGTGTGCGCATGACGCGCTCGCACATGAGTTTTGGATATCCAAGTCAATCCAAATTTGATATTTGCACCCCCTGCGCGCGCACGGGAGCGAGTCTTTTCATCAACAAGGTCTATTAGTTGGTAGAATGAAATCATATTTAAAGAGAGTGAAAGTTTTATTTATAAGCAATGTAGGACTAAATACTTTAAAGCTTTTGAATATTTGAAACCAATCTTTTTAAAAACAAACTCATAATAAGGCCCAAAATAAGATGGGCTACCAAAAAATTGTATTTTTATATTTGGGTAACTATGGTTATATTTTAATTGTGTATTTTAATATTTTTGACTAATTTATTTTGTTTAATATATATTTGTTTTAAACATGGACTAAATATAAATATCAAATTTAGTTAATCAATCATATTTATTATTATTATTATTTTATTTTATATCATATTCTATCATTATTAATTATTATAAATTATATTTTAATATTTTAATATTGACTCTGGTTGAACCCTTTACTCCTGACTCCTGGGCTTGGCCAAATTAATACTCCGGGCCAGATCGGACAACCTTGGAATTATGTGGAATCTAATGATTCAGGTTATCAAATTCACTCGTCAAATGGCATGAAGTGCAAAATAAGCTTGTAAACAGGTTGGTTGGCATTATTGATTTTTTTTCCATATTCAATATTCTATTTATTTGAATGTCTAAATCAAATTCTTCTGGCTTCATAATAATGTGACAAAATTTAATTATATAATCATATTTTAAAGATTATACTGTAGCAAAGTGCAAGTTGATATTAATTGAAGTAGATGCTATTATTGAAACTTTGCAAAGAGGAAAGCCATGATTCACATGATGAAATCCTAATATTAAATATTCAAATAATGTACATCAAAACATAAAGTAATGATCAATCATTAAGCTTTGGACAAATTAAAGGCTTAAATTAAGGCACTCTTCTAGAAAAACCCTACCTACTGACTACTGTTGAATATTTTATTTTATTCTTCATATATTTTTATTTTAATTTTTAAGTTTAGTTAAAGTTGCATAAAACTCTGATTGGAATGCATAGCATCTTACATTAAACTAGTTTTGTAGGGACCGTTCTTAATACTAATTTATTCATTGTTTACAAGCACTACTTGTTACCACTTTGTTATTTTTAAAGAAAATTTTTGGTCAAAGTGGATTAAAAATATATAAAAGATATGAATTCTTAAATATCATTTTTAGTTGAGTTTTATTTAAATACCTTTTTTTTTATTGTTTATCATTTTTTTAAATGAATTATAGTTGTGAATATATATATTATATTATATTTATTTAACAAGACATGGGAGTGAGAATCAGAGATGTCGAATTAGAGCCGGGCTCCCACTCCCAGCTCATTATGGAGGAGGACAGATGGCAATGTCTCAGAGGACTTGAGCATGTGCATTTGAGTGTTGAAAATCTTTTCATATTTGATGAGGCCATTACCCCACCCTAACTCAACATGTGCCATTGTGTCCAGCTCTGTTTGCACTGAAAGGGGCCTTGAGTTACAAAGTGATAAGCCAAATGGGAGACCAGGAGTGCTAACTGATCTGTGCTCTTGTTTAAGTATAGCCCCAAACAACACATGATCTTTTGTTGTCTCTCCAGGTCTCCATCTCTGTCCATCTCTCTCTCTGTGTATAGATACTTTTTTTTTTTAATAAATAGGGATAAATGAATTGAACCCTCTCCCTGTGAGAAAGAATGGATTAATCAACTATTCTTATAAAAATTAGTTATTTTATTACTTGAGCTTGTGACTAATTAGAGTAAGAGATCACACATCAATGATCATTTCGAGATGACCGGTTGTGCGGACACCCTGATTATCGAATACATATTTTAGATGAGTAGGTTCCATCCTATTGTATTGTTTTATTTATTAATGGAAGATGCTTGAAAAACAACTCGAACCACGGGACATAGTAATAGAAATAAGTCTTAGCATATAACCAACGGCATAAAGGGTCTATTGATATCGGGTTACTTTACTAAGAGATTCCACTCTCTAGAGAAGAACTCGGGATTGAGCCCCACCTTTTATAAAAGTGAGAACTCAGGCGCATTGAGCATGTTCTGCGTCTAGGCCCCATTCTTGATTTCCCTCATGGGGGTGTTTGTCACCTTTGTCAAAAAAAATAAGTCTTAGCATATTCATATATGTTACTTGAAAGTAGAAAATTATATATTTTTTTCTTTAAAAATACTCACATTATTCACAATGTTAGTTGAACAGCTAATAAACTATTCTATTAACTAAAATAATTCACAAAAATAAAAAAAATAGACCAAAAGAAAAGTTGATCAAAAAGGTCCATGAGTGGGAAGAACAAGGATGATGATCTTATTCCTCTAGAACTTGGAATCCATGTGAATTTGGGTCCCATAAACCAATAATTGTCCTTAATTAGGTTAAGTGATTGATTCCCCACCAAAGCCAATAATACACTTTGCCCTGAGTTTAACACAAGTTACATACCACCAACTGCTTTTCCATTCAGTGTCCTACATCTCTGAAAACCAATAGGGCCACAACCTATGAATGCTCTGAACAATGGAACAGTACTTAAACAAGGGGCCAGTACCCCCAATTAAAGAGAGACAGACCCATGACTGATCATGTAGGTGAATAATAATATCTGGTTGATAAGTGCTTGTGTATATGTCCATACATATTGATAGGGCATAGGGCATGAAAGATCTTCATGTAACATGAAACTGACTGATATGATCCTTTATATGGAAAATTTATTTGTTAGACATATCATAATAAATATTAGGATTTATTCATTTTGAGAAAGTTAACATTGGAATTATTTTATTTATTTATGAGAAAACAGGGAAAGCCAAACCAAGTAAACCAAAGTGATAATTATTTATATAGATAATTCACTATTGGTCCCTATAATAGTGCCTTAATTGCCTTGGGGTCCTTGGGGGTGTTTGTTTATTATTTAGTGTTGTGTGTGTGTGTTTAATTTTAAGGTCCCTGAAAATAATGCCAGGGATCTATAGATAATTTTCTCTTATTTATAAAAATTGACTTGAATAACCTTGCATTTCTCCCTGGATATTTATGAGAAAACAGAGAAAGCCAAACAAAAAAGATTTATTTTGTTAGAATTAGACTACGAGAGGTTGATGATTGTTTGCAGAGGAGACATTACTCTACTATCCATTATAATTTCTCGTAGTAAATTATTGTTTGCTGACTTTACCTATGGACATGGTAGATGAATTAAGGCCCATTTGGATCAGTTTTTGGGAAGCCCATAAGCATTGTTTTATAAATTAAGCGCTTCTGGGAAAAAAAAAAAAGCTGAAAAAAGCTTCTAAAAAAAACCGTTTTCCAGAGACTGTTTTGGAACAATATAATTACCAAAACATTTTTATGAAAACAAAGAAAAAGAATTTAGGGTTTTGAGATTATACAATTACCAAAACTTCTCAACTATAAAAGTATTTTTTTAATTAACATATTCAAACACAAAACATACAGAAGCCCTTAACTTATTCTGAAAAACCCTTTTCCTAAAAATCCTATCAAACTGAAAAGAAAAAAAAAAACATTTTTTCATAAACCAATTTAAACTGGATCTAAATAAATTTCGACATTTCTATTATCTAGTGTTTACTTAAATTCTCTTAAAAACATATTTATAAACTTTACATCATCTACTGTAATCAATATTGTGTCACTTTATTTATCTTGCCTATAATAACCATTCTTCAAATATTTTCACATCATTAAAAATATATATACATATATATAAAAAAAAAACCCAACAACCTTTCCCTCCTCCCTATTTAAACCCTCCCCAACTTATGCTTTCTAAGTAAGAACCCTCTCATGAAAGAAGAAAAGAGGAGAATCCCTTCCCTAACCATCAACCACCCTCCTAACTAATCCCCAAAATTCCAAACTCCAATTCCATCAAACCCTAAACCCAAAAATAAAATAAATAAATATTTAAAAAAAATAAAAATTTATGGCCATTCCCCATTCTCCTCCTCATTTCCTCCCCTCCTTAAAAACACCCCCAATCCCCACCCTCTCTCCGTCGGTCCTCTCCGCCGTCCCCAACGCCGCCGTCGCCTCCGGCTCCTCCCCCCTCCGCGTCGCCTTCCAAGGCGCCCCCGCCGCCTACAGCGAGTTCGCCGCCAAAACCGCGATCCCCAACTGCTCCACCCTCCCCTGCCGCTCCTTCTCCGACGCCATCTCCTCCCTCCACCGCCTCCTCGCCGACCGCGCCATCCTCCCCGTCGAAAGCACCCTCGAAGGCACCGCCCTCCGCAACTACGACCTCCTCCTCCGCCACGACCTCCACATCGTCCAAGAAATCAACCTCTTCGTCCACTACTGCCTCCTCGCCATCCCCGGTGTCCCGCCGCCCCCACCTCAAGCGCATCATCAACCACCCCCTCGCCCTCTCCCATTGCGACCTCTCCCTCCACCACCTCAGCCTCCTCGCCCAACCTGTTGAAGACACCACTGGCGCCGTCGAAATCCTTCGCAACAACCACCTCCTCGACACCGCCGCCATCGCCTCCCCCCGCGCCGCCCTCCTCTACGGCCTCAACGTCCTCGCCCACGGCCTCCAAGACACCTCCTGGAACGTCACCCGCTTCCTCATCCTCTCCAAACACCCTTCTTCATCCACTCCCACCACCACAACCTCCATCAATCATCGTCTCAAGACCAGCATGGTCATTGCTCACCGGGGCGCCGCCATGATGGTGATCTTGAAAATCCTCTCGGCCTTCTCGTCTCGCAACCTGAATCTGACCAAGCTGGAGGTTATCAACCCGGCGATCAACGACGGCAAGGGACCCGTAATGATCTTGGACGTCCGTGGGAAAGGATCTCTCCGAGCTTTCCCTCATGTCTTGTACGTTGACTTCGAGGGTTCATTGGAGGACTCCAGAGTCAACGACGCCATTGATGATATCTCGAAGGTCTCTGTTTTTGTGAGAATTCTCGGTACCTATTCTGCTGATCCTAATGTCTATGACCTCCATTAGAATCAATCAATCAACAACAACTACTTCTTCAATTTTCTATCTCTATATATGTTCATGTTCAGACTCCAGAGGAGCTCTCAGATATTTTGCTATACAGTCCTACTTTTTCCATTTATCTCTGCATGCTATTATGTTTTTTTATTTTTTATTTATTTTTTATGCATGGATTAAAATTATATTTGTTAAGATAAAAACAGTTTTTGGTACATACAGCTGCTTGTTACATAAAATACAATAACAATAACCAAGTCTTAATTTCATACTAAATTCAGCATAACATCTAATAAATATAGGTCTTTAAACATTATCTTTATCCATCTACTTTTTCTCTTTTTTTTAAATCGTTAGACGCGATCTCTTTTCACGTAATTTTCAATTTACCTCTATCTTTTTTTTTATTTTTTATTTATTAAATTATTATATTAGGGATTTATGATGCGTGTATTGAAAACAAAAATAAGGTTTTGTTGCATCATGGTTGAGCATAGTCTCCTCTGGTTGGCTCTTCTCCCCTTGTTGTGTTGGTACGACATTTGTTGTAAATGGGAGGTTTTGTTTAATTAGGGTTTAGGCTGCTTCTAGTTTCAAATTATGAGAAATGAAAATAAAATTTACAATAATAACAATTATTGAGGAGGTTGAACAAAGAGCATTATGTGTATGGGGGCAATGCGTTTAGAAAAAAAGTATGATGATCAATCAAAGAAAGCACATGAGAAGGACCATGTACCAACTCTGACAAAGAGATCACATGGCCACCCAACAAGTGTGGAACTTAGAATATTGGATTTCTTTCTGTTTTTTTTTTTTCTTTTTTTTTTTTTTTTTTTTAAAGATTCTTGTAAGCAACTTGAGCCCTAGTAGAGTTGGTGAAGGAAAGATTCTTTGTGGTTAAAGATTCCATAGAATCTCTAATAATGTTTGTTTTATATTGTCACATGCATTCAAGAAGCCATTTTTAGTTGTTGATTTTATATAGTCACGTTTAAGAAGACATTATTATTTAATTTGGATGTGTTTAAAAATAATGTTTTTTTTGGGTACATAAAAGATCACTTAGCTGGCTATTATAAACTCCTTTAATTTGTAAAAATAGTTTTACAACCATGTTGGTATATTTTGAGTGTCTTTACGAAGGAAGCTTGTCCCTCTGTTTTTTGCAATCCTTGTCAATATATCAGAGCATGTATTCTCTTTCTTTGATATCCAGATCATCTCTTTCAATTCTGTATTTGGTTCAACATCCTTTTGCACTCCTCTGTTTTTTTTTGTTCTCTAAATGTTGGATTTTTATTTTTATTTTTAAGATTCGTGTAAGTAATTTGAGGCCTAGTAGAGTAGAAGAAAAGATTTTATGTGGTATAAGATTCTTCTCTAATAATGCTGGTTTTGTATTGTCACATTCAAGAAGACATTTTTAGTTGTTGATTTTATAAAGTCACATTCAAGAAGACATTATTATTTGATTTGAATGTGTTTAAAAATAAAAATTTTGATCTCCTGTGTGATGCAAATTTAAGAAGACATTATTATAAAGTCACGTTCAAGAAGACATTAGAATCTCTTTTTTGATCTCCTATATCAAAAAAGATAATATGAAAATGATATCTTTTGACAATTATTTTTCCTGACACAAACTTGCATGAAGTAAATTTAAGGGGGTTTCTAGTTTTTTTTTATATAAATTACATTTTAGGTTTAAAGGGTAAAAACAATGCAATTAGCATATTCATTAATAAACCACAAATTTGTACTAAATTATAAGAAATTTTGCTTAATAACCTCATAACTAATGAAATTGTGTAGTGCTACATGATTGAGAGAGATGATTTGAACATAAAAGAAAAATCTTATGCTTAGATGTATGATTTTGAGATTTTTTTTTAAACAATACCATAAAGTATGATATTTGATCATTGATGGATCAAAATTGTTAAGGCAAGGACAACTCATAGGATCCAATCCCTACTATCAAACAAGTCAACTGCAACCAAGCAACCAAGCAACCAAGCAACCAAGCAATCAAGCATCAATTTCGGGATACACCGGCCATATATTAATTGATTTTCCATTCTATTTATGTATCAATATCCTTTAATTCTTTCTCACTCCTATATGTATAAATAGGGTTGTGCAGATTATAGCAATACATGAGGGGTCGAGCGGTATGGGTCCCTTGTATAAGAGATGTTCAACTGAGAGATCCCGTGTTAAAGTGAGGGCATAGTATATGAGCCTCTGTGTGCTGCACGTGAGCCTTTAGATGTCCCATATAGCTGGATTCGTTCTTTGAGGGGTCTCTTGTCGACTTTAATAAAAAAAAAAAAATACATCTCTCTTATCATTCCCTCTCTCTATTGAGTCCTTTTCTCTGATTTGGAAAGTATATAAAGAAGAAGAAAAACCGCTTGCTCAATTATCTATTTTCCATTTCATCCACCTGAATTGGCATGATATATTGTTAAAAGTAGCATATAATTATTTATATATATTTGATATATTATTTTTTAATTATATCATTAATTTATATATTTGTAGTTGTAGTACACAATACCTATAAAAATAATTTATATTTTTATAATAAATTTATATTTATTAATAATTTATCAACGATTTACAATGACTTAATGATAAATTTTATTTTAAATAAGACATATATAAATGTTGATTTTTTTGTTTTATTACATGTTTTATATTTGTATCTTAGAATTTACCGTTTACAACCCTATTATAGTCCTGAGCTCAAGTTTCTTGAGCCTGAGGAACCAATCTCGAGCTAAATGAGCCAAACTTGAGCTTTAACTCATTTATTTATATTTTTTAATTTTTTAATTTAAATTAATCATTAATATAAAATTAAGTTAAAAATTACAATTAAAAGTATCTTATTCTCCTTTGAAAATCTTGAATCATAATAGTTATGATAAGGGTGAAATTGGGAAAACACGCAGCCCCCAATCAGTCGAATACATGAAAGAAACACAACCCATCATCCACCCAACATAATAAGTAGAACCCGGCCTTGTTTGGTTGGGGGATAACCTCAATGGTTATCCCTAACACAATTTTCCATGGAAAAAGTTTTCCCGTTAAAAGCTTTAATTAAGATTTAAAAATATAACCCATCAATACATAAAGAACATATCACTATCTTATCATTAATACCTTTGGTTTAAAAACTTCCTCCAAAAAAATTCAAAATTTTCAAAACTTATTCCTATCCCCACTTGGGGATAACCCCCAACCAAAGTGCTTTGCATGTCCTGCTCCACAGTTTGGCCAAAAGTCCACTATTCGACCAAATCTCAACTGTTCAGCCAAGATTCCATAGTTCAACCAAATCTCCACAGTTCTGCCAAATCTCCACTGTTCAGCCAAGATTCAACAGTTCGGCTAAGACTTTACAGTTCGGCCAAGTCTCCACAGTTTTGCCAAATATCCATTATTCGGCCAAGTCTCCATAGTTCGACCAAGTCTCTACTGCATGTTCTACTCGACCAAGGTCTTCTTTGCCAAACACTCTTCCAAAGGAAGAACTTCCAAAATGGCTTTCCAAAATGGTCTTCCACTAAACCGAACTTGCAAAGGAAAAAGAACATCTGAAAACACCTAAAACCCTCAATCAAGCAGTAGAGGAGGAACTTCAAGAATTCTCAAGAAGCTTGGCGAACCCTCTAGAAGACTTCCAGCTGGCAATCCAGCTAAAATCTGGCTGGCATCTAGCTAGCAAAACTTGGGCGCCAAACAACCTCAAGCTATAAATAGAGGAGAAGAAGATCAATTGGAGGATTTCTTTTTTGACATGAGGAGAACCATACACCATGTTGCTCTCTCTATCCTCTCTTTCAATATTGCAATTTCTCTCTCCTATGCTCCCATAGCTTCAAGTCATTGTAAAATCCCCAACACATAGTGAATTTGCTCATAAGCACCGTAGTTTTTCCCCGATTTTATGGGGTTTCTGATGCAGGCCTGGACCAGACCTTGATGAGATCGTGAAGGCGTAGGAGTGAGCGCGCCAACAAATGTGTGATTAACGCCAAGAAATACGAGGACTTCAACGTATTTTGATGAGTGGTTGTGATTGAATGTGATTTAATGATTTTAATTGTATGGAAGAGTGATATCAGGATATGATGGTGCTGGTTGTTAGTGAGTATGCATACACCCATAAGGTGTTTGCATTATTGCCCCTGAGAGGGTCGTGACTAGTTTCAGTGGGTTGTTAGAAGAGAATCGTAGTTTGTTACAAAGCTATTATAAATACAATGAAAGCGTGGAGAGAGGCAGGCAAATTATTCTCCAAATCTTCTCTATCTCTCTCTCCTTATCTCATTCTCCTCCTTCCTTTATCTCCTTCGTCTCCTCTATTCCTTTCCCTCTCTAACAGGCCCCCGCTTCATTGGTGCTTTCATTGCTCTTCGCCGCTATGTCGGATGACATCACCACCAGCTTCCGCGCTATCGAGGACCAGCTCTCACATCACTCTGAGCGTCTGGACAGCATCGATTCCCCCCTGGCGGTCATGAAACAGAGCCACTCTGATTCAATGGAACGACTGCAACAAACCCCATCGGAGCTGCTGCTGCCTGCTGCATTCCAACCGACCAAACCGCTCTGACTCTGCACCACAGTTGTTGCCGCTGCTTACCACCCCTACTCAATCCCCATTCCTTGGTGGCTCTCTTCCTTTTTCCACACCTCCACCCCTAACCCGCCTTCCAAAGCTAGAAGTTCCCCTGTTCTCCGGCGAGAACGTACTTAGTTGGCTCTTTCAGATTGACCATTTCTTGGCCTACCACCTCGTACCACCAGACGAGAAGATCTCCATCGCCGCCTTCTATATGACTGGTCCGGCTTTGCAGTAGTTCCACTGGCTTCATTCCACATCACAGCTCAGCACTTGGGACGAGTTCGCTCTCCAGATAGAGCTTCGTTTTGGTCCGTCATCTTTCATCAATCACGAAGCTCAGCTCTTCAAACTCCGACAGAAGTCCACCGTCGCCTACTACCTCTCTGAGTTTGAAAGCATCTCCACCAGCATTTTCGGCTTGAGCCACTCGAGCCTTTTGAACTGCTTCATCTCGGGCTTGCTCGACGATATCCAACGGGAGCTGTATCTTCTACGGCCTCGTTCTCTTCATGACGCCATGGGCATGGCCAAACTTGTCGAAGATAAGTGCAATGCGAGCAGACCCCCACCACCACCAAATCGACCACCACCCTTCAAATCCACCTTTCCACCACGGCCTCCATAGCCCTCCCCCCTTCCTTCTAAACCACAACCGCTTGTCTCCCACGGAGATGGCGGCTCGTCGGGAACGAGGGCTCTGTTACAACTGTGACTCCACCTTCACTCCTAGTCATAGATGTAAACCTGCTTAATTCCTTTGCCTCCTTACGGATCTTGATGACGAATCACCCCCTGATCCGGATCGTTCACCTCCCAATGCCGGCGAACCTAGTGACGATGGCCCGGATGATACTACTGCTGGTATCTCTTACCATGCCCTGACCGGTCAGTCGGTTCATCCTACTCTCAAATTGGAGGGCTCTATCGCCGGTCGCAAGGTAGTGGTGCTCGTCGACACTGGGTCAACCAATAACCTCATCCAATCTCGGTTGGCGAAACACCTTGGTTTGACTGTCCGGCCTTCTCAACATCGTCGTGTCACGGTGGGGAATGGTGACACCATGGAGTGCGGCGGCGAGTGCTCCCAAGTTCCTCTTACCTTCGGCTCAGTGACGCTGAACGTGGATCTCATTCTCCAGCCGATCTACGACGCCGACGTCGTGCTGGGCGTTCAATGGCTCTCAGAGCTTGGGCAAGTTCTCTTTGACTACGATCAACTATGGGTGGAGTTTACCCTAAATGATGAGAAAATCCGATTGTATGGCGTCACCCAACCACACTCCACCACATCTCTTCCACCAGCTTATGCAAGCGAGCCCAAATGATTGACCCGGACCAGTTTTTTTACTTATCTGTTGAACAGGTTTCCTCTTCATCTGATCTGCATATCAATCCCGAGGCACCCTCTTTATTCCTTAACCGCTTTCACTGTCTTCTCCGACGGTACCCAACTCTTTTCTCTACTTCGGCTGGCCTTCCGCCACAACGACCCCAAGACCACTACATTCCTCTGCTACCCTCCACCTCACCCATCAATGTCAAGCCCTACCGCTACCCTTACTTCCAGAAAACAGAGATTGAGCACATCGTCGGAGAAATGCTTGCCGAGGGGATCATCGGACCAAGTACCAACCCTTTTTCATCCCCTGTCCTCCTGGTCAAAAAGAAGGACGGCTCCTGGCATTTTTGTGTTGATTACAGGGCGCTCAATGTTGTGACGGTCAAGGATCGCTTCCCAATTCCAACGGTAGAGGAATTGTTTGACGAGCTCCACAGCGCCTGCGTTTTCTCCAAGCTGGAGCTGTGCGGTGGTTACCATCAGGTGCGTATCCACCCCCCGGACGTCCCGAAGACAACTTTCCGCACCCACGAAGGGTAACATGAGTTTCTCGTTATGCCCTTCGGCCTCTCCAACACGCCGTCCACTTTCTAGGCAATGATGAACTCCATCTTCAATCAAGCCTTGCGTAAATTTATTTTGGTTTTCTTCGACGACATTTTGATTTACAGTTCATCGTGGGAGGCCCATCTCGAGCACCTGGAGGTTGTCTTTTAGCTGTTGCACCACCACCATCTCTTCGCGAGAGGAGCTAAGTGCGCTATTGACTGCACCGACATCGACTACCTGAGCCACTGAATTTCTGGCGAGGGCGTTATTGTCGACAAGTCTAAGATTGAAGCCATCACCTCTTGGCCTTTACCGGCGTCTGTGAAGAACCTTCGCGGCTTCCTTGGGATCGCTAGGTACTATAGGCGCTTCATCGCCCATTATGCGTCAATTGTAGCTCCCCTGACTGCTCTGCTCCGAAAGAATGCCTTCACTTGGACACCCGCCACTACTACGGCATTCCAACAGCTCCAACATGCTTTGTCTAATACTCCGATACTTCGTTTACCGGATTTTTCTCTTCCATTTCTTTGTGCGGGGACCGGCGCCCGGCCGCGAGTGGAGTGCCGTTACAGTGCGTAGCGCCATCCGATCGCCTTCTTCAGCAAGAAACTCTCCCCACAGTTGCAAGCTTCATCGACTTATGTCTTAATGAGATGTTTGCCATTACTGAAGCCATGAAGAAATGGAGTCAATACCTCCTTGGCCGACGTTTTACTATCCAAACTGATCACCAGAGTATCAGGGCCCTGATCCAGCAAACTATTCAAACTCTAGAACAACACAAAGGGCTCACGAAGTTGCTTGGTTTCGACTTTGACATCGTTTACAGGCCTGGCACCCTGAATGGCCCTGCAAATGCCCTGTTGCGCTTACCGACCGCTGAATTCCAGGCACTCCAAGCCATTTCACAACCGATGGCCTCACTATAGGACGCGCTGCGATTGAATCAAAAGAATCATGAAGCCACAGCGCAACTACTGACTCAGGTAGCCTCTAAACCCAATGACTACCCTGAGTATAGCGTCTGGGATGGCTTACTTTTGTTTCGTGGTCAGGTGGTTGTGCGCCAGATTATGCTTTGCAGCCACTTATTCTATCTGAGTACCATGGATCTCCAACTGGGGGTCACGCAGGTGCACAACGAACCTTGGCCCGCATTGCAACCACCTTCTTCTGGCCAAATCTCTAACAAGTCGTTCGTGAATTTATCGCGCAATGCTCGGTTTGCAGCTCAGTCAAACCTTTTAATCACGCCCCTCAAGGTCTCCTTCAACCATTGGCCATTCCTGGTAAAGTGTGGGAGTCCGTCGCGATGGATTTCATCACCCACCTTCCACCGTCGTCGGGAAAGACGACCATCATGGTCATAGTTGACCGTCTCTCCAAGCAAGCTCACTTTATCCCTCTCGATTCGTCCTTCTCGGCTCCTCAGGTGGCTGCGCTCTTCGCCAAAGAAATAGTTCACCTCCATGGCATCCCGACGAGTATAATCTCCGATTGAGATCCCCTGTTCATCAGCAACTTCTGGCGTGAGCTTTTTCGACTACATGGTACCACTCTAGCAATGAGCAGTGCATACCATCCTTAATCCAACGGTCAATCTGAAGTTTTGAACCGTTATCTAGAGGATTATCTCTGTTGCTTCGCCGGTGACCATCCCCTGCATTGGTTTCAGTATCTACATTGGGCGAAGTGGCACTATAATACAGCATGGTACTCCTCTATTCAAATGACCACATTTGAGGCAGTGTTTAGTCGACCTCCTCTATCACTTCTGGATTACTTGGCGGGCTCCTCCTCCGTTGAGTCCATTGACAAGCTTCTCTCCGCGACAGACACTAATGCGGACCCAGGCTGACGCTCAAATCTTGATGGGATCGCGAAGGCGTAGGAGTGAGCGTGCCAACAAAGGTGTGATTAACGCCAAGAAATACGAGGACTTCAACGTATTTTGATGAGTGGTTGTGATTGAATGTGATTTAATGATTTTAATTGTATGGAAGAGTGACATCAGGATATGATGGTGCTAGTTGTTAGTGAGTATGCATACGCCCATAAGGTGTTTGCATTATTGCCCCTGAGAGGGTTGTAAGTAGTTTTAGTGGTTTGTTACAAAGCTATTATAAATACAATGAAAGTCTGGAGAGAGACTGGCAAATTATTCTCCAAATCTTCTCTCTCTCTCCTTATCTCCTTCTCCTCCTTCCCTTATCTCCTTCATATCCTCTGTTCCTTTCCCTCTCCCACCAGCCCCCGCTTCAGTTTTCCAAGTAAATCTTACCTTCTCTTCCATGTTTGGATAATCTTCTTCTCATTCTTGTGTTTTTGTCTCTCAAATCAAACAAATTTAACCTTGATGCAAGATTGGACTTATTTCGAGGCAACTCTGATTTTAGCATCAACAGTTTACGATACTAAGAATCTAATATCAATAGCAAAAATATGAATATCAACTAGTTTCAACATATAGATCATATTAAGCTTTTTAATAATTTATAATTATTAAAATCCTAGTTTAAACTTGGCTTATTTAGCAATTGAACCAGCCAAAATACAAGTCCAACCCAAGCTTAAGCAAGCCAAATTCCGAGCCAAACTAAACATATATATTCGCGAACGACTCAACTCATTTGGCAACCATAACTATGCAAAAGGTTTTCTTAAGATTCAAAAATGCCAAAATATATTTAAACTAACCATTCTATAATGATAAGATGAGTCTCTCTCTCTCTCTCTCAGTAGGATTTTAGAAGAATATATTCAACAAACAAATAATGTGAGCATTCATGGGCTTATTGACATAGGAGGAGGCTTCAATTGGGCCCACAGGCCCAGCCCAAGAGTAAGCTAAACCTTAAGAGCGTTCATCAAAGTTGAAAATTTATATTGTATGATCAAGCTCTTCGTAAGAAGATCGAGATCAACTTAGTAAAAATTTGAGCTCGATTTGAAATTTTGAGCTTCCGAGCTTGAAATTATATATATTAATATATTATTATTAGTATTAAAATATTATATATCCTATATAATATGTCCTAGTAGATATTTTATTTTTATTATATTATTTGATATAATTAAAAAAATAATTATTTTATATATATAATCAGTTGCTTTAGAAATTTATTTTTTAAAAATTTATAAAATATATTTTTTATTTATTGACAAATTATATAATTTAAAAATTTTATTGTATAGCAGTATTAAAAAAACATATTATAAATGAACTTTTAGTTGTGAACTAAATCGAGCTTAAACTTGAGTTTGAAATTAAATTGATTTGATTTTAATTTTGAGCTGAATCAAACCATCCTCAACCAAACATATTCAAACTAGTTTCGAGCTTGAGTTCACGCTAACCAATTTCGAGCTGATCTTGAGCTGGGCCTAGCTCTCGATAAAGCTCGGCCGTTTGATAACCCTAATCATATAACTAAGGTACATAAAAACTATCTATGTTAAATATATAAATAAATAATGTTAAAAAAAAACAAATGGTAACTAAGAAATGGTCCTAATTTGTAGTCTAGGGACTTCAAAACTTGTAAGTAATGCTAATACCTAGCCATTGTTTTTCTTCAATCATTTGAGAAAGGATATCCTTGTTTTTGGAAGCAATTGGGGTATCAAGATGCCTTCTTTCATTCATCACTCCACTTCCACTCTTCTTGGCTCCATTCTTATAAACTTCATTCAAACCCTTGTTTGTTTTCTTAATTCTTCTAATCACGTCACCTTTCCCTATTTTATTAAACCCTAACCCTAATGAGCTTCAAGCTTTAAGTCCCCTATCTTTTTGCATTCTTGTCTTCTATGAACAAACAACAAGAACTAATTCTCTATGATAAGATTAGACACTATTTTATATTTGATGCATTCATCAACTTGTTGAGGCGCCACCCCCACCATTAAAAGCAATGAGTTGAAGATCATTAGGGTTAATAGTTTTATACTCTTTAAATTGGTTTAAACCTCTTTTTCAAGTTTTGTTTTTTACTTGAAAATTAAGCGGTTTCCGTTTGGATGAAGTACTAAAAAAACATTTATTATGATATTTCATCCAAAAAATTAAACTATTTTCATCAAAAAAAATTTTTAAAAAAAATATGTGTTTTTTTAAGCTCTAGAAGTACTTCTTTGATAAGCATCCTTTTTTTTAAAAAAAAATTCCTTCAAAAACCAAAATAAATTTATAAAAAGCCCCAAAAAATACTTATCCAATAAAATGAGTGTTATTTTTGGTTAATTAAATTAATCAAAATTTATTATAAATGAAATACTATTGTTAATGTAAATGACTTGTTTTTTTTGCAACAAAATATGATATCATAGGGTTTCTTTTGAGATAGTCAAAGCTCTTAAGTTATATTTTTTTTTATGTCACATTCCTTGTGAGGCTACATGCTCTCATGATTGATTGTTTCAACCTCTTTGTTTGGCTTTATACATAATTCATAATCACATGAACTTCCATTACTATCTCTCAAACTCTTTAATTTTTTTTAATGACTAAATCACATTTATTAGAGATTAAAGGGGGGTAATAGAAACATATGGGTGATATTACAATTTTTGTAGAGTGTTATAGTGACATCCCGACATATAGTTGTACCCGAGATGGACCCCTGGTTCCTTGGGGCTATTCATCATCCATGAAGTCTGACCCCGATGGCACAATGAATGCTCCTCCCTTGTGAACTCCATTGTTTCTTTTGACAATTGACTCCATTGTCAGGAGCTTCGACTTCTTAGAGGTGTGAGTTGCATCAAACAGAGAAATCACAAGGAAATCTATACTTCGGATTAGTTTCTTGAAAACATGATGTTTATCATGGAAACATCCGATGTTTCTCTCCAGCCACAAGCTCTAGGTGATGGCCAATACTGCAAGTTTCATCCCAATCGGGACCCCTTCTTCATTTGTTTGGAGAGATTGGCTATACCCCATAGATCTTGTATTGCATGGGGAGTGGTCGATAGTCTAAGTAGGTGACAATAGCGAGTCCATATGTGGGTTGCATAGGGGCATGATGCAAGAAGGTGAGAGGTAGTTTATGGTTCCTAAACACAAAGGTAATAGCTTTTCTTATCCCCATGCCAATGCTTTTTCGCCAAATTTTCAAGTGTGAGTATCTTGTCGTCCCAGGCCAGCCAGGCGAAAAGCTTAACTTTCAAAGGGCATGGTATTTTCCAGAAGGAGAGATGGATTGGACTTCTCCGCATAACCCCATCTATGATGAAGTGATAGAGGGACTTAACGCTGAAGTGGCTATTTAGATGTAGCTTCCATCCCCTTTGGTCTTTCGTTGTGTTGTCCCTTCGTTGGAGATATGTTATGAGGGTTCAACTGAGATCTTCCCTTGGTGCATAACAATCATGGAGCTAGGAGGGATTGCCCTTGAGTGATTCAATCATGGGTCTCTTTGATAGTGATGGCTTTGTGAAGAATCAGGTTTTGTAGAGCCAGAAATCGATACCATGGTGAGAGGCTTTCATTCTTATCAAGCTAGTAATTTATAGTAGAGCCACTTGTAACTAAGCATAATATGTTCGTCAGGCTGACATCTCTTTGTTCTAGGTGTCCTTCCCAAAAGAAAGAGATCCGCCATCTTCTTCTCGAAAAAGGGTCTAAGTATAAACTTCTAGAGTATGCCCTTTTCAAGACCTTTTGACAAATCCCTACTTCCCTAGTAAGGATCCTCCACTGTCATTTGCCAATTAGCGCTTCGTTAAAAAATTGTTGGTTGATGATCTCCCATCCTTCTTGTTCCTGTGGCCGACAAAGTCGGTTCCAACTCACCAGTCTCTAGGATTTGGTTGCCTCCGGACCTCTCGATAGGAAATCTCTGCAGATCCTACATGTTTTTAAATCACCCATTGTGGAAGTTTGTAGATTGACATCCAGGAAGTTGGAATGACCGTTAGTACATAGTTAAGGAGGGTTAATCTAACTTCAACGGAGAGGAGATTCCCTTTCCAGGAAGTCAACCTCCTCCTCACCCTCTCCACCAAGTTATTCCAATCCTTCTTTCTGGGTTCAACCACCGATATCAGGATACCCAGGTGGTTGATGGGTAGTGTCTCTAGCTTACAATTCATGATCTCCTCTAGAACTTCTGGGCTTTTGTTAGTAGCATTTGATTGGGTTGATGACACTTTTCCTATAGTTGATCTTGAGCCCCAAGAGTCCCTTGTAGAGGTAAAAGATGAGGTTTAGGATTTTGAGGTAGGCGGGGTCCCCTGAGCATAAAACTATAAGATTATCGACGTATTGGAGTGAAGTAACCTCTTGCGTGTTGTTTCTACCACATTTTATTCCTTTAAAGATGTTCGATCCAGAGGCATTATGAAGAACCGTACAAAAAACATCCGTTGTTAGTATGAATAGGAGGGAGGATAGGGGATCGCCTTGGCGTAGGCCTTTTCTTTGTCTCACATAACCTGTTTATGCTCTATTTATGAGGATGGATGACCTTCAAGAGTGGAAGATTGTTCTAATCCATCCCACCGATCTTGGCCTGAACCCATGGGCTTTCATGAAGTCTAGAAGAAAGTCTCAATCTACCGTGTCGAAAGTTTTCTCAAAGTCAACCTTGATTAGCGATCCATTTTCCATGTTATACTTCATGTGAAAGATTAGTTTTTTGGCTATGATCATGTTGTCTTGGATACTTCTCCCTTTAATGAAAGCAGCTTGGCTTTCATTAACTGGCTTCCCAATCACGTGTTGTAGTCTGTTGGTGAGGACTTTTGTGATTATCTTCATGGAGCAATTGAGTAGACTTATTGGTCTATAGTCGCTAAGAAGCTTTGGGGTTTCAGTTTTTGGGTGAGAATTATGTGTGCCCAATTAATTCTTTCTAGGTTTGACCTACCCCGGTGTAGGTCATCAAACATCTTGATAGTATCTCCCTTCATGGAGGGTCGTCCTTGTTGATACACTCCCATGGGGAAGCCATCAAATTCCGGTACCTTGTAAAGGTTGAAATCCTTTAAGGCCTGCAAGATTTCTGGTTTTTTTTTTTTGTGCCATTTCTGTAGTCTCCCTCTCTCAGGCTCAACTTCTTTGATAGAGTATAGACTCTGACCCCTCTATAGTTATTCCCCTCCCACCAACCTTTAATCATATTCCAGAAGCCCTCTTTATTAGCCCAATCCCTGTTGAAGTGGAAGGGGTGGCTTTGTAGATCATGTACCCCACAATTAAGGCATATGGGTGTATGGTTGGAGCATATTCTAGGTAGTGTTGTTTGCCACACTCTTGGGAATTTGATCATCCAGTCTGTGGAGAAGAGAAATCTATATTGCCTAGCCATGGTTGGGTTTCCCAGTCCGTTTAGTCTATGTGAATTTCCTTCCTAGTAGAGGAGGGTCATATAACTGCAGTTGTTATAGGGTGGTGTTGAATACTTCCTGCTCTTATGAGTTTCCAGTCCTTGAGCTTCAATTTCCCTACCTTCTCTAGTGGAGTTGAAGTCCTCTCCTACCACCCATGGTCCTTATCATCTTCCCTATATCTCTTTAATTTCTTCCCATAAAGCACCTTTGTGTGGTCTCTCGCATAATCCATATACGGTCTTGCACATCCATCTTGTTGTGTCTCTTAAATCTTATAATCTCATTATTGTAGAGAAGGTATCCACAAAACTTGAAATTAGCTTCATTTGCTTGCGTTTCCACCTAATGCAACATTCACCTCGAGTAAGTGTTGCTGGCAGTATGGAATGACTATCATAGGTCGCTCCTCCTATGGATTTTCAAATTATTTTGTCAACGGATGCCAGCTCGGTCTCTTGTAGACATAATACATTGGGTTTGTGTATTTGGAGATAGTCTCTCACAAGATAACGCTTCCTCCTCTTCCTCAAACCCCTAACATTTCTCAATATTATTTTCATAATAATATGGTGTCCATCCTCCATTCTACAAGCTTGGTTTGGAGGGAAGCCTAGTTGCAACCCCTCTTCCCTTTAGTTTTTCCTTCTTCCAGTTTCCAAATATGTGTTAAGAATGGTTAAGTGCTCTTGGGGTAGTCTCATGTCAGCCCCCACAAGTAGAGTCGTGAGATGAGGTCCTTGTCAAGCCATTCACACAATGTTAGGGGAACAATATAGAGGTTGGAGGTGTTACCTTCGGGGTTGACGCAATCCATTATTCTTTTTATTCTTCTTGGCTTTGAACTTGGTACAGGTCCTTTGTTCTTTCTTGGTCTTCCCCTTGGCGAGGTGTTATTTATGCACTACAAGCTTCCTTCCTTCTTGTTAACTTCATGCTGAGGTTTTAGTAGATGGTTGGTCCTAATTAGGGGTGTCTTCTTGGATGATATTTGCTTAGATAAGCTCCTAGATAGCTTTTGAGATAAGGTTCCAAGATTCGCTAATGTATCAAAGTGAAACTTTGCTCATATTAACTCCACTACCACTTCTATCTTCATTAATACATTTTCTTTTAATAGTATTTAAATGAGGGTGATGAATTGGATCCATAATGGGTTCATGTGGCCCATAAGTGTGAAGGCCTCATTAACACTCAAACCCAAAGATGACCCCTCTCTGAGGAGTTAAGGCTGAGGTGGGCCTTCAATTGGAAACAAGCTGAGGCGGTAATGGTTGGTTGTGCGCACGCTTTTGGATGGTTGTGCTTGGGTGGGTCTCCCACCCACATCGAGACCCGCTTCGCTTCTCCATGGGTGCTTGCCACAAGAGTAGTCGTGTGGGGCCCACCTTTATCACCTGCTGCGTGGGTAATGGCTTGCATTTGCTAAGTTGGGAGAATAGGACCCAGCTTGCCCGGGCCCTCGCTCGCTCCAAGTGGCGCTACCTTGGGTCTCTTCTCTGGCTGAAGAGGTGACACCTCAATCTCCTTGGGTCCTTGAAGCACAGACATCTCCTTTCTCTTTGAGGCAAGGAAGAAGTTGTCCACCTCTCAGAACCATTCACTGTCACCCTCCCCTTCAACAGCTATGGGCCCTACCAAGTCATCTGCTAGGTTGCACCACACCAGCGCGTCCCTACTCGAAACGTGTTGTTGCGACCTCTGTTGCCCCGGTCATCAGGTTCGACCGTTGACGCCCAAGGTTGCAGAGCTGTAACCTGCCCCCAGACCGAGTTTCCACCTTAGTGACCATTGGATCCCCGATTGTGAACGTCTCTCGCTCTCTGATGACGATGTCACCAAGTCTCCCGTAAATTCTCGCAGGAGATTGGTGGAACTCCCTCGCCGGGTTGGTCTCCTTCTCTTTTTTCTTAGCCACTGCTTCGTTGGTCTCTTGTTTAGGGCCCCGATTATCGCCTGTGGATTAGGTTATGCCTACCTGTCCTACTCTTCGGCTACTGCCCCATTGCAATTCTAGTTTTTCCGCCTTCAATTCTACTATGATTCGATGCTACTGGCTTCCGATGCTACATGAATGATGCATGGCAGCGCCTTGCCATTCCTGATCCTTGCAACCACCTGGATGTCTTCAGCGAAAGCTCCGCCCTGCTCATCGATGAAGACAAGCTCCCCCAATCAACTTGATAATGTGTGTCGCCGTGTCACAATGCGATTAAAACATGGGGAGCTGCTTTATCAACAGCGAGCACATCTCCTCGTCGACCTTGCCGAGCTTCCATAGATACTGTGACCAAGCTGTGAATTTGAGTGATAAATCCTGTAATTGAGCTCCCCCGAGGCTTCTAGTCACCTAACTGCTGCCGGAGAAAGACAAGAGATTATCCCCCATCCCTATGTGGTTTTGTGGTCTGATTCCAAGTCTCGTCATAGATCACCGCTAGCTCCGTTGCAATGCTTCGATTGTCGACCAATCCTCGTCGAACCTCCATAATTGTTGAGGTTGTCCCTGATGGTCGGGGTGATTCCAATTGGGTTCATTGCTCCCTTCCCCCCTCAACGGACCTCTTCTGGTTCTGATTCACCTCGTGATTGTTTTATGGATTTCGCGGTGCCTTGAGGCTCTCCCCATGCGAGATGGTGCTTTACCTCTACTTCTCCGGCAATCTATCGGTTAGTGCTGGACTTCGTCGCAACAACGATACTTTGGAGATCGCTTACAATCCTTAACATGGTGGCCCTCTTGCAGGCATTGCCCACATACAACTATTGGGCCTCTAGGAGAGTGGATGGTCGGGGGTGAACGTCGTTGCTCTGGTCTCCCTTGTAGTGGCCACTGATTACTCCGATATCTCCCCCGTTTGAAGTGGACCTCTATTAATCCTTCGTTATCGGAGATCGGCAAGGGTTCTCCCTATGGCGTAGTCAAGGCTGAATTGAGGAAGTTCGCCGTATTCCCCATTAGTGCACTGGCATAGGTGAGGTTTGGTCGTCTCGGGCTCGTGGCCAGGTGTCTT
The DNA here is from genome assembly GCA_026586065.1 of Dioscorea zingiberensis. Lineage (NCBI taxonomy): Eukaryota > Viridiplantae > Streptophyta > Magnoliopsida > Dioscoreales > Dioscoreaceae > Dioscorea > Dioscorea zingiberensis. The sequence continues at coordinate 45,097,356 of CM048824.1, forward strand.
GCGTCTCTTTAAATAGTTCGAGGCGGTTGCTCCACTGGTGTGGTTGGTTCCCCGGTCACCAGAGGTTGGGTGGTGGCCTTGTTGTCCCTCCTCGACCTCGCCAGCGTGGTCCTCTTCACTATACACGAGTCATTCATTTTTAAAAGTTTTCTTATAAATATTCATGATGTTGTTTAACCACGAAGAAAAATGCCCACCCGAGGTGATAAACTCTTTAATTCTTAAACCATAAAAAAAATATATATATATATATATATATATATATACCACACACGTGTGCACATCAAATCTACAAATTTGTATTTTAATTTCCGACTTAAAAATATCAAAAGGCAAACATAGTTATCATTTTTCATATATTCAAAGTGATGGGAAAACGGAAAGATCAATAAATAGATTGTTGTATTGAAGTATGAACTTTGTTTTAAGACAAATGAAAAAGTTTGTGAAGGATTTGTACTAAGCTTTGGGGTCGATATAACCAAAATGATCTCCAAAACAAAGGTGCTAAGATTTCCATGGCTCAAATTACACTAGAGAACAAGAGAGTATTCAGAGTTCAAAGCTCTAATGGACACCAAGAGATCACATCTTCTCCCAATGACTAAGTGACAAGATGCAAAGTGCCCTACACTAAGAGCCTTTCAATAAAAGAACCAACAATATGACAAAAGGATTCAATCAAAGAACCTTCATATCCCATGCCCTCACTTTGGCCTTTTCAACTTCTAATTAATTAAGGCTTCAACCTTGTTAATATAGTTGAGACGTGTGAGAGTGCAAACTACAAACTACTATTTGAGAATTTTTTTTTTTTTTGTGTACCTCTCCAAACTATCTTAATTACGTATATATTTAAAAATACCTTAAAGTTTTTCATTTAATTACATATATATTTTATTAACCAAAAAGACTTAATTATAGTTAAATGTAAGCCATTGACCAATGAAATACTTTTTATACCTTAACAAAAGATTTCAATTATTTTAAATTTCATATTTTTAGGAGCATATTTATAAATTTATAGTTAAATAATTTTTTTTAGAAATATATTTTCAAAGAATAGACGCAAGTGGTCCAACTCTTTCCCAGACCTTGCGCATAATAGGAGTTTTGTATCACCCGACTGCCCTTTTTTTTATTTCCAAAGAATATCATGATCTTTTCACATTGCTACAGTATGATGGAACTAGGGGTATATACACAGCGGGACTATAAACCTTGAGGTATATTGGCAGTTATGATTCTGTTCAGGGGTAATATATGCAACATTGACATTTTTCAAGGGTATACATGCAAGCAAAAACCCTAATCATTTTTGTGTTTCACCCTTAATTAATTCTATATCTTTGATATCATCCTATTAAAGCTACTATATATATATATATATATATATATATATATATATATATAGGAATTAAATATTCTTGTATGAGTGGCTACTACTTATTCAAGTAAGATTAGCATCATTTAACCCATTTTGAGAGTGTTTTAGGGTTTCTAACGTGCGGATGGAAAGAACATCGAAAAATAAGATAGCATATCGATTTTCATACAATTTGGTGATCGTATGATCATTCATTTTAATGGGTGAAAATTTATAAAAATCTTAATGGGTTAAATTTTCACCCTTTAAGATAAATGATTATACGGCACCAAATTGTATGAAAATTGACATGTTATCTTATTTTTTGATGTTCTTTCCATCCGTACGGTTGGATTTGTAAACAACACTCTCAAAATGAGTGAAAATGGCGGCATCTTTACTTAAATAAGTAGTAGCGGCTCTCATAAGAATAATACGATCCTATATATATATATATATATATATATAGGTGTTATTTTAGTTCCATATGAGATCACCAACATTTATTTAATTATCTCATATGGAACTAAAATAACACCTATTTTTTTCTTTAATTTCATCCATCACACAATACACAAACTAATTATTTTATTTATTAGGTTAAGTTGGGGCAGCAGTAAAAGTAAAACTAATGAAATAAAAGATTCAGTCATAAATTTACAAAAATGAAGTTAAATTATTAGAATCATTAAAACTTGTTTGAAATAAAATCATATTTTAACACTTAAACAACCCTATAAAACAAGGGCTTTGATACCATATTATACTTAGACAGTACACTGCCCAGAGTATAGTATCATTAGTTCATTGTTGAAAGCAGAATGGCAAAGTTAGAAAGGCATGCAAAGGCAAACAACAAGAAGCCTACCACCCAACAACACTGCAAGAACACCACCACCACCACCACCACCGGCCGGCGCTTTGTCGGTGTTCGGCAAAGGCCATCAGGCAGATGGGTGGCCGAGATTAAGGACTCGTCTCAGCGTGTCAGGCTCTGGCTCGGCACCTTCGACACACCAGAGGATGCCGCTCAGGCCTACGACGAGGCCGCCAGAGCCTTGAGAGGTGAAAATGCACGCACCAATTTTTCCTTCCAAAACCACAACTTCCACAATTTCTCTTACAACTCTTCCGGCAACAACTCCGGCAATGCGTTATCGGCACTCCGGTCGAAATTGAATAAGAACATCAAGAACATGATAAGGAGAAGTGATGATTCCACGTCTGCTAAGGCAAGGGTTAGTGATCACTTCACTTTTGCTAGCATTTTCCACCGTGAGAGTTATGGTTGTCTCCGGTATTTTGCCGATGAAAAGGTGGTGCAGCCGAGCTTCATCGTTCCGGCAATGTGGGAGTGCTCTTCTTCGGTCGGAGGAGGAGGTGAAGTTTATGTTTCTCGCCGGAGTGAAGATGGGGAGGAGGTGGCCATGGCCGGAGAGTGTGGCAGCTCTAGCAGTAGTAGTGGAAACAAGAGGTTCAAAGTGTCTTCTTCAGTCATTATTCCACCATCTTTCAGTGCATCAAACTTGTTGGTTGATGAAATTAATGATTGATGATGAGTAGTAAGTAAGTAGAAGCTTTATATGCATCTTCTTTTAAATTTGTATGTATATATAGGAACTAATGTTATAAGCATGGCTTCCTCCCAAGGATGAGAAGCTGCTTCTTATGTTGATTTCAGATTATCAATTACTCCTACATATATAATGGATTAATTATTAGGTCTTAGTCTCTCTTTTCTGTTGGCATGGGTTTCATTTAATATAATTGCCAAGTTAATTTATATCTAATATAGCTAGTTTTCAAGCTTTAATTTTTTTTCTTTCAAGAAGAGATTGGATAATGTGATTTTCTAGTTCAGTTTTTATGAACTAAATATCACTTGAACAATGAAAGAATGAATTTATTGATAAACTTAATAGTTTTTTACATCCAATTACAAGCAAAAAGAAATACATGAGTTTGAATGTGTTATTATTAGTTCAATTGAGTTGGTATATATATACCCAAAGGGAAAAGAAAACCATTTGAACAACCTATTAAATTTCAAGGATCTAATAAAGAACAGATTTTGAATATTATAGCTCATGATCTTCAAAATTGGACTAGTATATTTGTGGGTGCGCGCGCACATGTGCACGTGAAGAGAATCCATATCATAAATGTGACTATAAACCTAATATTAGATATTAGATATTGAACCAGATTTTCCTTTTGACAAAAGGATATGTAGACAAAAAATCCATATAGCTGACCCATCTAGAATGGGATTAAGGCTTTGTTGTTGTTGTTGTTGTTGTTGTTGTTGTTGCATATATATATATAGATGTGTGCGTGTGAAAAACGGATCTCCCAAGTTACAAATGAGTTCTATTTTTGAAGGTTTCAAAAATTATATATGTTTCTATATATTATGTAAATTTTTTAGTGATCCTCTATTTTGAGTCTATTCCTAGAAATAAATAATTAAATATATGATTAATATATATATATTGAAGTGATGTCTATTTGTTGGTGAGGAAAGGAAGATGATAAATGAAGAATTGTCCCATTCAACTATTTTAAGTACAAATAGGCAATGGATTTTTGTGGTTAAAATAATATTGTTGATTAATGATGAGAGATGCAAATATGGCGTATTAGGATGGGAAATGATGAAATCTCCCCATCTCCTTAGGTTCTACTCCACAACTACATTACTTAATTTGGTATCAATGTTACACTTCACCATGTTTAATTAACTATCATCTTAATGCAAACCTAAATTAAATTATTAAGCTAGCACACCATTCATATTATAATCAATCATCTCATTGAAATTTCTATTTCGGTGTTTGCTATAACCAAAGCCCGTTAAGCCCAATATGCTAGTTTCAAGTCCAACACATAATTTCTTTCTTTTTTATTTTCTTTTTTTATTGGTACCCCCTCATTAGTTGTACATCTAACCTCCAAAACTTACTATTTAGTTAACTCATTTGTCATTTTAATCAATTTGGTGTGTTGATGTAGAGATCTACTCCCCTAGGGATCAGAGCAGATCTTAAGCAACGGGTGAGAGAGGTTGTTGAAGGTTGAAGTGTTTCACTTGATTTTGAGGGAGAGATCGGCTATGATTGACAACTTCTCTAGTTCGTTCCTTCATGTTCAACGCCTCTTCAAGAGATCAACTTTTAGGGATCAAACTACTTCGGAAGAAGGAATTGTAGAGAAAGAAGATCTGAACGCTCGTGCTCAGGGGGGAGCCTCCGACGCTCAAATTAGGGACTCGAAAAAGAAAGGAGAGAGAGAGAGAGAGAGAGAGAGAGAGAGAGAGAGAGAGAGAGGTGCTCGATCAAACTATAGCTCAATCTTAGTGGAATCCAAATTACTTTTTTCGTGAGTCAAGGACCTACTTTTGTAACCTGGAGACTATTATCTGCCAGCTTTCAATGCCTTATGGAATTCATCCTCCTCCATGGATGACTAGGTGGTTATTTTGATAATTAGACTTTAATCTTGGCGCTTTTGATCATGCCACGTGACTTATTTTCCGCCAATAACATGGTGGTTTGGAACTTACACATTTTTAAACTCAACCATTAACCAAACCAATTCAAATGACTAAAAAAAACTTCAATCTATTCTCCAACTCATTAAGATAGATAGACAATTAGACATGTTGTAAAGGGATACAGATAAAAAAAGATTAAAGTTATTTTGTTCATATATGTTAACCTAATGTTCATTTCTATTCCAATATATAACGTAATTGTTGATTATAGTCCTTGTACATTGAATTTTTTTGTTCATTTCCATCATGTCGCTGACTTGGTGGCCATCTGGCATACAACTTAAAATAATATTAGGCTTTTTTTCAATTTTATTGCTTGTGTAGCGTTATTGGTAGACACAACGACATGTGGCATATTGATGTGGTCTAATATGACATGTCAATGTAACATTTTTGGAAAAAATGTTTTGTTATGGCATGCTTTTGTATCGAGCTAATGTGGCATTTAAAAAAAAAAGGGCAAAAAATCTTAAACTTTTTAATTCTGAAAATTAGTTTGTGACAATAAGATCTAAAATGAGCACCACATCAACATGGGAGGCCAGATCATGGCATGACAACACACATGGCATACTAACATGGTTTGATATGCCATATCAATATATCAATATACCGCAACAACAAAAAAAATCCAAAAAGGTTATATTGATGTGGCATATTAGTCCATATCAGCATGCCACGTCTGCCAACACTACCGCACAAACAAAAAAACTAAATAAAAAATAATCATATTTCAAGTTATATACTAGCTAGTAGTCATGTCAACAACGGGATGAAAGTGAACAAAAAATTTAATGTACAAGGTCTACAATGAACAATTCTGTTGTATAGATATGAAAACGAATATTAGGTCAAAATACATGACAAAAATGAATTTAATTTTAAAAGAATCCATAATATAAAATTTACTATCATGCAAAAAAGATAACACTTGAAATGAAAATTTTCAAAGTGAGACTTATAAGATTTGATTTGAAGTTGGCTCATTGTCATAGTGTTATGTTAATGACGCAAGAATCCGTTCTTCCTGAGGATAGAGCTGATCTTGATCAACGAAAGAGATCGATCAAAAAAGGTGGGAATTCTTCTGGAGATTTCGATGGAGAGGTCGGTTACAATCAGTGTTCTTTTTCTTCTTCACTCCAAGGAATCAAGGACTCCTCTAGAGATCGGTGGGAATTCTTAGGAGATTTCGATGGAGAGATCGGTCATTGTTGGGTTCAAACAATAGTCCTATATTGCTTGTGGAAGAGAAGTGTAAGGGTTTAAAAGAGTAGGACCCATCTTCATTAGTGTGAGGTCTTTTGGGCTTGTCCCAAGAACAAAACCACTTGGCGGGTTTGGGCTCAAGTGGACAATATCACACTAATGTGGAGATGTAATTCGGGTTACCATGATGGTCCTATAAGTGGTATCAGAGACAGGCCTTCTCCGGTCCTAAGGCAATGTGGAGGAGTTCCTGGTATCAAACAATGGCATGAGGAGATTCCCGGGTATAGCGTTGTGATCGAACCATGGTTGCTCTTGGGAAAACAGGCAATGGGCCACGGCATTGACCTGAGAAGAGAGGGCTCTCGAGGAAGGCTTAAGGGGATTCACATAAGGCGTGTTTCGCAGCGCAGTGATGTTTGAGCAGACGCACTTGATTAAGCAAGGTGTTAGAGTTGGTTCTTGAGAATGCTGGGATGCCCTCTAGAATGATAACAGCTTGGTATTCACTGGATGGTTCGAGGTGTATCGCTGAGGGGAGGCTCATGCGGTCCTCTGTTTGAGGGGAGGATTGTTGGGTTCAAACAATAGTCCCACATTGCTTGTGGAAGAGAAGTGTAAGGGGTTTAAAAGAGTAGGACCCATCTTCATTAATGTCATGAGGCCTTTTGGGCTTGTCCTAAAACAAAACCACTTGGCCCGGGTTTGGGCTCAAGTGGACAATATCACACTAATGTGGAGATGTGGTCGGGTTACCCTTTGATGGTTCTACAGTCATGATTAGTGATCTTTCTTCTTCTTCTTCTTCTTCGCTCCACGGGATCAAGGACTCTTCCAGAGATCGGGCTTCACAAATTGAACACTGCCCTGAAAGAGAAGAGAACCATGGGATGGGAAAGGAGATCCGAGAGCTCATTCTCGGGGGAGCCTCCGATGATTAAGTCAAGACTCAGAGAGAGAGAGAACTCAGGTTGAATGTGATTTTAGAGAGAGATATCAGAGATTAGATTTCTGATCGCCGATCCTTTTTTACTAGTGGGTTGGCAACATCCTTTTATACATTTTTGACCTGATTCGCTAGATCTTGGCGTTCTTGGGGGTTTATATTCCACAATTGGATGACTAGATAATTGGATTTCTATCTCAGCCGTCCTGATTATGTCACGTGTCTACGGTTACTTTTACCTCATAACATGTTACATCCTTGGTTGCCTCATTGGACCAAACGAAATATGACAAATATATAGTTGACGAAACCAAGTATTCCCTTAATGGCGTGTCTAAAATATCAAACATGTCTACCGTTAGTTGCCGTCTTGTACATGTGTTGAACTCTCATAAGCAAACACAAATATATACACAATGACTTGAAACATTTGGTAGCAATTGTCAATGACTTTTTATTGATGTTAATGGAACAAAACCATGCATGAAAGTCTTGCTTTAAAGAGATTCAAGATTGGAGTTTGGATTTGCATGCAAGGTCTATCATGTTCCTTTCTTGCAACGAAAACTAGCAAATTACAGAGAAGGGAGAACACAATATATGAAAAATAAACTCTAAAAAGTTAACAACATGACTCCATATTTACACAAGATTAAGATCCATGAATGTATAGACTTTTTCATTTCAATATATATATATATATATATATATATATATATATATATCCCTGAGCATTAGTTTTAGAAATTGACTTTTTGTTTTAAAATCTTATAAAGTATAATTTTATTTATTAAAAGTATTATATAATTTATATTTTTCATTATATAGAACTATAGAAAAATAATAAAGTTATAAGTGAATTTTAATTTTGAGTTAAATCGAGTTAAACTCGATCTTAAAAATGAATCATTCAATTTTAATTTTGAGCTAAATCAAGTCAAGTTTAAGCTTTTGAAATTAAAATTGAGTCACTCTCGAACAAACCTATTCAAACTAATTTTGAACTCAATCCAAGCTAGGTCCAACTTTGATCATGCTCAATGGGTTTACATCTCTACCTACTAATCATAAACTCTTTTAAAATATCTAAATTATAAATATATTATAACAAATTGGATATTGATTAGAAGGTTGGAATATAGTCACATATGTTGAGCAGTAATATTTTCGACTAAAGTTCTTATTGGTGGTTGTATTAATCTTCAACCAAAGATGAGGATACTATATATTAAAGGCAAATAAAACTCAAATATTTTTATTAATTAATAAATAAATAAAAGGATTTAGATACTTTTACTTTTGTGTTATCACAAGGGTGTCAACATAACATTGTTCGAATTAGTAAAAACGTTCTAATGAGCCATTTAAAGTCGTATGATAATAAGTTAGTAAACCTATTGCGTGAAAGCCCAAAAAAAGGAAAAATCAAACAAAGGTTCGAGGACGGTGTTAAATTGATCTTTCTTAGATTTTTATGTAAATGCATGTTTATACGTATGTAGTAGAAAGGAAATAGAGAAAGGAGATAAGAAAAAAAACCTAGAATCTTTATTAATAAAATATAAAATAAATATAAAAATAATCATAATTACGAGCTTATGTTTCCCTTTTAACTTCATCATGTATATATGTATATCTGAACATATTATTTTTATTATACTATGTTCTTCCAAATAAGTATTAGAATCGGTTTAAAGTTTTAATTAATTAAACAAATTAATTGAAATGGATTAATAATAGAAAAGTCACCCCACAATAAATTTCAACTAGATGTTAAATAAGAGATTCTAGACTTTGATTATACAATGAATCTAGTTAGTATTAAGTCACATGCAATATTATCATGGAGATTTTTTATCCTAATTACAAAGAGCTAGAAAGGTGTAGTCAAAACTTGATCTTGAGAAAAATAGAACCTATATCAGTTGAAGCTTTTAATAGTACTTTTCCCTTGCTCTTATCTCTTAAGGATAATCTAGAAAGAACTTGACATTAATGATTTGAACATGTTGATATTGAACCACTTGGTGTATAGAGGCATTAGAGTCATTAACCTTAAGGCATTGAACTTAAATGTTAGTTATGTCAAACATGTTAATGTCAAAAAGACCTTCATGCATTACTTTTAACAACCCTATGAATACAAACTAATTAGTTGAATTTGGACAATTCAAAAAGATCTATATCAAACATGTTAATGTCAAAAAGACCTTCATGCATTACTATTAACAACCCTAAGTGGTAGGGTTTTGATGATTTGAACACAAATGGTATAATATTAGACCAATCTATGTGCTTATGAGTTATTTGGAAGCAAAGTTTCTATCAAGTTAGTCTTGTGGTAGGGACATTGAGTTCTTACCCACATTTTTTTTTCATTCACATTCATGGTACTAAAATCATTTAAAAACTTAAAATTATTAGAGAGTAAAACTCACATACATTATAAATCAAACTAGCTATATTCAACTCAAAGAATAATAATATTTATAATTTTATAAATTTAACTAAATAATTGAATATACTATGAATTATTGATTTGTGAATTTATTCACACATAAATAAATATAAACATACACCAACACTTTTTCGAAAATCGGTTTGGTTCCTTATAAGTAGCTATATTTATTCACACATAAATAAATATAAATCAAACTAGCTATATTCAACTCAGAATAATAATATTTAAAGTTTATAAAAAAAAAGTGAGAAATTGTGAATCCGTATCTTTTTAAGTGTTACTACAAAATTACTGAATGTAAGATTTTCAACCACCAAAATGAGTGATTTAAATTTAGTTTTATGGATGTTTTTCTCTTTTCATGTTTTTGTTAGTGTGATTGTAAAACCATGATTGTGTGAATATAAGTCATTCCGACATTAAATCTTGCGAATTAATCTTTTTTTTTTTTTTTGAAGAGGTGGATAAATCACGTTTCATTAGTTTTAATAAGGAGAGTTCATTACATTGCTCTTTAGGAAAAAAAAAAATCTTGTGAATTAATCGACAATACATACATAAATAAATATATGAAACTTTAATTTGAAATTTTGTGGTGGATAATAATATTTAAGAAAAACAGAAATGATATACAAACTGAATTCGTTTCCCGAATCATTGATATCCGTTCAATTTGTCTCGAGATGATCATGTTGATGATCACGAGAAAAATTGAACGGTTTAAATAATTTGGGAAACAAATTTGGTTTGTAAATTATGTTTTTTCAAATTTTTAACCTTTCAACCAGTATTATAAGAAAAACTTCACCATTTTTTTTAATGAGAGTTTGGTTGACCTTAGTACATAAAGTCATGCCCTTTCAAAGTCTTATTTGATGAGTTTGTGACACTGATGAAAGGAAGGTGTTGCTTGTGTTCATCATGCCTTTGTTGTTTTTCTTTATACATACAATCATATTCTAAGTTCCTAGTGCTGTTGCTGCCATTTGGCCAGACAGCCACCTCTCCACCATTACTTTCTCAATATTTCTCATTTCCTCAGACACACATCCTTACAAAATGCAAAAAAAACCAAACAAACAAACAATTAATTTTATATCCCCATCTGTCACACTACACATACTTTTCAGTCCCAAGTGCACCCAGTCGGCCATCTCCTCTACAAATTCCACCCTCTCAGAGAATGTCATGTCACCCCTTTATCCCACCCCCCGGCCTCCTCAGATATATATATACACATACAAGATGAGAATTAACAAGAACAACAACAACAAAGCTAGCCAACCATGGAAGATGATCATCATCATCATCCCATGCTCACACCATTCTTACAAAAAAAGCAAGAACAGCAAGACTCATCATCAACTTTATCAGAACTGCATTCAATCCTGAAGCTCGCATTACCAATGTCCTTAACCGGGCTTGTCCTCTACTCCCGCTCAATGATATCCATGCTCTTCCTCGGCCGTCTCGGCCGGCTTCCATTAGCCGGGGGCTCTCTCGCCATCGGCTTCGCCAACATCACCGGCTACTCCGTTCTCTCCGGCCTAGCGTCCGGTCTGGAGCCTATCTGCGGCCAAGCCTTCGGCGCGAAAAATCACATGATCCTCAACCTGGCTCTCCAACAAACAGTAGTTATCCTAATGGCGGCTTGCATCCCCATCTCTCTTCTTTGGCTGAGCATGCACCATCTTCTCTTGTTCTCCGGCCAAGACCCGGAAATCTCCAACGCCGCCCACTCCTTCATCCTCTTCTCCCTCCCCGACCTCCTCCTCCAATCCCTCCTCCATCCTCTCCGCATCTACCTCCGTTCTCAATCCATCACCCTCCCTCTCACCCTCTCCTCCATCTTCTCCCTCGCTCTCCACCTCCCCATCAACTACCTCCTCGTCTCCCACCTCCATCTCGGCATCTCCGGCGTCGCCCTCTCCACCGTCTTCACCAACACCATCCTCCTCCTCCTCCTCCTCCTCTCCTACATCCTCTTCTCCTCCTCCCTAAACCTCACAATTACCTCATCATCATGCTTCCACCAAGACATCACGCATAACTGGAAATCCCTCCTCACTCTCTCCATCCAAAGCTGCATTTCTGTATGCTTGGAATGGTGGTGGTACGAGATCATGATCCTCCTCTGCGGCCTCCTCTTAAACCCCAAGTCCTCGGTCGCCTCCATGGGCATCCTCATCCAAACAACCTCACTTATCTACATTTTCCCTTCTTCCCTCAGCTTCAGCGTCTCAACTCGCGTCGCCAACGAGCTCGGCGCCAACCACCCGGCGCGTGCTCGCCGCGCTGCCACTGTCGGTCTTTGCTGCGGTTTCACTCTCGGCTTCTCGGCTCTCTTGTTTGCCTTGGGTGTTCGCAATGCGTGGGCGGGGTTCTTCACTAATGACTTGGAAATTTTGGAGCTCACTTCCATGGTGTTGCCTATACTTGGTGCTTGCGAGCTCGGCAACTGCCCGCAGACTACTGGTTGCGGTGTGCTGCGCGGCAGTGCACTCCCACGCGCCGGGGTTAACATTAATTTAGCGTCGTTCTACGCTGTGGGGATGCCGGTGGCGGTGGTGCTGGCGTTCTGGGGGGGATTCGGGTTTAGTGGTCTTTGGGTCGGGCTGCTCGCCGCGCAGGCTACTTGCGTCGTGCTCATGCTCTTCGTCGTAGGCCGCACTGACTGGGATTTGCAGGCACAGCGCGCGCAGCGTCTCACTGGAGCCACTGACGTGGAGGACTGCTCTCGTTTGGATCCCAGTTCAAAGATAGATGTTGAGAAACAACCTCTACTAATTACTTGATCTGAGCTTGTGCTTGTTTTTTTTTTTTTACTTTTTTGGCATTTTGCCGAACATTTATAGTTAATTAGTTATGATTCTCATTCATCTTGCATCTATGGTTTGTCTGTATTATTATTATTATTATTATTATTATTATTATTATTATTATTTAAAGTGTTGATGCGGTGATCTATCTCTGCTAAGGATTGGATTGATCACGATCAATAAGTGAGATGAGTTTTGATTGAATTGAAGACTGAGAAAAGATTTTTCTAAATTGTGAGTGTCTTTTTCTCATGCGATGATTTTTCTTTTGGAAACAAGTCATCAGAGATTATTCATCGTCGAGAGACAGTGAGCAAAATGGGAAGTGTTTATACCCGAGGATAACTCTAAAGCTCAAATCAATATATAAGAGAAAATTAAAAGCGTGAGGAGAAAGGTAGAGGAGTGTTTTGAGTGGATTATATTAGACATAAGGAATTCGGCCCTCTGGCACAGTTGCTTCTTCATTCTTTTATATCCCCGAGGGAGCGTTGATATTGATTGCGGTTGTTATTGTGAGATAGCTGGTAGTGGCCTCGATCATTACAATATTGTGATAGCCCATGATCTACTCAGTCGCTTGAGATCATGCCATGTGTAGAATAGAGATTTGACCATGTATCATATAGAAACAAGTTTGATCAAAAGAAACCAGCAGCGTAAAGCACCGGCTCTCTCTTTTGATTTCATGGTCCTAAAACAGCAGCGGCTCTGCACACGTCTTTATTCTTCTCAGATTTGGTTTTCTTACATTTCTGACTCTTTAAATATTAAAATATTGTGGAAAAATAACTCATGTTGTTATTTTATTAATTTCTTAAGTTTGGCAAATGTTCAAAGTTGCGTAGAGACAATGGTAACTAAGCAAAATCTAAACTTAATCCGCCTGATGGATATAGGTAAGTTTTTTAATCGGCTCAAATTTAGCTTTGTCTTGTGCTGTACATCAAACGATCAGTTTGTTAAATGGCGAACTTAAAATCGACTCGATAAAAGCTCAAGCTCGGTTTAGAATTTCGAACTTTCGAGCCGAGCTCGATCGAGCTCGGCTCGAAATTTAATATTAATATATAATATAAAGTTTAATATATATTAATATATAATATAATATATAAATAAAATATTTAATATTTAGTATTAATATATAATAATAATATAATAATATATAATTAAGTTTTTAATTTCGAGTATAATCTAACCAAGCTCGAGATTTCAAAATTATAATTAAGTTTTTAATTTCGAACTAAATCAAGCCGAACTCGAGCAAACTTATTCGAAATTTAATTTCGAAACTGGAAATGAAAGCTAATTATTTCGAACCGAAATTAGAGTTGGGCCAAATTGCAACAAGCTTGGCCCATTTACAGCCCTACTTGTAGTGTTCGTTATAAACAAAGGGTTGCTTGCTAAATTTCAAGTTGGATTTTCTTGGAGGAATACACCCTAAAATTTTTTTGATATTATTTATATATTTTAAAAAATCATAATTACGAGTATAATATTAGGTTTATCGTTTCGTTGGATATATACCCCTTGGTTAATTAACATTAGGTGTTCAATCCTCTGTTAACATACTATAACCCTGCAAAGAGACCATTATACCATTTGTAAATATACTCATAAAATATTCATTTGACTATAAATTCATAAATATACCTCTAAAATAAAATTAAATAATTAAAATATCTTTTAGAGATATAAGAGATATTTACTTGATCTATGGTTTATATTTAATCAGTGGCATGGATAAATACGCAATCAAATGTAAAACTTGGGGCATATTTATGATTTTCCCGGGAACAATCATTAGAAGAGGAAAAAATGACGCTTTCTAGAGCATCACTCACCCATGCCCATGGTTACAAACAGGTATTGGAGAAGCTGGCCACTGTTGGAGTGAATGTGGTTGAATTGGAAAGGGATTTGGGGAAGAAGAGGGGATTAGATGTGAATGCTTGTTGGCTGGATTCATGGAAGTGGAGGAGATGGGACTCAAACAAGGCAGGGGTAAAATTGAAAATATATAACAAAAAATAACTGACGGTGTGAGGTTGAGGGATTTAAAAATAGTGACACTGAAAAATGAGGGACTGTTTGGAAAATTCAAATGTTAGTGGGACTGTTTGACAAGTTTTGAAACTTGCTTGTGTTTGATAGGGGAATATCCCACTTGGGATTAGGAATAACTTTTGAAAAGTTTTGAATTTTTTGGGGGGAAATTTTAAAGTAAAGGTATTAATGATAAGATGGTGATGTGTTGACTATTCATTGGTGGGTTTTATGTTTAAATCTTAATTAATGATTTTGGCGGGAAAAAATTTTTCATGGGGAATTGTGTTGGGGTTATCCCTTGGGGATAACCCCCTATCAAACATGAGCATAGGGATCTATAATTAATTTTCTCTAATTAGAATAGTTTTGAGGGCGTAGATGATTGGGAATAACCCATGATAGAACCCCCACGACCATAAGGTGAGGGCGCGCATGTAGGGAGCTGCGCTGCGTGGCCCTGACTTTCACATGGGGGCGCTTGTCGCCTTTGTCAAAAAAAGAATAGTTTTGAGGGTACAAACATTTCACTTTTAAGTTTTTAATTTAATCATAAAACTATCAAGAAAGGGGTAGAAGATCCAACTCTTAAAACTTTTCTGGAGAGGTGGCTAGGGTTTTTTTCATTTGGTTCATGAGAACCCATATCCAGCCTTTCCATACAAACCCAATATTCTAGCTGTAAGTGAGGGCATATTTTGGGTAAAAGTCATCTAGTTGGGAGTCAACATAGGATTATGTTTAACTCAAAAGTGGATAATGACTACTATTCAAACTAGAGTTCAAATCCTACTCTAATTAAGATTAGAGATAAGGTTGGTTGTAGAGATAGGGTTCAAATCCTACTCCATGTTTAAAACCTACTCATATCATAATAGAATAGGAGTTAGAGGGTTATAAATAAAGCCTAGTCTAGTCAATTGTAATATACACTAAATAAAATACAAAAAAAAAAAGAAAAAAGAAAGAAGGGAACAATAGAGAAGAGAGAAAGAGAGTGACTGCGGTGGCGCCGCAACTGCACCAAGTTTTCGGAAGCAACAAAAGAAGGGAGATTGGAGATCGACTTGAAAGCTCTGGAAACTCGGTTTGATCCTTCAAACGAGTAGAGTGTATAGTGGGTTTGTTCTTGTGTTTTCTCCTTCTTAGTGTTGTACTCTTAAGGAGAGGTTGTTTTCTTGGAGACAAGCTTGAGGTTTGTTCAAGCCGTCGGAGTTACTCCTTTTAGTGGAGTCCTCTGTTCCCTCCCTCGTGGAGACGTAGGCATCATTGCAGAACTCCACGTATATCTTTGTGCTTGTGAGTTGTTTCTCTATCTTAGTTCGTGTTTCTTGCATGTGTTTGGAGATTAATCTTTGACAGGTTGTTAGAACATAGTATTGTGTGTGATTGGTACTTTCGTGGAAGGGTGAATTTTAGCAATTTACCCCAACTCTAGCCATTTTGGAAGATCAATAGTCTCACTAATATGGAAACTGTTACATCCCAATAAAAAAAAACAAAACAGTCGAATAAATTAGACAATGAATAATCAATTTAATTTTTGAACTTTTTATTTTAAAAAATCTTTTAAAATTCCAACAAGATAAAAGTCGCCAAGATGAGAGTCCAACTATCAACACAACCGCATGGTCATCCAATGGTGGAGGTGGAGGATGGATTTCAAAAGACGCTGAAAGATGACAAGTAATGGTCTCCAAGCTAGCAGATAATTGTCTCTAGGCTATAAAAGGAGGTCATTGGCTCACGAAGAAGGTAAGCTGAAACTAGTTGGAACATCACTCTCTAGAAATCTCTAGAAATCCTCTTTGATCTCTCTCTCTCTCTCTCTCTCTCTCTCTCTCTCTCTCTCTTTACTCTCTTTTCCAAGTCCTTGACTTGAGCGTCGGAGGCTCCCTCGAGCACGAGCGCACGGATATCCTATCTCCACAGTTCCTTCTTCTGGCGAGATTCCATCCAGAGAGGTTGATCTTTGGAGAAGGTACTGATCTTACAAAGCGAAGGAATGAACCAGAGAAGTCGTCTATCACAGCCTTGATCTAGATCTGTTTTGATCCCCAAAAGAACAGATATATGCATCAACTATATATATCCACGGGTCTACCAGCTCTTGGGTGCCAATGAGTACTCGCAGGTAGTATGTAACAGTTGGTAGGGAACTATATCTATTTTATTTATCCATTAAAATATGGTAATTTTTACCTGTATTCATATATGCTAAGCATGCTTGTTTGCCGAAGGTCTAAGTTTCCATTCAAATCAATTTGTACTTAATAGATATAGAACTAATTTTAATCATGGAGTTTAATCTTAATCATCAAAACAATTCTTATCAAATTTCCAAGCATTAAACTTTTTGGTCTACAATTGTTTCAATATTCATTTTTGGAGCAAGTTGGCAAAGTTTGGTGGTACTACTCCAAAAATTAAAGAAATTCATACATGAATTTCATTGGAAGGCCTGCACTTTTGAGAACAAAGTCAAGCATGTAACTTAATCTTTCACTCAAATAAACAACTTGGAATTTTTTCTTTGAAGTAATCTATGAATCATGTTGTTAATCATATGTCGTAATATTTGGCTCAATCTGGCCTATTTGTAAAGATTGTAAAGTTATACCTGGAGAAGCATTAACCACACAACATAGGTTGGTGGTGTTGGATGTGAAGAAAAAAGGCATAGTAAAAACAGAAAGGAGGGTTAAGCAAAATAAGATTAGATGGTGGGCGTTAAAAGGAACCAACCAATTAGCATTTAAGGATAAAATATGGGAAGAGGGAGGTACAAATGAAGATGATGCAAACACCTTATGGAAGGAGATGGCAAATCGTATTGCAAAAATAGGAAGTGAGCTCCTAGGGGTCTCCAAGGACGGGACCTCGACCACGAGGGAATCATGGTGGTGGAATGAAGAGGTTCAAAAGGCTATTAAAGAGAAAAGATATTGGTATAAGAAATTACCCACAGCTGAGGATGAAGAAGCCTTTGAAAAGTATAAAAGGGCAAAAAAAGAGGCCAAGAAAGCAGTTAGCGAGGCCCGAGGTAAATCTCTAGCTGATTTATACCAAAAGTTAGGGACACGAGAAGGGGAAAATGAAGTATACAAGATAGCAAGGCTAAGAGATAAAAAAGGGAAAGACTTGACCCAAATCAAGTGCATTAAAGATGAGTCTCAACAGGTCTTGACAGGAGATAAGGAAATCAAGGAAAGATGGAGAAACTACTTTGATCACTTGTTCAATGCAAGTCATGAGGATAACTTTATAGATTTTCATGTAGCAACGATAGAAAGGAACTTTAGCTACACACGTAAGATCAGGCCCTAAGTGAAGTCAAGGAGGCAATGGGAAAAATGAAAATTTGGAAAAGCTTGTGGCTGAGATGGTATCCCATGAAGTTTGGAAGTGTCTTGGAGAAGTGGGGGTGGAGTGGTTAACCAAACTCTTCAACTCTATCTTAAAAGGGGAAAATGCCCTATTTGGAGAAAGAGCATTTTGGTTCCTATTTATAAGAGTAAGGAGATATTCAAAATTGCACCAACTACCGTGGTATTAAGTTAATGAAGTCATAATACGATGAAACTCAGGAGAGGGTAATAGAAGCATCGACTCAGGGGATATCACGAAGGTGCCGTGAGAACCAATTTGGTTTTATGCCGCTGTAGATCCACAAATGTAAGCTTTCATTTTCCTATTAAGGAACTTGATGGAGATCTATAGAGAAAAGAAGGAGGATCTCCATATGGTTTTCATTGACCTAGAGAAAGCATATGATAGGTACCGAGACAAGTCCTTTAGTGGTATTGGAGAGGAAAAACATTCATGTAAAATATATAAATATTATTAAGGATATGTATGAAGGAGCTGATTTACAAGTGTGAGAACAAGAGGAGGCGTATACGGAGGAATTCCCTATAACAAAGGGTTTACATCGTGGATCGACCTTGAACCCATACTTGTTTACCCTAGTAATGGATGAATTGACTAGTTATATCAAGGATAAAATCACATGTTGTATGTTGTTCGCATATGATATTGTCCTAGTAGATGAGACTAGAGACTGAGTAAATCAAAAGCTAGAACTATGGAGAAACACTTTAGAAAATAGAGGCTTTAGGTTAAGCAGAAGTAAGACAGCATATATGCACTGTAATTTTAGTCTAAGTAGGAGAGATGAAGGGGGAGTGAAACTAGAGGGGTGGTAGTGCGCTCAAGGTTAACCATTTTAAGTATTTAGGTTCCATCTTCCGTGATGATGGGATGATAGATGAAGATGTGAACCCATAGAATCAAAAGTTGGACGGGTTGAAATGGAGAAGTGCCACGGGTGTTATGTGTTATAAAGATGTCTAACAAAGTAAAAGGAAAATTCTATAGGATCTGCTAGCTAGACCGCCATGCTATATACGGGAGCCGAGTGTTGGGCAACTAAAGTTCAACATATCCATAAGATGAGTGTGGCCGAAATGAGGATGCTAAGGTGGATGAGTGGTCATACAAGATTGGACAAGATCAGAAATGAACATATCCGACAGAAGGTGCATGTTGCACCAATTGAAGATAAAATACGAGAAGGACGTTTAAGATGGTTTGGACACGTACGCCGGAGACCCCCAGGTGCTCCAGTTCGGAAATGTGATAGTTTAGTTGTAGAAGGTAAGAAGAGGGGTAGAGGTAGGCCTAGGATTACGTGGAGAGAGGTAGTGTCTAAGGACCTACGTATGTTAGATATTGAGCCAGATCTTGCTTTTGACAGAGCGACATGGAGACAAAGAATCCATATAAATTTAATTCTTCTAGTATAGGATTCACCGATAAATTTCGGCTTAATTTTATTTTATTTTATTTTCCTTCATTAGCCTAGCTTTGTCTGTGGGAATACTTTTTTGCTTATAACATTCCATTCTCTTTTAAAATTATTTGTTATTAGTATTATTTATTTATTTATGAATTTTTATGTTTCATCTTATTTCAGTTTATTTAATTTTATCTTATTTCATATTTGAGAGCAACATGAAGACAGAGAATCCATATAGCCGACCCCATCTAGTATGGGATTAAGGCTCAGTTGTTGTTGTTGTTGTTGTAGTGTTTCTTTAAAAAAAATTAAGTGTTTTTCAAAACAAGCTACAGTTTTTTGTTTAGACGACTCACTGTAGAAATGAATTAAAGCCATTTTTTATCCTTGTACTTTCAACCAATGTTTATTTTCGTCCTTGTTTTTTAAAAATCTTTGATACAATTCTTGTATTTTTGGGTTTTTGTTCGAATACGTCCCTGACATGACAGCATAGGTGGCATACGAACTGATTACAGTTAATTTTTTTATTCTAGGTGACATGTCATGTTATCATTAAAAAAATTTGCTTATTTGAAATCTATTTTATCATGCCATGTGAGCATTCCATATCATCCTAACCTTATCACGTAAGTCGTCATGTCAAAAATACTAGCCATGTGTGCTATCACGTCAGCACTTAAAACGTATTCCAACAAAAATCCCAAAGTACAGGGACCATATTGAATAATTTTAAAATATAGGGACGGAAATGAGCATTAGGTCAAAGTACAATGATCAAAACTGGGGTTTATCCATACTTATAAGAGTATTTGTTTTCTGAAAAAACAACATTTTCCTTTCTGAAAAAAATGTTGTGTGTGTGTGTGTGTTTTTCTTTTTTACTTTTAAAAGTGCTTTTCTAAAAATGACTTAACCAACAACTTCCGAATCCAAAACAAATAACTGAAAAATTAGATAAAAAGTCATGACCAGTCTCATTATGAAAAGATAACATACTACCATAATAGTACTCATTACTCTGAATTGAAGGTTTCTTTTGGTGCAATTCAATAGATTCTCATTCCAATTGGTTTAAGAGTAAGACTTACTAACTACATAGTTGTTAAAGGTTCTCTTTCAATGACGATCATCGGTTAACGAGGAAGACCAACTCTAGCTTCTAGATAGGAAAACAAAATCAACTCAGTATTTCTGAATTTTAATACATCATCTTAGTGAATTCTTAAATGAAAGATTAAGTAGACATTAACACAAAGTACTTAGGATGTTCTTAAGATATGATACGTCTCTCAGTTGAAAATACAGCATCTATTCAGAAATATAACTGTAATCATGTTCATATATTGCACTATCTTATTGAAGTCTTTAATGAAAGATCGGTCCCTTAAAATTACAGCATCTATGTAGCAATATAACTGTAATCTTGTTCATATAATATGCTTATCTTATTGAAGTTTTTAATGAAAGATTGAAGGAGATACCATTAATTATGATGTTCTTAAGACATGATAGATCCCTTAAAATTACACCATCTATTCAGCAAGATAATCTTAATTAGACCAAGATTCACAGTATGCAGAGCATCGAATTTATAACAATATCGGTTCATCTATACAGTATTACAGACCCAAATCACCTCCTTCATTGTGCCTTAGCGTTTGTTTGGCAAGGAAGTAGCTGCAGAAACAATTGCCAATTAAGATTTTACTGCAACTTGAGAATTTTGAATTTGAACAGAGAGATGTACCTGATAGCAAGATATGAGTGAGGTTATGAATCCAAATGCACCAGTGAAGCGGGAATTAACCGTCTTCGGTGCCAATTGAAGCAGCCCAATCGCAACCACAATGTCCATTGATGATTTTATAAGAGCTAGCAGCCTTTCATTTGACTGTTTAAGCTTGTTCAAGTATTGCTCATTCTGCGAAACATAGAACACATGAGAGAGGCCATCAAACAAGGTATAGATTTGAATGGTTTCAGCTGAACTTACTTTATGTTCATCGGTTTGGTTCTGATCCTTCTCTAACTTCTTCATTGAGGAAGATAGCCTAATGAGCTCTGCCAACTAGAAATCAGAGATTATGGAAGTTAAATATAGTAATGGATATAATAAAGGATTAGTGTTTTGAGAATGAAGTAGCACATGATTGTTAGGGGTACAAGTGAGCTCTTAAACATCGGGATGATTATCTTTGGAGAAAAAGAAAAAAAAAACAAAACAAAAAACAAAAAACAAAAAAATGAAGAAATAATCAAAAAGGAGGGAGTAATAGTTTGCCCTAACGGCTGTGTATCCTACTAGTTGAAAGCGTTTGAAAGATTAGTTCTTGCAGATTCATGCGGCTATTCCTATTTCACTTTGCATGTAGCTGTTCATATGGCATACAATATTTTCAATGAAATCTGAACACTTTAAAGCTCCTTGTGGCAAGAGTATAGGCTAATTGTGTCAAGTACTAATATGAGAGTTGGTGACACCCATTCCTTTGCACACATATTTGTATCTGCCAGTAATTCATGGTTTCACTGTAAAACAGGACTATCCGTACCAAACGTTCAACCAGGAATCTTGTTTTGACAAAAAAACGAATGAATGTGGTTTATCCACTTATCAAAAAATAAAATAAAATAAAATAAAATAAAATAAATAAATAAATAAGAATGAAGTAGCAAGAGCACAGCAAACCTCAACTATGCTGGTGCAAATTGAGGAGCCCATCCAGCAGAAAAGTGATATCCGGCCAATAAGTTCGGTCTTTTCTTTGTTCTTGAGTCCAGAATTTAAGCAAATTAAACTAAAATGCTCCAGTTAGAAAGAAAATTGCAGAAATAAGAGCAGTACAGACCTTGTAAATTCCTGTTCTTCCTGCCCAGACAAATTGATCCAAGAACAGGAAAGTTGATAACAGTGCATTCTTGGACTGTTGTAACACCATATGTCAAGAGGTAGAAAGATTATAATTTTATCGGCATAATAACAAAAGAGAATGTACCTTTCCAAGCAGAATCAGCGGAAGAGGAGTTCCTTGAGGATTTGAACTTATAAGAGAGTGCAAATCATTAACAAACTGCAAGTTCATGGAGAATAACAAGAGTTATTCAATTGGATTTGAATGTCTTGGTTTTCAAGATCAAGACACTCACTTTAAAAAGCCGAAAAACTTTTCGTGCCAAAGCAGTAGACTTATCAACATTCTGTGCAGTTCCTGGCTGTCCATTGCTTAAGAATTTAGACCCATATTGTATGGTTCTGCAAATCTTATCCCGAGCTTCAGCTTTGTTGAGATAAAGAACAACGAGACCGAGTTCAGTCCTCGCAGCATCTAATGTGCCCATTTTGAATGCTTATGAGGCTTGTTTCATCAAAAAAACATTGAAATTTCAGAAGAAAAAGATCCATTTCTAATAGATATAACCAGTTTCAGCATCAAAATTTTGATATATTTAGTAACAGTTCACAAGTAATTCAAATCCAATGAATCAAACTTGCTAAAATTACTGAAAAAAAAGCATTCATTT
Organism: Dioscorea zingiberensis; assembly: GCA_026586065.1. Taxonomy (NCBI): domain Eukaryota; kingdom Viridiplantae; phylum Streptophyta; class Magnoliopsida; order Dioscoreales; family Dioscoreaceae; genus Dioscorea; species Dioscorea zingiberensis. The sequence goes on from CM048824.1 coordinate 45,120,082, forward strand.
CCTGAAACAGAAATCACATTTACAAATTAAGATACAAACATGAACTTTGTGATTGAAACAAACTAATTAAAGCTTACCTCATTGCCAAGAAAGAAGAATAGAAACATTTAGCAAGCAAGAAGAGAGAAGCATACCTTGTGGAAAGCTAAACAGAGAGAGGGAGATGGTAGGGTTTGTGAGATATATGAAAACCAGATAAAAATGAAAGAAAAAAAAAAGGATTTTTAATTCTAAGAAGATAAATGGGAAATTTTGGAACACCACACGAAGTGCGGGACCCACCTGAGTTTTGTAAAAGAGGTGACTTTTCCTGGTACGTTTGAGCGGTGCGTGGAGAATTAAATGGACGGCTCTGAATCGATCTTGGTAAATCGTGAACTGATCTCGGAGAAGGACTTCCAACAATTTGGAAGTTTGGAATCACTCGTGGCTAATTCCGGCGCCACAAGAAGAAAACCTTATCTCTATTTTTCTTTATTTTTTTTTCTAATAAAATTTTGAGCCATTTGGATGGAAAACAATGTAAATATCATCTCAGTTGGGATTTTTTTAAAAAAAAAAAAAATAATAAATATGGGCAAACCATTACAATTATGTTTCAGATGTGTTTTGAACCCTCAATTTCTTTTAATGAGAGGCAGGTGAATATTATGATTGGTCATCAAATTATGGTCAATTCTCACTTTGGGTATCAAATTTCAATTTGTATCAAAATGGTTACTAAACTTTCATTTGGTTTCAACAGAAGGTCACCCAAAGGGAAGCTTACGAGGAATTGCTGATGTGGAGGCCAGAGAGACCACGTGGACACCATCTTTACACGTCACATGGCATAAGTTGGCGTATGTGTACATAAATTCATTGCCGCCATGCTAGCCATTCTTCCGCCATTCAACTTACGTGCATGACGTTATCTGATGCAAAGTGAACGCCAGCATTTCACCCCATACACTACTCTAAATACCCACGCCAAAGAATTACTCGCCAAATTCCCTTAGATGACTTCCCGTTGAAACCAAATTTAAGTTTAGTAACCATTTTGATACAAATTAAAATTTGATACCAAAGTGAGAATTGAGCATAGTTTGGTGATTAATCATAATATTTACCCCTTAACTTCATGAAAAAGTTAACTTTCTTTGTAAAAATTGATTGGTTTTATTAAACTTGAAAAACAAAAATATTGCTATCAAAGAGAGTGATACTTTTGTTTTCGAGAAAGTGATATTTTTTTATTTCATATTATCTTAATTTTCAAATAAAAATCATAAGTAAAATTGTATTACTTAATGAAAGTAATACTTAACTTCATGGAAATAAAACTTCATCACTCAACATGATCCTTAATTATTTTTTATCACACCATATGACCATGTTTTTTTTATATCAATAAAATTCTCATATAGCTGTTTTTATAATGATGATGATGATGAATTGTTAGCAAAATGAAAAGGAAAACCATTTGTGAACAATAAGATCAAACTGATAAGCAATTAGAGCATGGCTCAGAGTGTGATACTTGTTTTGTCATTGAGTCCAAGCATGTTGGACCACCATACTCGCTTTAACAAACATGTCATGCCAACCAACAACTGTAAAGTGGAATTACATGTTAATTCCTTTGCATCATCTTCAAATCTCATCTTCTCCAAAGACGACGATGACAATGACCTCTCGATCAAATAGTCGTCATTCTAATAATTTTCACATGATATTACAAGTACATTCGACAGTACCATCGACTTATTCTTTTTCACTAGTAGACTACGATTTTACTTGCGAAAAGAAAAAAAAAACTATTTAATCATTACTAACAAATTAATCATCAATTAATTATGAGATTAACACACACACATCTTGCATGATAATCAAATAGAAATGCATGCAAATTGCACACACTAGGACAGAAACAACCAAAGAGAAATTCTCATAAAGAAGCTCACCATGTCCCCAATTTGATCATAAGAAACCAATCAAGAGCTTTCAAAAATGGCAATTGCATAAAAAATGGTTGTAGATCCAGCTCATTTGTGGTGTATACATTGACTTGGAGAACAAATAATAAATAATAGACAACCAATGGATGTTAGTTTGTTGCCCTACTTGTAGGGTACCCAATTAGCTCATGCACATGGACAGGAACCAACAATGGAGGACCTCTCATTTGGTCCTCTCTAACTAAGCTATTCATCTCCATTACTAATCCCAAATGTCCACCCACCTATCATTTGGTCCATTGACAACTCCTTCACCATCACCACCAAGAACATACTTGAACATATAAAGTTAGATATCTAAGAGCCTTTCCTTGTGTGCATTCTGATTATCAAAAATGACTAAATTTGCAAAGAAATCATACAACCAAAGCATCCTCTGTCTTTCTCTTTATAACATAATTGAATATATGAAGTTAAGTTTCTAATAGCAAGTGCACAGTGATTGGCAAAAAATGGCTATAAACATACATACAGAGAAATGATAAGCTGATGATAATTTCAATGATAAACCACTCACTAGTTTGCTAGTTACAACCAAACAATCCTGTTACTCTCTTTCTCTCTTTGTTCATCCTATCAAATCCATTGGAATCAATCACCAAAGGAACATTATGATCAAAGACCAACTTATTGTCATCCTCTTCCTCTAGGATGATGTAGCTATGCACACAGAAATGAATAGTAGCATACAGCAAGCAACAATGGAGGCAAAACTAAATTCAGGTGAGGTGTACTTAGAATATCTCCCAATCAAACCTTGGAGTAGCTGCAGAAGAGGCTGAGGAGACTGTCGTGGTGGTGCTCGCCGCTGGTGTGGCGGGCGCGAATAGAGAGTCAAAGAAATCCAAGGTTGCTGCTTTTTGTGGCTGGCTTTGCTGCTGTTTTTGTTGTTGTGCATTGTTGCTCTTGATCTTTAAAACATCAAGTCTCTCCACATACTTCTGAACTCTCCTCACCTGCAAACACAAGTAGTAGAAATCAGAACATTGACATCCAAATCAAGCAATGGGGATCCTTGAACAAACAAGCAATGAATTCAACCTGCATTCCTCTCTGCTGCTTGGCCTCCCCATCGGCAGTGATGCCGTCGAGCTTGATCAGCTGCGCCATCAGAAGCTCGATCAAATTCAGCACATCATTCTCCACAACCTTCCCTCCTTTACTCACCGCCGCATCCAAAGCAGACACCTGAAAAACCCGAGCAGACATTAAAGCAAACACTTGATGGGCAATACAAAAGGGCGATGAATCTAGGTGGGCATTTGGGTGAGCACCTGAAGGGCGAGCTTGTCAACCTCGAGACTGATCTGGGAGATGGATTTAGTGGCCTTTTCCATCTTAGCACTGCGACGCATCTCCAGGAAGCGCTTGGCCTGGGCGGTGGAATCCTCCAACAAAACAATCTTAGAGCGGTCTTTCACGCCGGATATATCGAGATACGCCGACGAATCCCGATCTTTCCCCTTGTAGACGAGCTTCTGATCGAGAGGGTGGAGGCCGGTGCGCTCGGCGAGCAGCTTCTTGAGCTCGCCGAAGGTGGATTGGGGACTGAGGTAGACGTCGAGGTAGGCGGAGCCGTGCTGGACACGAACGCGGATGTTAGGAACGGGAGGAGCTGCGGCGCCGGTGCCGGTGCCCGCGGCGTCGCGTTTCTGGACGAGCATGCCGCCAGGGCGGACCTCCCACTCATCGACGCCGCCGCAAGCGTCCTCAGCGGCGATGGCCGGCGAAGAGGGCTTCGAAGACTTCGATCGAAGCATGATGAGGATTCGAATGGAGATGAAGAAAGGTGGGAGCTTTGGAATGGCGGAAGGATGAAGGAAAGGGAGAGAGGGAGACAACCAACGAATCAACCACTGGAAGGTGGAGATTATATATATATATATATGTATATCACATAATTAATTAATTAATTAATTTTATATGGAATAAATAATTAATAAAATATGCTATAAGCAAAATTAATAAAATTAAGGGGTTTTTCATAAATATATCTCTTAAAAATATCCATATTTGGTATATACTTCTAATTTGTTGCTTATATATCCTGGGAATCTTAGGGCTGTAAACAGGCTGAACTTGATCGGGTTGGACCTGGTTTGAACTCGGTTTGAAATTGCCTAGTTTGAGCTTAAGTATGGCTCAAGCTTAAAATTAGTTTGAATAAGCTTGTTTGAGCTCTCCTTGATTTTAATTTCAAATGCTCGAGCTCAACTTAGTTTAGCTCGAAATTAAGAGCTCGATTAAAATTTTGAAAACTCGAACTTGTCTCAATTTAGCTTGAAATTAAAAAATATATATTTATAAATTAATATTTATATTATATATTAATATATTAATATTAAATTTTGATCTTTCGAGTCGAGCTCAATCGAGCTTGACTCAACCCGAGCTCAGCTTGAAATCCTAAGCTGAACATTATATATTTACAAAAATCTATTTGACTATGAATTTAAAATATCTTTTGGGATGTATAAAAGGTATTTCTTTCGTATTGTTTACATTTAACTACAATTAAGGTGAGAGTCATTCACATGTTTCAATGATTAGGCTGTATATATATATAGAAATATTGAATAGTGATTTTTTTAATGATATGAAGCAAGCAGTTCGCTAGAAATTAATGCTCATATGTTCACAAACTGATTAAAGAGGAGCATGAGAGTAACCCACGTATATATACATGGACCACCCGCATACAATCCTCACTCCTCACACTCTTAGAAACGTGCTTTTACCCACAAATTGAATCCGAGATCTCTTAGTTGTTGGAATTTTTATGAGGACCGAAATACTAATAGACCACTTGGTTATCGGTAATATTAAACAGTGATGTTGAACATTCTCTCATTCTGCCATACATACATAGAGGGACATAGAATAGAAATACAGCATAAAAGGGCTACCGACACTTACGAGAATCTTGAAATACACCTACTTCTATTCCCACATCAATGTGGAGATAGGGACTCTTTAACCCATTGGCATCAATGTAGTAGGACTAGAGTGGGTCTAAGGCCAATGTCACTCACCAAGACACATACCATCCACCATCTCTCTCTCTCTCCCTTTCTCTAGAGATATATTTATATATTTCTCTAGAAAATACAAGGAATGAGGTTGGTTATGATATAGTATAGAGAGGATTAATGGAAGGTGGCCTCTCAAAATCAGTTTATTTGGTTCTTAATTATATATATATATATTGGAAAGAGAGAGAGAGAGAGAGATGTGATGATCACTTTGCTTATTGTTTTAGAAAGGATGTGATTATTGGATTTGAAAGATGAACTTAATTTTGGTCTCTTACTTGTTGACACTATAAATTATTTCCGAATGTTTTTTAGCTCGTTTTTGTCGGTCACTTTGCTTGATTATATATATATATATATATATATATATATATATATATTTATATATTTTCTTTCTCAATAATTTTTGGATTAGAGAAATGTGTGATTCATCTTGTGTACCTTTTGATTTAACTATAAACCATTTATGAATGAATGAATATGATTAATTATTTTTTTAATTAAAAATTTGATTCACCTTGCAATATTAGATGAACTTAATTTTGGTCTCTTACTTGTTGACACTATAAATTATTTCCGAATGTTTTTTAGCTCGTTTTTGTCGGTCACTTTGCTTGATTATATATATATATTTATATATTTTCTTTCTCAATAATTTTTGGATTAGAGAAATGTGTGATTCATCTTGTGTACCTTTTGATTTAACTATAAACCATTTATGAATGAATGAATATGATTTATTTATTTTTTTAATTAAAAATTTGATTCACCTTGCAATATTAGATGAACTTAATTTTGGTCTCTTACTTGTTGACACTATAAATTATTTCCGAATGTTTTTTAGCTCGTTTTTGTCGGTCACTTTGCTTGATTATATATATATTTATATATTTTCTTTCTCAATAATTTTTGGATTAGAGAAATGTGTGATTCATCTTGTGTACCTTTTGATTTAACTATAAACCATTTATGAATGAATGAATATAATTTATTTATTTTTTTTAAAATTAAAAATTTGATTCACCTTGTAATATTATATATATATATATATATGGAGGCTGATATGGTGCGGAAGCACTTGTGACCGGCCTGCCATATCTCTACATGATCGGGCCAGACCTCGGGCAGCCCGGGACCCGACCCGATATCACATGAGATATGACAGGCCGACCGCATATATCACCCCCAATATATATATATATATATATATATATATATATATATATATATATATATATATAACAATGTTGTCAGACTCACCGCCCTACGGGTCAACCAAAACCACGGGACCTCGCCGGGCCGACCCCGTAACCGGGTGTCGAGACCCTGCCACGCCACCGACCCTACGGTTGGACCAGACCCGCCGGGTTCGCCCTACCGAAAGTGAACCGGGCCCGAGGTAAATTTTTTTTTTATTATTATATGGAAGTGAAGAACAAAAAAAAAACAAAAACCTTGGGGGCACGAGGAGCCTCAAATTGAGGCGGCATTCGTGTGCACACCATGCGCCCACACGAGTTTCGGGCATCCAAGGCAACCCAAATCCAACATTTGCACCCCCCCTGTGTGCGCACGTAAGAGAGCCTTTTCACCAACAAGGTGTATTAGTTGATAGAATGAAACCATATTTAAAGAGAGTGAAAGTTTTATCCATAAGCAATGTGGGACTAAATACTTCCAAGTCTTTGAATATTTGAAACCAATACTTTTGAAAACAAGTCCATAATAAGACCCAAAATGAGATGGGCTTACAAAAAGTTGTATTTGTATACTTAGTAATTATGATTATATTTTAATTGTGTATTTTAATATTTTTAATTAATTTGTTTTGTTTAGTATGTGTTTGTTTTAAGCATGGACTAAATATAAATATTAAATTTAGTTAATCAATCATATTTTTTATTATTATAATTTTATTTTATACCATATTTCATTATTATTAATTATTTTTTAATATTTTATTATTGACCCCGGTTCAACCCCGGTTGAACCCTTGACCCCTGACCCCTGGGCTTGGCCGGGTCAATGCCGGGGCCGGATTACCGACATTATATAGGCGTGATAGCGGTGATTGGTATAACAACAATTCTCGATTCTCCCATTTGGCCCATTGGAGTATGTTTGAAGGATGTCCAACTGTATGGATGAGAAGATCATGAAAAATAAAAGATGTCAGTTTTAAATGATTTAGTAGCAGTTTAGTCCTCCCAAGTTGTATATATATATGGGAGGACTAAACGGTTACCAAATTGTATGAAAATAGACATGCTAGCTTATTTTTCGATGATCTTTCCATCCATACGGTTGGAAATCCTTTAAACATATTCTAGGGGGCCAAATGGGAGGCAACCGTGAATGCATAATGCATCCGGCCGACCGCCTGTTATCACGTCTAAAAAGTGTTTTTTCTAACCGTTTTTTTAACTTAATATTTATATGGCACATGTATGTATTTAGTATTTACATAAATATTTTTTTAATAAAGAGTTGAAGATTTTAGAAAATAGAGCTTTTAGAATGAACTAACATGATTAATTAGAGATTACTTTAGAACAACGAGATATAAATGAGATATTAAACAGGTCCCCTCGTTCTCGTGACAATAAGAGTTGAGAGTAATGAAAATGGGTGACATTTTTAAGAGTTAGGTTTATATATGCATAGATTTATTTAATAAAATAAGCTTAATTAGACGTAACAAGAACAAACTTATCAAATAAAGAAACAAAAATTAGATTTTGAGGGAAAAAAGAACAAATATAGTATGACTTATGGAAAAGATATGAGGAACAAAGCAGGGTAGCTAGATTAATGGAATGGCAATGGAGAAGTAGGTCATAAATTGGCATCAAGAATGTGACCAATTTGGCATCCAATAATCGTGATTTGTATGATGGATCAAGTCCTTGAAGACAGCCAATGGATTTGGACCTCCCAACAAGTCCCATATATCACCATCCATGAGTTGTTTTATTTGGACAACAATTTAAGCCCCAATTTTAGGGCAGCTAATTTTGACCTAAAAGTTAAAAAACCAAATTTAACTAAAAGTTAAGCAGACCAGATGAAAAACCTTTTCGGTTTACATAATTTTTTCACAATAACTTGTTAAATATAGTGAGAGAGAGTTTATTGGAAAAGATGGAGCTTATCGGAGAAAGACGGAGAAGAGAGTCTGGCTAGCCAATAAGATCAGGAAGCATCTACATGGTTCCACATTGGATATGGAGGAGGGGTGGCCTATATTGAAGTAATGGGTTGTGTCGGTGGCCAATCCGTTGGGTGAATTCTAAGATACCTTGGGTATTTTTTAAAGTAAGCATACTTATATGTATGCTAGGTTATCTGAGTGTATGCGGTATTTATAGAAATTGTGTCTGTACGGAACAGATTGTGTAAAAGCGGGCCCGTTTGTGATTTTATGTAATGTCTTGCATAGAAATTGTAAGTGCAGTCGTATAAATTGTGCTAAGTATGCTTTACTCCATAAGGCTGTGGCAAGGTAGCTTAGAACGCATCCCAATCGTTGCTTAATTCAGCGCTACAAGGAGATAGCACATTGAGGATCTCACCACCGGGCATAACGACAAAAAACCCTATTCGAGAGGGCTTGGCAAAGGACAATTGGTGAACTGAAGTCCATTTCAAGAGAAGGAGAAGAACCTCCTCGGCATTGGCATAAAGTTGAGCTCACCGAGGAAGTCGCAAGTGCATCATCGGAGAAGACGAAGCTTACCGACGCATAGGACATTGAAAGGAATAGAGGAGATTTGCAGCAATTGTCTAAGGCTGGGCCACATCGTGAAGGAATGTAGAAGATTGGAGGTTTATAGATGATGTGGTGGCGTAGGTCACCGATAATTCACCTACCCAATGACCTTGCTGGAGAGTGCAAGGTTTGGAGCAACGACAAGGGGCAAACACCCTATTCCACCTGCAGGAGAACCGCAAAGCTTGAAGGAAGCTAATCGTAACACCAATTTGAAGGGCAAGGGACCATAGACAAAAAAACTCACCTCATAGGAAGCCGTTGTTGGGCTAGAGACTTGGCCTCAACTAGAGCATGCTTGCTATGATCATACTCCATTGGAACGGTGGTCAAGACTGTGGAGGTGGGGATCACAGATCACATCACAATATCGACGGTAATGATAGAGAGATTCTCGTCGGAGAAACTGTGGCTAGCGAAACCACTAAAGGATATGTATCTAGTAGTTGACTTCCCATCAATTGAACTTGCTCAAGAGGTGGAGAGAATGGACAATATCAAGCTGCCAGGGTTCATCCTGCAATTTCGGCCATGGACGGTCAATCTTGGCTCGCTGAAACCAGTAGACAAGGAGCAAAGCTAGATGCTCGCACAGGGGCTACCATTGTTTTGCTAGAACAAGGAAACTGTATTGAGGGGAGATTGTGTACTTGGACTGTCATGATGGTTTCCATACCGACGAGCTGTGGGCGGTGCTAAGGATCTGCAAGGGCCGGCACCTATCCTACACTGTTAAGTGTAGTATAGGCAGTCCGCGTCATATCATCTGAACGACGTTGTAGGGGGGGCAAAGGAGCTTGTCATGGATAAAGGGGGAAGCAGCCGGGGAGCTTGTCGAAGAAGAAAGGAACTAGAGAAAATTCAGGTGAAGAAGAGAAAGAAGATCACAAGAAAAAGGGGGGCGACAACCACCGAGGAACCCCCTGAGGCCAACGACGCCGACTAAGGACACTGGCAAGCAAAAGGGAGTAGGTGGCGTGCATGTTAACCATGGTTGGGGAGTGGTCATATACTCGTCGTAGCACTTGACAGGGCCACGTAGGAGAGATGAGTTCCCCTACGTGTCGTCCTAAGTGCTCGGGATCACAACAGACGTGTCAATCCCTTGGTGTCACATGTTGGGTAAGGATCGATCAAGACCTCACCACGCGTCAAAGGCCAAGAGGTTGGGAATCTTGTATGTTGAGGAGGTGCACACCAGCCATGGAGTGCAACGCAAATGGGGCTACCAAGCCTAGTTGGAGGTTGAGGTAAGGGATGACACGAAAGCTAATACGGCAACCATAACTACTCATGGGGCGCCACATGACGGTAAGATAGAGTCGCAGTTGGATGCTAACACATCCAAGAACCTTACAGTTAGGGTTGTAAACGGGCCGAGCTTGATTGGGTTGATCCTAACTCGAATTCAACTTGAAATTGTCTAACTCAAGCTCGAGCTCAAAATTAGCTCGAATAAGTTTGCTCGAGCTTGGCTCGATTTTAATTTCGAAAGCCTGAGCTCGGCTCGATTTAACTCGAAATTAAAATTTTATTTAAAAATTATTTTTTATATTATATATTAATATTTATTAATATATATATTAATATTAAATTTTGAGCTTTTGAGCTGAGATTGATCAAGCTCGACTTGGCTCAAAATTAATTTCGAGCTCGAAATTGAAGCTCGAAAGCTTGAAATACCGAGCCGAACTCGAGCTTTTAGCGAGCTGATCTCGAGTTGCTCACGAACAGCTTGATCGTTTGACAGCCCTACTTATAGCTGGCAAAGCATCGGAGGATAAAAGTGATGGCATGGACGCTAGCATAGGGGACTACCCATTCACTGACATGGTGGAAGAGATCTAGGTGATGTGGCATGATGATATGGCATGGAGCCCATATGGGTACCACATCATCAATAGCATACATAGTCAACAGTTATGTGGCATGCCACATGGACTCCTACTGTCGCCCCGCCGAAGTGACATGCCATGTGGATGAAATAGACCACATAGACAACAACGTTGCTTGCTGCGTGGACGTGGTACCCACAAAGCCAACTCACACAACCACCACCAACGCTGTTGTGACACATCAACTGCATCATAGTAGGTCCTAGCCATATCACAAACCCAAGAAGAAGGAAGGAACTGGGCTTGGGGTTGGGTTGGGCTCAAGCCCGAACTAATAAGACCTACAGAAGAGGGTAAGGGGAGTCAGCATTCTCACTCAATTGATCTCATCCCAATGAACTAGCCGAGAAGGCATTGCAATGCAGAGACCACCCTTTCAACTACACCATTACAGGGCTTAACCGGGTCAGGCCCGGGCTATTTGTGCCCTGATGAGGCTTAGAAATACTTGGGTCTAGGAAATGGGCCTATTTGTACCTTTCTAAAGTCTCCCTAAGATAAATATGCAGCTCCTGGAGTCTCATTTTAGATGAAGCTTGGGAAAGGCTTAAGAAGAGTTGAAGTCTACCATATAAAGAGATTCAAGCAAAAGACATGAAAGAAATAAGGGCCCACACCAACAATAGAGCCAAACATGGATGAGGAGAGGAGGAAACAGAAGGCCAAAGAACGAAAGATGAAGCTTCAGGGCACCCCAAAGGAACAAACAAGGAGAAGCGAGAGAACCAAGAAACCCTACACATTAAGGCTCGAAGAGAAAGGACTCATTGTTCCACCTCCCTCACTTAAGAAGCGCCCTACCCAGGCCCCATCTCAAGAATAGGGTATGCCATCCAACCTTTCCATTGCTCCACTAGCCCTATCTAATTGGCCAGACAAGGAACTACTTATATATGCATTATCAGTTGGTATAGACTTAGGCAATAAAGAAGAGCGCAAAACTAAATATCTTAGGCACATGTGATCAGTTGAAGCCGAGCAAATGTTGGCATAAAAAGGTAGCAACTAAGCTACTAGACATACAAGTACAAGGGCTACAAAGTGTTCTGATGAAAGTCATATCATGGAATGTGAGAGGACTTGGGAAGAAAAAGAAATGCTTCCTAGTAATGGATTTCTTGAAATTACATAAAGTCGGTGTATTCTGTTTACAAAAACCAAAGCTCATAGCAATGAAAAACACAATCTAGAGATCCATAGGGGGGACCTCTTTGACAAATGGGAGGCCCTCCTAGCAATAGATACGAGGGGAGGGGAGGGGGGGGGGGGGGGTGTTGTATAGGCTAGAACAATACACGACTCCAACTCATCGACATCTATATAGAACAATTCTCGGTAACGGTGATCCTGAAAGACCTAACTAACTACAGCTTCACCTAAATGTGCATGACCATATACGGACCCTGTGACCAATAACAATGGTGTGAATGTTGCGAGGAGTTGAGAGTACTCAAGGCAAGGAGGGATAACCCATGGTTGTTATGTGGTGACTTCAATGCCATGAGACATTCAAATGAGAGAAGCACACCCCCCAATAATACGGGGAGAGAAGGGGTTTCAAAGAGCTAATACAAGATCTGGAATTGCCTCCACTATATGGGTGAATATACACATGAACAAACAGGAAGCAAACCTAGACATATACAAGACTTGATAGGTTTCTACTGTCAATGGGCTGTGTGGTGGCCTTTCCAAAGATCTTGAAAACATCCCTTTCCAAGGGTAAGATCTGACCACGCACCTATTTGCCTTGAGGGTGGACATCAGAACCCTCAGCCATACATTTTCTGCTTCAACCGAGATTGGGTGGAAAAGGAGGGTCTTGGGACATGATCATATCTTGGTGGCAGGAAAAGTATCAAGGAGGTGATGACACCTTCATCGTGACCAAAAACTAACTTCAGTCCAATCCAAACTTTAGGCCTAGCAAAAAGAAACCTTGAATGAGCAAACACAAAAAAAGGGAACTCTTAGCAACCATTGAGTGCCTTGATACCCTAAAGGAGACAAGTGTTTTATCCTTGGAGGAAGGAAAGCAGGTTGGAAATGAACAACCATAAAGAATAAGAGCAGATAATAATAGAAGAAAAATCATACTGGAGGCAAAAATTGAGAATAACATGGTTGTAGAAAAGGGATCAAAATACAAAGTTTTTCCATACAATGAAAAATTAGAGGAACATGAACTGGATCCTCTAACTGCAAGTGGGGGAACAACTTACTCATCATTAATAGAGATCATATCCATAATTGCAATCAACAACAAAAACCTCTTTGGCACCACAAGGATAATGAGGTACACAACCTCCTAGGACAGGTTATTAATGAACAAAAGAATATTGGATCTCTCACATCTAGATAACCCCTCTACAGAGGAAGAGATAAAGAGGGAAATTTCAGAACTAGAAGCAGAGAAAGCCCTAGGACCATATGGATTCCTAATGACCTGCTACCAACAAGGGTGAGAGTTCATCAAAGAGCATCTCTTAAAGTTGTTCGAAGACTTCTTCAGCGAAACATGATCATTGGAAAGGCTCAACTAGGCACACATCCTACTCATTCTAAACAATAATGTCATAATGGGCATATTGGACTACGGGCTACATAGTCTGTTGAACTGCTCCACAAAGATCATCTCTAAAGTGTTGGCAAAAGGATTAAGAGGTGTGATTGAAGAACTAGAGGAAGAGTAAAAAATAACCTTCATAAAAGGCAAAGTGATCCACGAAAATATAGTGGATGCTGAGAAATTCATTCACAAGTTGAAATCTAGCAACATGAGGGAAGCACTAATCAAGGTAGACTTTGAAAAAACATTCGGTATGGTGAGCAGGGAGTTTCTTTTGGGGGTACTCCAAACTAGGGGGGCTCGGCCCAAGATGGGTAGGTTGGATCAAAACGCTTCTCAAAACATCTGAAGCTCGTTTCCTTATAAACGATGTGGTCTTGGAATATGTGAGAAACAAAAGTGGCCTATGACAATATGACTCATTGTCCCCCCTCCTATTCATCCTCACAACAAATATACTCTCCACAATGATGACTAAGGGAAAGAGAGCAAACATCTACAGGGGAGTACCACTGAGCATCAATAAGGAGGACGACCTCACAACCTCCTAGTCTTTTGCATATGGGATATATGGCAATTCAAGATCTTGAAGCTAATCTTCTACTTGTTTGAAGGGCTATTGGGACTGCATGTCAACTTCCATAAAAGTGCAATAATCCTTATATCCCCTCATGACCATACCCTAGAAGCCATTGCACAAATAATCAACTACCCGATCACCACCCTACCGACCAAATACCTTGTGGTGAAAGTCACAGGTGGACGATCGGAAAAAGAAGACTTAATGGCACTCATAAACAAAGTTAGGTATAGAATAACCTCTTGGATCAGAAGATACTTGTTCCTCAGAGGAAGTGTCACACTCTTGAACCAAGTATTATCCATGATACCCATCCACTAGATGTCAATCTATCACCTACCAGAGTAGGTGGTCAACCAGATTGACAAGGTATGGGGGGACATCCTTTAGAGGGGCGTTAACATAGAATCCCGCTCCTACCTCCTATTAAGATATGGGAGCAAATATGTAGGCCCAAGGAGCAGGGGGGTTGTGAAATTCTAAATCTCTAGGAATTCAATAGAGCATTATTGGGGAAATGGTGGTAGAAGATCCTCATGGAAGAAGAAGGAATATGTCACAGAATAATCAAAGAATCGTACTTTAGAATAGGATTCCTGGACGCCCACAAGAAACCAATGGCGAGAGCATCCTACTTTTGGAAGGGTCTATGCTAAGACAGAGCACTAATCCTATTAAATACCACAACAATACCAGGAGATGGGGAGGCGACCAATGTATTGTTTGATAAGTAGGTCAAAGGGAAATTCCTACGGAATAAGTGGTATTCACTCCAACCGTTAATACTTAAGAGATTGACCACAATATCTAAGGCCTTTTGGATGCTACAATGCAACACATCTTTACTAAACCAAGGCCGCTAAAAGGGTGGAAGATGAAGATTACCTTCAACTTAAGGAACACATTTGAATGATTAGAGGAACAACTGGGGATAGATGGTCATGGAAGCTGACACCCTCCCAAAAATTCACAGTTAACTCCATGTACAGATTTCAAAATAGATGGAGACTTTCTAAGCAACCTAAATAGGGTTTTTAGAAATAGGGGTGCCCTCTTAAGATTAAGCTATTTGCATGGCTAGTAAAAGAGAATAAGATACTCACACTAGATAACCTGCTTAAGAAAAGATGTAGGGGTACGCTTGCAACATGCTTCATGTGTGAGTCCGAATGCAGAATCAGTAACACACTTGTTCCTCAACTGCTCCCTAGAAAGAAGTGCCTTGGAATACTATAAAGCCTCTTCGACCTAACCATAGTACCCTAGTTACTAAACGATATGTGGGGAACCCAAACACTAGCCAGCGGGGCAAACAAGACTCTGAGAAAAAGCTGGGAGCTGGCAACAATGGCTATCATATTGTTAGAAATAAACTAACAATGTTTCCAAGAAAGAAACAAACAATGTTTCCAAGAAAAATGACGCATTTTCTTAAAACTCATTTGTGACATCACGATGAAAGTTGGGAAAGCCTGTGGCTCGAATGGTATCTTAATTGAAGTTTGGAAGTGTCTTAGAGAAGTGAGGGTATCATAGTTAATCAAACTTTTCAACTCTATTATAAGAGGTGGAAAGATGTCAAACGATTGGAGAAAGAGCATTTTGGTTCCTATATATAAGAATAAGGGAGATTTTCAAAATTGCACTCACTACCGTGGCATTAAATTAATGAGCCACATGATGAAACTTTGGGAGAGGGTAATAGAGCATCGACTGATGGATATTACGAAGATGTTAGAGAACCAATTTGGCTTTACGCCAGGAAGATCTACAACAGAAGCCATTTTTTTATTAACTTGATGGAGATCTACAGAGAGATGAAGTATCTCCATATAGTTTTCATTGACTTGGAGAAAGCATGTGATAGAATATTGAGACAAGTCCTTTGGTGGGGAGAAGAAAGATATTCATATTAAATGTATAAATGTTATTAAGGATATGTACGAGGGAGCAGTTATGAGGGTAAGAACAATGATAGATGAAGATGTAACACAAAGAATCAAAACAGAATTGCTGAAATGGAGAAGTGCCACGAGTGTGTTATGTAATAAAAAGATGCCTAACAAAGTGAAGGAAAAGTTCTATAGAACGGTAGTTATGGGAGCAAGTGTTGGGCAACTAAAGTTCAATATATTCATAAAATGAGTGACAAAAATGAGGATGTTAAGGTAGATGAGTGATCATACAAGATTGGATAAGATTAGAAATGAACACATCCGACTGAAGGTACATGTTGCACCAATTAAAGATAAAATAAAAGAAGGGTGTTTAAGATGGTTTAGACACGTGCGTTGTACACCCCTAGGTGTTTCGGTTCGAAAATGTGATAGTTTAGTAAAAGAAGGTAAGAAGAGAGATAGAGGTATGCATAATATTGCATGGAGAGAGATATATAATGTCTAAAGACCTATGTATAAATCTTGTCTTTTACAGAGCGACATAGAGACAAAAAATTCATATAGCCGACCCCATCTAATATGTGATTAAGGTTTAGTTATTGTTGTTGTTCATTTGTGATATCAATTTTTTTTTATGTTTTTTGGTTTGATGCAGCACCAGCATCCAAACATGCATCCAAACACCCGAGGTTGGAATCTACCAAGAACTTGGTGAAACTAACTTGGCATTTAGCAAGAGACCGCCACCAATAGAGGACGACCAAACCTTCAAGGAGGATATGTTAGAGAGGCCAAGACAAAGCAACTAAGCTGCCTGACAACAAGCCAGTTTATTTGTCTTTGCACTTTATCATGATATACCTTATGTACTCTAACTATCAACCTTATGTACTCTATCACTTAAACAAAAAAAGGTTTGATCCACATTTTCAAAAGAAAAAAACAAATTTATGTATTTGTAACAGCAATAATAATAATAATAATAATAATAATAGAAATTCCTCAGTGGAATTGAAAAACATCCTAATAATTCCAGAAAAATAAGAAGATTCAAGTTCATACAATGAGGATCTCAAATGAAATATCAAGGCATTTATAGTTCAATAGGGCACAATGCAGCTGGAAAAGTTGGATTAAATCCAACTCATAGCTATGTAAGCTTGCATGAGTTGATTGAAGACAAAATGGAAGTTATACTCATACAAAAAGGTGATCTACACAGCAATCTCAGGATGATCGGTATTTTTTTTGTCTACTGGGTCTTCCGAGCTTTCGGCCTGACAGGTTTTGCTGGCTTGATAATGTAGCCAAGTACAAAGAAGACGATGGGAACAATTGTGCCAACGAAATACACGCTTTTGTATGCAGCTATGGTTTCTTGCAAGCTCAAAACCTTCAAATAATGAAAACAAATAATAGATTGCTGTAATTCACATGGAACATAGTTGTTTCACATTTGAAAAAGAAATTATCAAAACTTTTTTAAACGAGAATGATCATAATAGGTTTGGTTAAAGTAAGAATAGAACTGACCATGAAACCGATGCAAGAATAGTTCAGAACAAGCACTGTGTAAGCAAAATTGGTCAAAGTGAAGATCATCTTCAGGAAACTATTCTTAGAGGAAACAGCTTGCTGCCACCTGTAAATTACTGCTCACATGCAATGGAAGACATTGATCAACATAGATTATCAGCTTTCTTCCAAGATATAAACATAGAGGATTGAGAGAATAGTGAAAAGAATACCTTTTGAGCCAGCAATCATAAGTGCTGAATGAGCGAAAAAGATGATGTATCCCGGATATAATCCCTAAAATTAAATATAGATGGAAGTACGTCAGATGCTATGTTATGTAGAAGGTGAGGACATCAGTTGATAATTCAACAGCCAATTTCTCTCAAACAATAAAAAATAATGCATTTCAATAAGACTGTCTGTGTAACCATAACACTAAAGCTCGAGGCTAAACAACCATCACTAAACCCTTAAAATATGATTGAATCTGTTAAGTGGGAGTTCATATTTTAAATAAGTTCATACTTGAGGAAAGTTAAAAAATTTCTCAAAAAAAAAAAAAAAAACATTCCATGGGGAAAGATCAAGTGAGAAGCAGCTTAATCAAATAGCAAGTTTGAAGTATCATATAATCATCCCAAGGTTAGTATTTAAGTCATTGAATATGTCTATTAAGAATTTCTCTACATAAAAAATAATATAAAGACCATGAGGGATCAGTATGGTGATCATTTGTCATTCCATGAGAGTTTCCAGGCAGAAGTTCAAGATATAACTTGAAAATATATGAACCAAGGAAATTTAGATTCAAAAACACAGCTTGTATAATTCCACATCATGGACAAGCAAAAATCATACTCACATGCCAAACAGCACTAACAGTCTGTGTAGCAAGTAACTGCAGGAATCCAGGCTTCCTCCCTTTCTGAATGAGCCTCTCATAAACATCTGAAATAATTCCTCATGTCAGATTACAGTACTTATATGATCATAGCAATTTAAGAATGAATCTCTGCATGTAACTGATCTATAAAATACAATTAGTAGTTCATGAGGTGAAGAGGAAACAACTTTTGTCATGCAAAGGATAGATAACAATGGTAACACCATATGCAAGAGCTCTCATGGTTGCACATACATCTATTTACATAAGCATTAGGAAGAAATGACTGTGCTCTATGAGCAAATGTAACCAGAAGAAGATAACACAGATCCACCAGTCAAGACAATAATCAGTCTGCCATCAACCAGGGAAATGCATTTAGAAATGCACTGATAAATATATATACTTGTGTGCATGAGTACACACAACCATGTATTAACACAACCATGCTGAGTAACATCTAAATTACCGAACTAGGTCTCCATATCCCACAAAATGAAAGATCATGGCATAAAACTTTCAGTTTGGCCTGCAATTGGAACCTAAACTAATATTTTAAACACAAAAGTCTCTTTTAGTTTGCAAGTGACTGAAAATGTCTCTTCCTAATAAGCTTGAATTTGAAATTTATGTGGGAAGTCTCTTTTGGAAAAATGACCTGTAGGTTTTAAGTATTTTGCGCCTACAGCTGAGCTCTTTTTAAGAAACCTATTCTATCGACTATGCAGACAAAATTGCAAAGTATATTTAATTGGATATGATAAAGGTGTGAGCTCACAATAGCGTAGCCAAGTGCTGACTTGTATGTTCCACATCAGCGGCAACTGAACAGCACTAGTGGCCAACTCAACGCCGAGAATATCAACATTCTTTGCACGGTCCCATTTAGGCTTAGGAGGAGAAGAATTGGACCAGCCACTGAAACCCAGGCCAGATATGATGATTGCAGCTTCAGAGATTGACCAGATAAAATAATACTTCCAGCGAGCAGTAAATCCAGACATGTATTGGTAAAAAAGCCGCTGCCAAAATCCCCACTCATAATATACAGTTTCACTAAACCGTGAAAGTGGATAATGTGGCACCAAGTACAAGTATAAGCCCATGCATATGCCAGCTTGAATTAGAGCACGCAAAGTAGCAAGATAAGGAGATGGCGGTGGTTTGTCCGCAGAAGGAGCCCAAATCTAGACAAGTCGCAAAACTTTAGATTAATGATTCTCACAAAACAAAAATAAAGAACTAGCACCATTATAAATGAAAGCCTGATGTACTGACCCCTTGTTTTTCAGTCCATTCCAGATAATCCTTCATTTCATATACTGGTCCAGCAAAATGACTGCCACAGCAGAGACAGTAACCGATATATTCAATTATAGAGGGACGACGAACCAATCTGTATTTCTTTTGTGCATCACGCAACCCTTCTTCCTTCAATAACCCATCATTGTAATTTATAGCACATGAAATGACTTTCAGTGTGAGCACCATTAGAGCTCCTACATTACAGACATGGAAAAGAGAGTCAAAATTATGCAAAAAAAAGGATAAAACACAGCATTGGAATTCTAAGATTAAGAGGTAAATATTGAGGAAACTGTGTGCCATGAACATAAATACAAGCCATTAGTTTCTGGAAAATAAAAAAGAATTTGAATAAGTGAAAATAGATTTAAGAACCATTTATTTGGTTGCTTAGAGTGAGACAAAGAAACTTTTTAATAGAGATAATCGTCTGCCAAAAGATTCGTTCGGGCCAGCAGGCCTAGTTAATCAAGCAAGAAATCAGCTTCCACAGCATGGTAACTAGTTCAATTTCCATCATGTGACAAATGATAGGGCGAAAACATTAATATGAACATCAGAAGTTGTGAAAACACCCAAAATGCTTTGTAGAATAATTTTTTATCTCCATAACACAAGTCATTATTAGCAGGGGCCTTGATTGGCTAAAAGTGGTGTAAAATAATTATGCCATAACGACCTTCATGACCATGCTTGGGTCTATTACCACACCAAATTGACTTAAGGGGCATGAAAATGAACATAATTCTAATCAGAATCTATTCAAACATTAAAGTGATTCTGCAACACATGAAGCAATAACTAAGCAAAAAAGTTAACAAGTGTTAGTTTATCCGTCCAAAAAAAGAAAGAGCACAACTGAAATAAACTGTAAATACCTAGAAAACAAAGAGTACCACATCAATGTCACTTTTATTAAAGGATCAAAAACATACCTCAATTTTATTTGCATGTTAAGTTTGATGATGATACTTTTACAAAAAGAACAAAACAGTACCGTACACAAACAGAAGAATACCTACAGAATCTCAAGCAAGAGAAACATATATCTCCATGTTTTATCCTAATGAGAAGAAAAAAAAATCCTATAAAACAAAAAATCAAACATGGATTAGAGAATACAATAAAGAAGTCTAAGCACCATAAACACATAACCCTATGGGTTATCTACTCTTGAGAGTATTAGACTAGATAAAATAGAGTTGTATATACTTCACGATTAGTAACTATTAGGAGTACCAAATTATTAAAAGAGAACTGATGTAATGGAGTAATAAATGCTTGCTCATTCACACAATTTCATAAAATTGAATCATTACCAGTTGCATCAATGCCCCCTTCCTTCCATGCATCTCCACTCATATAATACACATGGCTACAGAATGAAAATTAGAAAGTTAAAAACTCATTTATCCAAGGTTTTTTTACTACACAGAGAGATACTGTGCCTAAATTAAAAAATAAATACAGAACATTTGCTATTTATCACACAAAAAAAATGAAGATTGGTAATTGAGATTGTCAGCAATGTGATTGGTAAAAAATTAGAAGAATTATGAAAACAAGAATAATTGTACCCTAACCAAAATCTTTATGGCAAGCATTGCTCTTAAGCTAATTTTCCAAAACACACATAAAAGTTTGCAAATCAGTATGACTGTGGAACAGAGTGATGTGTTGTCCAGCAAAGAAAGCTTCAGTTAGATTAAAAGCTTGAGTAGGATTTATCAATGAGGTTAGAATTAAAAGGTCAAATCCAAGTGATATGGTTTTCAATCATCTGTGTGCCATTGAATATTTTTCAGCTCAAGTCATGATCCAGTCATCCTTTATGTTTGGCCTCATTCTTTAGGAATTAGAGTGACCTAATTACAGTACAATATGCAAAAGAACTTGATAATGGAGCTCATCTTGGAGGTTGGATTAGTCAGAATCAAGTGAAAGTCTAAGGAAATCATGTACAACATCCCCTGCTACCCATAATAGTATTTGAAAGTTTCTCTCACAATAGATGCATTAAAGGTAGCCCCTTCCAAAACAAACCTTATTTATTTTTGAAAAAACACACCAAAACTATTTATAGCTAAACATCTGAATAACCAAACACACATTTCAGCATGAAAATTACTAATTATAAATTTCTAAAATCCGAGTTCTCATCCACGCGGTCATCAATCAGGGGAAAACATTCATAGGAAAATCAACAAAGAGTCAATTAATCAAGTTTTGAAGGGTGATATTACCATCCGATGAGATATCCAAACGCAGTGACATAGGTGATGATGCCGCAGTATCTACGGAACAGGAGCATGGAAGTATACCCCAGAGCCATGGAGATCAAGAAGTGGAGATTAGACGAGACCCCAAAAGAGAGGTAGGAGAGCACTGCCCCGGAGATCGCCGCGTAGAGATGCCTCGGACGCGCTCCGGGAACAAGCCTCCATCCAAAGCTCACCGGAATCGTCGCCGCGAAGCATAGCAAGAACCTTAGCACTGGCACCGAGACCCCGATCGCCGACGCCATGGATTCCATCTCGAGCTCCATGTCGACTTCTCGGCAGAGAGAGAAGGGATGAGGTCTCTAATTTAGTAATTTAGACACTCAGGTGCTCCTATTTATGACGATTTTGCCCCTGATTTCTTTGGAAGTGACGTCCCACGTGGCAGGGCATAATCGTAATAAACAGCAAATCGATGAGGCTTTGTTTGGTTGGGGGTTATCCATAACCCCAAGGATAACCCCAACACAGTTTCCAACGAAAAGTTTTTCTGACCAAAATCCTTAATTAATATTTAAAAATATAACCCACCAATATATATTCAACACATCACTATCTTATCATTAATACCTTTATTTTAAAATTTCCCTCCAAAAATTTCAAAACTTTTCAAAACTTATTCCTAATCCCAAGTGGGGATAACTCCCAACCAAACACAACCTGAGGATTTTCAAAATGAGATTTTCCGGCTCAGATGATTCGCTCGCTCGTGTCCTCGACGTCGATGCATCCCAGAACTCGGGAGATGACATGACTATCAAATCCTGACCATCCGATCGAGACATGTATATATATATATAAATGAATAAATCATTTTCATTAATTAATTTAAAGATTAATAAAAGTACAACAACAACTACAAAGCCTTAATCTAAAACTAGATGGTCGGCTATATAGATTTTCTGTCTAGATCTGGCTTAATATCTAATATTGTCGTATGTATTTATTTCTAATATTGTCGTATCTTGTATAACCAATCATTCACCTTAACATCCTCATTTTTGCCACGTATGCACCTATCACATAACTCCGTCTATGTGAGTGTATGCGAGCTTAGTTGGTCCCAAGTCCGAATAAAGGAGGAGGGTTGTAGTAGGTTGACAGCCAGCATAAAAATCTAATCACATCTATGATATAGATTCTCTGCTAATAAAAGTAAAAATATAGCAAAATATAATAAAAATATTTAGTCGAGGATAAGGGTCGGGATAAGCTCTATTACATATATGGAATCCTACTCAGACACACAACTTTGTTATCCTTTGGGAGCGAATTCCTAAGATTCTAGGTGGAATAGGATGCCTGCCTTCGAGTACTTCATTGTCCTGTGGAGTTTGTTGTGATTTCTCCTCTCTGATGAAGGTCAAGCTTCTTTTGATGAGAGATTCGATCAACACTAGCTTGGTTGTTTCGTTGTAAAAGCTACTTCAAAACAAGAGAGTTAAAGAAAATTAATGTTACAAATCATTTTAATATAAACAACCAAAACATTTTCAATTTCTCACAAATTATATGTTCCATAGAATGGCCTAATCCCATCTTGTTTGAAGGTTTGTGTTAATGCGAATTACATCTTTACTTTTCAATCAGTAATAATTTACTAGTTCAGAGCTAGTTTGAATCGTTTTATTACTTATTGTTTTATAAAATTTTATTTAAATGCTTCTTTTATAAGTGTTTTTAAATAATTTAAGTATTTTTGGATCTATAAAAATCATTATAAAAGTATGCCAATATTTTTATCCAAAAATTGCCACAGGGCATTTTTATTCATAAAAAAAAATGTCAAGTGTTAATTTGTTGAACAAACCTCAATAAGTTTTTCTAAACAACACCTGCCTAATATTTAAAAAAAACCAATAAATTTGTTTTATGTTTTTTTTCATAAATCAAAACAAACAATTAAAAATATTCAAAAGTTTTTAATTAATAAAAAAAACACTTCCTAAAGGGGTGATAAAAAATTTAAGTATTGTTGTGTTTTCTGGTCTCTATAAAGATCAAGCTTTTCTTGATGAGAGATTTGATCAACACCAATTTGGGTTATTTAGTTACATGAGTTGTATCTAATCAAGAGAGGTAAAGAAAAGTAATGTTACAAATCATTTTAATATAAACACATGAAAACATATTCAATGTCTCTCAAACTCTATGTTCCATAGAATGACCTAATATCATCCTATTCGAAGGTTTGTGTTAACGCAAATTACATCTTTATTTTTCAACCAAAAAACAAAAATCTATGTTTGAATTGTTTTCTTACTTATTGTTTTATAGAAAATTATTTAAATACTTCTTTTATAAGTGTTTTTAAATAATTTAAATAGTTTGGATCTATACAAATCATTATAAAAGCATGACAATATTTTTTATCCAAATTTGTCACAGAGTTGTTGAACAAACCTCAATAATTTTTATTCATAAAAAAAATGTCAAGTGTTTGTTGAACCAACCTCAATAAGTTTTCTAAAAAACACCCACCTAATATTTTTTTTTTTTTAAAAACAATAAATTTGCTTCTATTTTTTTCATAAATCAAAACAAGCAACCAGAAAATAATCAAAAGTGTTTAATTAATAAAAAAAAAACTAGAGAAAGAAATTTAAGTATTGTAAATGGTGAAGAGTTTAAAATGTGGTAATATATTGAAGTTATTGGATTGAATCTAGGGAATGGACATTGATGTCTCCAACTATAATTGTGGCCATCCTCTTAAATGAGTTTGTCCTTTTTATTTATTAATTTTATTTACTTATTGTGGTGATGCTTATTTTCAAATATATTTCGGTCATTAAAGTTACACCTAAGTACGTAGTACATTCATTTATTAGAGGAGATGCATTAGATGATATATTTGTAACTCTATAAATAATGTTCTTTCGTTATGATAAACGTGGTTAATTTTGGCAAGTTCTTAGAAATTTGGTGATTATATCATGTTAAGTACTCAGTGGTAATTATATTTTTAAATTGGGTAAACTATGTGGTTAGTCACTCAACTATTTGGTATATCCTATTTTGGTAATCAAACTTCAAAAATTTTCAATTGGGTCACTTAACTTATTATGTTCGTCCAATTGATACTGCGTTAACAGTGGGCTGACGTGGCAAACCACGTCACAGGCCGCTTGCCACCGTTACGACTAAGTCTCAAATGCCCTCCATCTTCTCTGATCACCACTACTAGTACCAATCCTCTCTCTCCTCCATCTCCTCATCCCCACCTCTCATCCTCTACAACTATGACACTGTTGGCTTTTCCGCTCGTCTCACCACCAGCAAGGCCAACACTCTTCACTACTCCCCAAAGTCCTCTTCGTCCTCCCCGAAACCCATTACAACCTCCACACCACCAGAACCCCTCACTTCCTTGGCTTAAACTTCAACCAAACCTGGTTCCCTACAGACTCCAAGGCTTACAGCTTCGTTGATGTCATCATCGGCTATTTGGACACTGGTGTGTGGCCGAAGAACCCAAGTTTCAACAACATTGGGTTCTCTCCGGTGTTGGCCCGTTGGTGTGGAGCGTGCGAGACAAGCATGATGTTTAATACATCTGCATGCAATCGCAAGCTCATCGAGGCGCGCTTCTTCGTTAAAGGCTATGAGATGACGATGGAGAGGAGAGTGGACTATGAATGGGCAAGGCATGGGGCGGGGACAGGGAGTCCCTCCTCACTCACTACCTCGTACCAAGGCGGGGATTCCCTATCCCCGCCCTGTTTGGGCAATCAGGGAGGGGAGAGCCCCCACTCCCTTCCCTGCAGGGACCCCGCCCCCATCCCCAACCTATTTTTTTTAAAGAAAATCTAATAATTTAATGCATATATTTATGAAACTATACCTTATCAATAACATGCAAATTTCTATTCACCATAAATGTAAATTGAATCAAGCTCAACCGAAGGGGATTGAAGGCAAAATGTGTGATTAAAGTGTGAACGGTCAGCGTCGATGAAGAGTTAAGAAGAAAATCGCGGATGAGAATGGTGGATGGAGTCGGCGAACATAGAAGAAGAGATAAATTTAGGTTTTAGCTTTTTTTTTCTTTCATTTAACCCCACGCATTAGTGTTATTTATATATAAACATACATATTAAAATAGACAGACAAGAATAGATAGGTTATTAAGTTAATTTTTTCTTTTTCATTTAACCTCATACAATATTTATATATACACACATATTAAAGTGGACATATAAGAAAATATAGGTTTTAATGTTTTTTTTTTTTTGGTTTTTTCATATATATATATATATATATATATATATATATATATATATATATATATACGGGGATGATATTATAAAAGTAGAATTTGGATTCAGCTGTAAGAAGTTAAGTTCGCCTCCCATTTGGCTATTTGCACAATGTTTTAAAGATTTCCAACCGCATGGATGGAAAGAACATCGAAAAATAAGCTAGCATGTTAATTTTCATACAATTTGGGAACTTGTAGGGTCTTCATCTTATCGGGTGAAAATTTATAGAAATCTTATCGGTTCAAAATTTCACCATTTAAGATGAAGACCCTACAAGTTCCCAAATTGTATGAAAATTGACATTCTAGCTTATTTTTCAATGTTCTTTCCATCCATACGGTTGGATTTCCTCAAAACACTGTGCAAGTGGGCCAAAACAAGGCGACCGCACTTGCACAGTGATAAAGTCGGCCGCATAGTATCAACCCATATATATATATATATATATATATATATATATATATATATATATAGGGAATTTTCGGGGTAGTGAGTGCTCTCCACGTCCCCACCCTGCCATAAGGGTCGGGGATAGTCATCTCCCCCCTCCCCACGGGGGAGGAAATCAGGGATTCCCCACCCCATGCTTATCCCTAGAGTGGACAAGATGAGGGAGTCTCATTCCCCACGTGATGACGACAACCATGGGACCTACACCGCCACCACTAGCACCGGCTCCCCTATCTCCTCTACTAACCTCCTTGGCTACGTAATCGGTATGGCTCATGGCATGGCTACTCATGCGCGGCTTGCCGACTATAAGGTCTATTGGGCCGGTGGCTTCTTTAGCTTCGACATCCTCGCCGCCATGGAAAGTGACGTCGCCAATGGCTACCACGTGTTGTTGATCTCTATCTGCAGTGGCATGACTCCATACTACTCTACGTGGAATGGGTACCTACTTCCACTTTCGGCCATCCGCATGGCCACCATTCAGATGACTGTTCACTCTCCTGCACGACGCTATGATGGTTAGGGTTTCCAGGCGAGGGCTTAAAAGAAATACAAGGGGAAGAAGAGGTTCATTTCACCTGGCTTGCCACATCAGCCCACCATTAACATCGTAGGTCTCAGTGACCCAATTAGACGATTATAATAAGTCAAGTAACCCAATCGAAATTTTTTTAAATTAGACTTGGTGTTACATAGTGAAAGTTCTCTGAGGGCAGTTTTAGAACCCTTGAGAATCTCAGCTCAGAGAACGGTGATACCTCACCCCACCGGCAATGGTAGGTGGGGGAGGAGCTAAGATGGTTAGGGGGCGCGTGCCATCGCCGCCTAACCAAGCCAGTGAGGGGCTTGGAGGTTTGAAGCTTTTCTCTGTCCTGATGGAGGATCCAAAGCAACTTCACCGAAAAATGAAACGAACCCCTGCCTCCCACCACTGGTCCAGCACAGAGGTCATGGTCAAGTCTGGTGTAGGGTTAGTGGAAAGCGAACAAATGGACACAATACTCATGCTCAGGTCGATCCTAGAATGCTTGAAGGCCTCAATCAAGGACGTGGTAGTGCTGCCCGACAACGTCGTTGCTGAAGTGAGGGGAAGAGATGAAACATTGCCTACATGGTAGGTTCTTGGGTAAGCCACTGCCTCTTGCTATGACAAGAGAGAATCTTTCCCGGTTGTGGGACTATCTGGGGGAATTCTCGATTGTCGATACACCAAATAGTTTTTATCTGATTAGGTGTCAGTAGGAGCTAATGGTCATGGAGGGACTATGTACGATCAATAGTCAAGTCTTCACTTAATAAGGTGGCACCCTAATTTTCAGTCATGCTTTGAGAAGTTGACTATAGCGACATTGTGGGTGTAACTCCACTACCTCTCGGATGAAATACTGGTCACTCCAATCCTTGGAGTGGGTTGTCGGGTGGGTAGTCAAGGTGGACGAAACCACCTCCCTGAGAGGTAGAGTGAGGTTTGCAAGAGTCTATATTGGGCTGGATTTGACTAAACCTCTCAAGAGAGGTGTCTAGGTAAAAGCTTATCCTGAATATGTTTTTATGGGTATTCTCTATGAAAAATTACCAATTTTTTGCTTTAAGTGTGGTGTAGTTAGGTATGGGGCAGAGCAGTGTAAGGATAAAGCTGTTGGGGATCGCCTGAAAAGTTTTGGAACCAGGTTCAAACCTTTCGAACCGAAAGGTAAAGAGGTAGCAACTGAGGATACTAAACCATCCAGGCAGAATACAATAGTTCCACCGCTAACTGTGCCAGTCCCTGAGAAGGCACCGTATGATAGTGTTGAGGAACCGGATTATGGCCCTTGGCTCATTGTCTGCAGGCAACAGGGAAAAGGAGGCTGGGTCAACCATAGTGGTTGTCTTCCAAATAGAGAAGGTAAGTCCGGTGTAGATGGTGGTGGCGAAACAAAGACGAAAGTCACGTGCGAGGAGGAAGAGCGGCACATGTCTTAGAGCCTACCACATACTCTAGTGTCAGTTGGATACGTGTCCGTGTGTGGACGTAATTTCTGAGGAGGCGGGTTCTGAGAGATGATAGTTGGGTTAGAGAGAATAATAGGGAGGGGATATCGTATGTGTGCATGGTCCTATGAGGATAACCCTCAATATTGTCCAGAGGGCTCGCGGAGGTCTATGAAAGCTACATAGATCTCAATCGTCCCCAAGCCGGGGTCCTAAGGTTCTTTCCAGACCAGGATCAAAGCGATAGTAAATCAGTTGGAGGTGCGGGGTTGCAAGGTGCTACAACGGCTATGATAACATCATTAGGAGAGGAGAATGGAGCGAGGCATACTAATCCTTTGGATTGGACAATACAACTCAAGGAAGGAGGAGAAGATAACAATATAGGTTCCTTTAGGGCTTGAAATAGCACTAGCGCTAAGAAATGAAGGTGGATGGAAGAGGGAGGATATGGCTAACAGAGGAACCAAACCACAAAGATGGATATGGAGCTTGAAATAGCACTAGCGCTAAGAAATGAAGGTGGATGGAAGAGAGCTGTAATAAGGCCTCAAAAAGAAATCAAGAAGGGGAGGATAGAGAAGTCTACTGTAAGAGCCGCTATTTTTTTATGGCTTAATTAAATCCTTAATTATTCCTCTAATTATGGTTATTAATTAAATCCCTTATTTAAATTAATATGAGTTATTAATAGGAGTTTAATGGCATATTAGGCTTCCCATGGGAATTAAGGAAGGAAGAATCTAGAAGAAATAACATAAGAATGGAGGACTAAAGTGCAAAGATGCACTCTCTAACAATTTAAAATAAGCATAGGATTGTATTCTAATTTTAAATAAACCAGGGGTTCTTTACTAAATTTATAAACTATTTAATTCCTTTTCCAAGGCCAATACTTCTTCGTTTGAGACGAGAGAGAACCAACAAGGAAGAGAGAGGAACACTACTTCTTCGCTACCGGAGTTGAGAATCACCCACACCTGAGCCATCAATGAGAGATCCAGACGCAGTGAAGGTAGGGAACTTGAACGTGGGAGTTGAGAGAGGAAATGAGGAACCGTGTGCAACCGGAACTCTCCGGAGTGGCCAGTCTGAACTCTCCCTCACTCTCTCTCTCTCTTGGTAGTCCCAACCCCCACTCTCTTGGCTCGAATGTGTGACAACCCTCTAAGGAGGACACCGACGAACCACCGAACGCCGAAACATTGTGTCAAAATGAAAGGAAAGTGGGAATGACTAACGCGACGACCAGGCCCTCATCCATTAGCATGGTGGATCACCTCTGTTCAGGTGAGCCCTATGGATTCTTTGAGGGTCCTGAGTACATACATGTGCAAAGAGTCTTATAAAGGGTTGTTAAATGAAAGATGAGAGGGAGGTTAAGGTGTTAGTTTTTGTCTTCACACTTGGCTCACAGGGTGAGGCTATATGAAAGTATGAAATTCCATCTTTAACAACCTCTTTGGAATGATAGTCAGCACCTTATTGAATGTCTGAACTCCATGTTAAATTTTAAGAATGGAAATGGTATGTTTAATCAGCTCAGAAGTATGGTTGTTATAGAGATAAGGAAAAGCAATTACTTGAGTTAAGTGTGGTTAGTTGGTCGAAGAGATAGGATTTGTTTTGGAACTAATGAAAACAAAAAAGCTTGGTTTATTAAACCTGGAGACTGATCAGTGAATGAGAAGTCTCTCCTTCATTTGTATTACATTTAGAAAGGATTGTTTAAGAGGAGAAGGTGATAAATTGAGTGCACTTAATGATAGTTGGTGTAGGCTAATTAAATTAATGAGTAAATGGCAAGTCTTGACTGATGGTAATAAAAGATAATATTAATTAGTTATGGACAAATTATAGCCATTGTTGAGAAGTGTGAATACCAGGCCATGTGTTGACATGAATTGGTGAGGTATTGAATTCATTTAACTTGTAGGGGTTCGGAATCCATTACCGGGCTGCAGCCCATTACAAGTTGATCATTAAAAATGGATTTGAATTTTACAGGGGTTGAACCCAACCATGATTAATTAATGTATTAACCTAACTAAATGAATACTATCATGGCCACAAATATTGTGAGGGACCTTGAATGGGTGGCCATGTTTACGTGAGGGTCATAAAGAAAAATTAATTAGGAGCACGTTTATTTTCATGGACTAGGATACATATTAAGCTTAGACTTAATTACCAGGTCTCGACACAGTGCGGGAAAGTGCGTCGAGAGGAGGATTAGCGACTGAAAAGAGGCATCGTTGATCAGGTAAGTGCTCTTGCCTTGCTTACCTTCATTCGTTGATTTGGTTATATCGGTGCTTTCTAGATTGCATGTTTGAGCATGTAAGTGCCTTTGCCGAATTTTCCTAATCATTGGTTGTTTGGTTCCTTGATCTGTTGATACCATGCTCATGCATGTTCATTTGATGCTTGGGATTGTTATTTCCTTAATTTCATGCTCGGGCATGCTTACTTGTCTCGCTGGAATATTGTTTCATTGATTCCATGCTTGTGCATGTGTGTTTGGTTGTATGATATTTCTTTCTACTCGATAAGTGTTGCTCTTGTGGATTCTCCGCCCGGTGCAGTGGAGCGTGTGGCTCCTGTTTGGCGTTCAGGGCCGGTGGACACCCCACCCCGTTCGTGCTTTCATGTTAGGGGGATTGTAACGCCCCGAAAATTTTTAGTTACTTTTTAGTTAATTTTCTAATTAAGAATAAGATGGATTAGAAAATTAATAGTGATTTGATTATTTTAACTTCAAATAAGTGAAATTCCAGAAAATTAATGGGCTGGGAATCCAGTTTCGCTACTATTGGGCCTAGTAAAGACCTTAATGGGCCGGCCACTTTGATTCGTAATAGTTGGAAGTGGATAGGTAGTGAAAGCCTGTAACGCCCCGGTTTTCTTAAATATCATTAGTTAATTCTCAAAGAATAAATCGGGGTGATTTAAAATGTAAATAAAGATTTAAGTATTTAAAATAATACAAATGACATGAAAAGTAAATTAAATGGGTCCATATTTTCATCTCATTGGGCCAAGCCCAACCCAACCATTTAAATGGGTAACCAAGTTAGTAAAGTGTGACAATAATGAGAATTAATGGAGACAAATGGTTGGCATGTGACAAATAATATAATGACAAGCTACAATAATGCAAGGTTAAGGAAATGGAACTAAATAATATGAGCTATTGTTATTAGAAATGAGAATTTCAATATGATTAAATAACTAAGGTTAAGGTGACGAATAAGAGGGTTGGAGAATTCAAGTTTAATGAAGAAAATAAAACATAAGGGGGTGTGACATGATTTACTATTAAATCAAGAAACCATGGGATAAAAGAAAATAATAAAGTGAGGGGTTAAATGGTAAAAAGGGGTAACACTCAAATCTAAATCCTTTTTTTCAACCCCTCTTCACTCTCTATCACTCCTTCTCTTCTTCTTCTTCTTCTCACCCACGCCTTCACCCACACCCGCGCTTGACGCCGCTCCGCCGGCGAGCCCTGTCGGCAACCCCCACCTGCAGCCCCGATCTCCACCCGCGCAGCGCCTACCTCCGTCGCCGGCCAGCAGCTCTTGTTCGCCGCCCGGAGCCACCACCGCCGGCCTTCTCCTCCGGCGAGGTCATCTTCCACCTGCGATCTACTCCGGCGTGCGTGGATTATCATCGAACGACATAGTGAGAACCCTAACTATGAATGGATGGAGGAATGATTAAGATTAATGCTTGATTGGGGAAAACCCCTAAGTTTGGATGTATGAATTGTAGGGCTTTGATTAGAGAAGGATTAAGGGAGGGGATTAAAGTGATTAGTTGCTTGAATGATGTTAATGAAAGCATGATGTAGTTTAAATATAATTATGGTGAATGTTGTATGATTTTGGAGGCCCTATATGTAGGGGATATATTGCCCAATTTTCCTTGAAAATACATCTTTAACCCTCATGATTATGTATAGCTTTTAAGTACTCTACAAGAGTATGATTAGAGGCTTTAGTTATGCAAACTATGAAGGAATAAGGTTAACTTTGGTGAATGCATGTTGTAAAGAAATTTAAAAGCCAATGATAGCATAGATGTTTTGTTCCTTTGAATTTAGCATGCTCACCAAGTGTTTGATGTTTTGGCACATAGAACCATGAGACAATTGGAGGGCTTGATTTAGAAGTCTATAAGTGTGGAAACCATTCATAAGATGTTATGATGTATGATAAGAGTTTGTAGAAAGAATTAGCATGTTGCAATGCCCAAGTTAATCATGCCTTTCTTGTGCTTGCCAAAATGCTTATGAAATACTTGATGAAATGCTTGCTAAAGAGTTGTAGAGTATATGCAGGAAACACTGTAGCAGTGCAGGACATTAGTTTTGTTTTCATTTTTACATGCCATGCGGAGATGATAAGTGGCACCAATTTTGGTGAAAATGAAATATAATATAGTAAATATGATGTACTAGGAGTTTGAGATGGAATGATAAAGATTTGGAGCCTCAATTTCTAGTTTTCGGTAGTTACTGTAGCTTCAATTAAAGAGGGTACTATAGACTTTAACACTTCCAAAAAGGCTTGGAATTCAATTCCGATCGTCCCAATAGTTCGGGTGTATATTTAAACTAAGGAAAATAATGTGGGCAGGTGTTTTGGGGCCCGGATTCATCGATTATAAAATAAAAGACCGACTTTTCGGTGAAGTTATGATTATAGCAATTAAATGCAATATGGTTGATATCACTTAGCTTATGATGGATAATTGCCATGTATAGGATGTGGTAGAGGTGTCAAGGACTCTGCGGGAGAGCCAAGGTCGGGATCTCAGGTGAGTGATTACACTGTACTTGGAAATGTGAGGGAACACAACTGTAAATCTCTTCATTTGATTTGTATTTTCATTGTATTGATCCTTGGATTGCATGTTATGAGATCGTTATGATTTTATGAAATGCTTTTCAGTTTTCAAGCATGATTACCGATTTATTCGAAGTGTGAAATCATGGTCATGAAAAGCATGTGGAAACTTTGCACATTTTTAAATATTGACATGATAGACATATTAGTGAGTGCATCTTACTTGAATACATGCTTGTGCCAGACGTGGCTCTACGATAGAGCCAGAGAGTACGGTACTAGGTAGGGAAGGGGTGTTTTACATAACTCTGATTTTCTTAAACTATCCAACTATCTGTTTTCAATTCTTTTGATTTCAAGAAAACAAAACCCCCCTTTCCGTACTCTTCGAGTGCCTAGTATACGTATATACTCGTATAGCTTACGGCGGATGAGTTGATCCGACCGGAGAGATACTGATTGATTGGTTCATTCCACTCTGGTGCCGCTGTATGAAAGTAGAGGTGTAGATGACACTAATATGATAGATAATGAGAAATCAATTCCATAGCTTGTCACCCCATGGTTGATGCGATTATCCAACCTGGGAGGACCTTGACTCGTGTGGAATTGATCCATGTCCAGGATGAGGAGTTGTTTCCATAGCTTGTCACCCCATGGTTGATGATATGGTCCAGCCTGGGAGGATCATGACCTGTGTGGAATTCATCTCCCGTTCTGATGAAGATAAAAGATTAAAGGAATGCATAAGTGCATATCATATGATTTCAGTGAAGATTACCATGACTTGAATCATGATCAGCATGCTACTCTCCATGTTTTAAATATCGTTCAGTCTTTTATTTCCTTGTATAGTGATTCTCACTCAAGTGAGTAAATATGCTTGTGAGCTTGAGATAGAGTATTCCTGTAGATGGCTCTGACTTAGCAGAAGAGGACAGTTGTCTTTATTTAATGTATTAAATTGTAGAACGCTTCCGCAAGATTGTATTCTAATTATAAGATTTTAAATACTCTATTTAATAATCATGTTTATTAGTTTCAATATCATGATTAACAGGTTTAAATTACACAGCTTATGGGCTGGGTGCACCCCCGGCCCAGCTGGTGTGACATTCTGTCCCGGTGTCGGGATAGGGTATTCTGAGGATGATACTCTATCCTGTATTCCCGTCGATTGGGGACGATCTGTTGGCCGTGT
Organism: Dioscorea zingiberensis; assembly: GCA_026586065.1. NCBI lineage: Eukaryota > Viridiplantae > Streptophyta > Magnoliopsida > Dioscoreales > Dioscoreaceae > Dioscorea > Dioscorea zingiberensis. The sequence continues at coordinate 45,154,547 of CM048824.1, forward strand.
AATGCATATGTATGTGTGAGTAGCGCTACGAACCGAGGATTGACATCGGCTTAGGCTGATGACTGCCCGGGGGATGGTTTGCAAGCTTCGCTTGAGCTGTTTGTCATGAGATGACATGATTTTAGTTAGGGAGTCCCTACCGTTGGATAGTTTTCATTGGGGTAGGTCTGAGACTCCAGGTGGTATGGCCGGTGTGGTTTGTGCTTCCCACGCCGGGTTTGATGGTCATGTTCTGGATTTGTCCATTCAATTGCTTATCTTATATTGAGCTTGACATAACTTTATTGTGTTTCCCTGCGGGGTACTTACTAGGCTTTCCTTTCGAAAGCTCATGCACTTGTTGACCTTCTTTTTCAGATCCCGAGTAGGTTGCGGGACACCGGAGAGCCGCGCAAGACTACAGGGGATTGAGAGCCAAGGTGGGTACCTCTGGTCACATGAGTGTGTGAGGATATCATTTATAGGTTCCCGAGTAGGAGCCTTTGTATAATATGATATTATATTTTGTAGACCCAGGGATTCGTATATTTATTTCCTCTGGTTATCATGTTGTAGACATGTTGATTTCTTATATATAATTCCCGTTTGTGTGCGTGATTTATGTATTATCTAAGCATTGAGGCTTCGTACCCAGGCAGGGCCCGTCCTGCTCGAATTACTGGCCGTCTGTCAGCGTGCTGCAAGTGGGCGGAGCTTTTCGAGCGAGGCGTTACACCTACGTACCCCCAAAAAATTAGAATAAGTTATCCGATGAATGTTCTTATATGGAATTATCGCGGAGCATCCGATCATGATACAATAAGCAAGGTAAAGACTATGTTACGAAATTGTCAAATCTTTGTATATTGTCTGGTAGAGACCATGGCAGATGGCTCAAGAGTTATGAAATTTGTCAGCTCAGGGCTTTTCTAGGGGATCATCACACTATGGAGGAAGGATGGCTATGTAATCACCCCAATAGCCCATTCCAGGTATGTTATGCATTTAATTCTTACAAGTGAAGCTAATAGAACATGGCTTTTTTCTGTTGTATATAATAGCCAAAGACTGGAGAAGCAGAGGGAAGTATGGCAGGCGCTGAGGAAACTTTCAAACAGTAGATGCCCTTGGTTGATTGTAGGGGATTTCAATGTTGTTCGGGACACCAGGGAGAGATATGGAGGAACCCCCAACTGATGTTCTGGTATGAAAACCACACTCTTTAATTCATTTAGATTTTCTAGCTCCTTGTTCACCTGGTGCAATAACCATGAAGGATATGCTAGAAAAAGGGCACAATTAGATAGAATGTTGGCAAATGAACTTTGGCATGAGAATGTTATCAATTATCATGTCAAAAATTTACCAAATTCTCTTCCAATGCTTTTTCACAAGAAACACAGGGCACAAACTATTTAGGTTCAATAATACTTGGATCTAGTCTGTTGCATGCCATGACAGTGTTAAGGGGATTTGGACTTGGTAAGCAGGGGAACTCCTTTACATGATCTTACTCATAGATTTAGTATTGTAAAAAAGGATCTAGTGAAGAAATATTACACTATGCAGGAGGGACTAGACAATGTAATTAGAAACTTTGAGAAAAAAATTTTGGAGGTAGAGCAAGAACATAGTGACAAATTAGAGGATAGAGAGCTTGAAACCAAATTAAGAGCACTTTATAACCAACACCAGGCCCTGCTGAGACAGAACACCACTATATGGGCTCAGAGCACCAGAATGGTATGGTTGCAAAATGGATATCATAACTCCAAGTTTTTTCATAGGGTTACTAGAGGATATTGGGCAACTAACAAGATAAGCCATATTAAAAACAATGCAAGCCAAATCCTCACAGAACACCAAGATATTGAGAATGAATTTATATCCTTTTACTCTGACCTATGGAACCTACAAAGTTTAGAGATCAATTCTAATCTCCTGTCTACACTACTAGAGGATCTTCCTTCTATCACTGTAGAATAGGGAATTAAGTTGGTAAATTTGGTAACTAGACAAGAGATCTTCAATGCTTTGAGCTCCATGAATAAAGGAAATCTCCAGGTCCAAATTGCTTAAATGTTGAATTTTTTATGGCTTTTTGGAAAACCATTTGTGAGTCAGTTTTTGCAACAATATTACACTTTTTTGAGTTTGTCCAGCTTCCTGTGAGTTGGAACAAAACACAGATTTACCTAATACCAAAAAGGAATAATCCATAACATGTTAAGGATTTTAGACCTATTTTTTTATGCAATTTTAACTATAAGATTATTGCCAAGATTTTAGCAAATAGAATCAAAGATGTTCTGCCAACTCTAATCGGGAAAAAGTAGTCAACTTTTGTATATAGCAGGAGTATTTATCTTTGATAATATATTACTTTCACAAGAAATAACACATTCTTTAGAGAGGAATAGTTTAGCGCACCCAATGATGGTGGTAAAAGTAGATATGTAAAAGGCATGTGACCTAATTAGATGGGAAACAATAATTGTTGCTCGACAGAAAATGAACTTTCCATTGAAGTGGATCAACTGGGTTAGATTGAAACTCCCACAATGGCTTTTATTATTAAAGGGAAAACTAGACAGTGGATAAAACCAAGGGCATGCATCAGGCAGGGGGGAACCCTTTCACCATACTTGTTCATTTTGACCTCTCAGATCTTAACTAATGTACTTTACAAGGCATGGGCACTGAATTTGTTAAAAGGGGTACATATTAGTGAGAATAATACAATTAATCACTACCTATATGCTGATGACCTAATTATATTTTATGAGGCCTCCAAGAAAAATGCAAGAGCAATAAACCTTTGCTTGGAAATTAATAATACATTGACTGGGTAAAGAGCCAATCTTGGAAAATAAGAGGCCTTTTTCCCCTCTTGGAATAATAGAAGAATTAGGAACTCCATTTTAGGGATCCTTAAATTTAATCAGAGGGCATTTCCTTTTAAATATCTAGGAGCTTGGATAGCACCAGTTAGGGTTTATATGAATAAATTTAACTCATTAATATGAAGAGAAAACTAGTTAATTGTAAGACCCTTAATTTGTTTATGGTATGGAGAGTCACATTGGTCAAAGCTACAATCTTATCCCTACCCATTTATGCACTTAGCACCTATGTTATCTTTGATACTGTTCTGTATCATATCACTAAAATTGTTAGGAATTTTATCTGAAGAGGCAGTACCAAGAGCAAGGGCTTACACATGATTAACTAGGGTATTGTCTCTAGGGAAAAGTCTGAGGGTGGTCTAGGCGCCTTAAGGGATCTGAAAACAATGAGGATTGCATTGTTGGCTAAACATGTGTTGGATTTACTAAATCAGAATAACAAACCATGGGTAAAACTACTAACCTTTAAATGGATATCCAAATGTATGGTTCCCGGAAAAAATCGGAAACACTTCTTTTCTTTACAAATCTCTTATGGATGTTACTATAATTATTATAGGTTATCTAAGACTAGAGGATGTAATTAGAACCACAACATTCTTCAAGGCCCCTAGTTATTTGATACTCCATTATAGTTTAAGCCAACATTCATAAGCATGAATTATGATCTGCAAGGTAACCATATAAAACATCTCCAAACTCATGGAGAATTGGACCAATAGTTGGTAAGTGATATATTTGAATCTTCAATTGCTAAAAAGATAACTAACTTGCAAGTAGTTGCAGATCCAAAGGACAAGCAATGGAGATAGGAAAATCATAGTGGGGGGAGGTCTATAACATCAGTGATCTATTAGGACCTGAAGGGCAAAGAGGAGGAAGGCCAATGGGAGGGGTGGAAGTATATTTGGAAATTCGATACAACACCCAAACTTAACTATTTTCTTTGAAAATTTGTCTATGAAAAACTGCCAACCAAGGATAATTTATATAGAATGGGAGTCGAACCATAGGATTTTTGTCCTTTATGTAATTTAGAACCAGAGACTATCACTCATCTTTTTTATGATTGCAGGTGGATAGGTTTGGTGTGGGAAGAGATACAAGAAAGAGGACATCTCCAATTCCATCACTTAGTGCAGAAAGAAATCCTCCAAGGGAGTTGGTTAAAACAAAGGTTTAAGGCGAGCAATAAGTTGACCTTAGATGGGTTCAGATTAATCACTTATATCCTCTGGCAAATCTGGAAAGCCAGATGCAACCTCATATTCAAAGGGCAGAAATTTCAACCACAATTGATTGCTAACATCAGCATTGCCTTGGCTCAGGAATACAAATATAAACAACCTTCCATTGAGTAGAAGAGAGCTGAGATTGTTCAACAATAGAACAAACAAAATTTCAAATACTTAGTGTTTATAGATGCATCATGGGTGGATACAAATACAATGGTTGGTATAACTTTTCTAGTTGTGACTAATAAAGGATTCTTTTCTATAGCAGGTTTGAAGACATATAGAGCAACAACACCCTTTGATGCAAAATTGAAGGCACTGTACGAGGGCTTGGAGCAGACTGTGCGGGAAGGACTTGATGAAGTGACTTGCCATGTTGACAACCTTTAAGTCTGCAGAATGATAAAAGATGGGGATATGAACCAATGCTGGGAAACAAGGGACACCGGGGAGAGACGTAGAGCCTTGCTTAATACTTAGAAGTTGGGATGTTCAGTATGTACACTGAGAACATAATGAAACAATTGATGGTTTGGCCAAATTGGCAAGAAGGTCTGGAGACTGGGAATTGTATAAGGACTTGAATGAGATGCCTAAAGTGATTAGAGAATGTTGTAATGATCTAATTTACTATGTAAGAACTATGTAAGTTTTGGATTTAGTTTCTATGAGACTCTGTTTTTACCAACAACAAAAAAAAATTTAAAAGTTTGATGACCAAAATATGATATACTAAATAGTTGAGTGACTAACAACATAGTTTAGCCTTTTTAAATTTAAGAGCTAAAATGATTAAATTTAGGGCCATTTGTCAATATAGCTTTTTTTTAAGAAAAAAAAATTTAAGCCCTAGGACCATTTTATTTGTCAAAATGGTCCCGAGACTGCCTAGTCAATGTTCACAATGCTGACTAGGATTAAAAATAATTATATAAAAAATTTTAAGGGTTTAAGTGAAAAACATAACATTTTATAATTAGCCCATTGTAATTTCCTAGAGCTAAAAGACCTTTGGAAGGCCTTATAGCTCTAGCTCCAACTCAAGCTTGAGCTAAAATATTTGCGAAATACTGTTTAACTTAGGAGAGCATTAAAATCAGCTCTTTGAGCTAAACGGTCCAAAGAGCACTACTTTAGAGCTAAACGAGCTTTCAAATGTCATTTAGCTCTAGGAGCCCTATCTCTCGTGTTAGATGGTATGTGGAATACCATTTAGCTCTAGAGAGCACTAAAATCAACTCTCTAGAGTTAAAAGGCATTTCAAAAGTCGTTCCGCTCCAACCAGGTTTAATTAGCTCGAGATGGAGCTAACGATCTTTCAAATGTCATTTAGCTTCAAGAAATTACGAGGGGGTTAGTTATAAAATATGTTTTTTTTTCATTTAAACCCTTTAAAAATGTTATATAATTATTTTTAATCAGCCCTAGGGCCATTTTGACAAATAAAATGGTTTTGGGACTAAAGGAATATTTTTTTTTTTCAAAAAGGCTATATTGGCAAATGGCTCTTAAATTTATGTACTTGGGGACCAAAACAAATATATATATATATATATATATATATATATATATATATATATTTGCTTCCATACACCTGTAAACGTTTGAAATTACTTAAATACTCTTACAAAAATAATTTTTTATTTATTTTTCATGTTCGACGTATTTTTAATTGTAAAATGAAGATAGTGAATTTACAAGGTTCAACACATAATATTTATAACTTATATAATTTTCATGTGCGTAAATGATATATTATTATAAAATTAAATTAATTAATTTAATTTACATAATTCACTTTTAAAGTTGTATTTGTAATTTTTAATTTTATTAAATAATTTTAAGTACTATTTTTTAAAAAAACTATATAATATGTTAATGTTAAAATCGAATTGCCTCGAGATCAAGTCCAATCTTGCACCAACGGTTAAATTTATTTGGTTTTACGTGGAAAACCCTGTGAAATTGTGGAAAAACCACGGTGCTAATAAGCAATTTCACTATGAGTTTGGGATTTTACAATGAATTGATCATGGGAGAGGCGATGAAGAATTCACAAAAAGATGAAGAGGAATTCTCAGAGAGGCAGGGTGTGAGGAATTCTCCAGGAGTTCAAAAGTCCCCCAAATGGTATTCTTCTCCCTTATTTATAGTATGAGATTGCTTGGCATCTAAGTTTCGCCAGGTGGATGTTAGTTGGATTGCCTGTTGGAAGTCTTCTAGAGGGTTTGCTAAGCTTCTTGTGAATTCTTAAGTTCCTCTTGTACTGCTTGATTAAGGGTTCCAGATGTTTTCAGATGTTATTCTTCATTTGCAAGTTCGATTTAGTGGAAGATCGTTTTGGAAGATCATTTTGGAAGAGCCTTGTGGAAGAGTGTTTTGGCATAGAATACCTTGACTAAGTAGAGCATGCAGTGGAGACTTGGCCGAATAATGGAGACTTGGTCGAATAATAGAGACTTGGCAAAACAATGGAGACTTGGCTGAATAATGGAGTGCAGAGTAGTCTTGGCCGAACAACAGAGTGCAGAGTAATCTTGGTCGAACAACAGAGTGATGAGGCTTGGCCAAGCAACAGACTTGGAGTTCTTCCTCTTATGTTGGGTGGATGATGGGTTATGGTTCTTCCATGTGTTTGTCAAATGAGAGACCACGTGTTATTCCATTTTTACCCCTATCATAATATAATATAACTATTATTTTTTAGAAAGTCGTTGGCGTAGGAGAGCGAGTGAGGCTGTGGCCCTGTGTGAATTTCTTGGATAAGGGCGTAGGAGCTTCGAGGGAGGTAGGTGGAGGCGAGGAGGCTAAGGTTGGGTGCTAATCCGGTGGAGCTCGGCAGTGTGCCAAGCAAGAGGCGGGAGAGGAAGGGGAGGGAGAAGGGGTTAGCGGGGAAGAAGGGAGGTTTTATGATAGGGTGGGGTTTTCTTAATTAAGTTTTCTTTAAACAATTAATTATGTTTTTTTAATTAATTTTTTGTTGATTGATTGTTGTGTTAATTTGACTGTAATTTGTTTTAGTTATATTAGTACTTAAACTATTAAGTATGTTAATATTTAAAAAAAATATTTTAAATGGAGATGTATATCCTATGGAAGTAACTGTCTCAAAAAATAACCCTGTGGTGCTCGAATAGGGTGTTAATATACTGTTACCAATGGATGACAAGTTAACAGTGTTACTCATAAGGGCCTATTTGCATCCTTTACGAGCACCATAAGGTGGTTTTTGAGCCAGTGATCACCATAAAGGCTTATGTGAGATTTTGGTCGAAGTACGAGGGTATTTTTTTTGTACCTTTTGCCTAGGAATAAAATATGTAAGAATTTCTGTCATAATCATCTTCACTTTCTACATAAAAATAAATTATGCCATGATTTTTTATTTTGTAACCAAACACTCCCTAAATCGAGTTGGACTCGAGTTTGAAATTAAATTGATTTAATTTTAATTTCGTGCTAAATTGAGGCAAACTTATACTTATAATATGATTTAGGAGAAATTATTTATAAGTCTTTGGCACTATTTATAGGGATCTTAAAGTCAAATACAAACACAATATAGGGACCAACAGTGAATTAACTATATGATTTATTGTTACTATTATTTTTATTATTATATATGAAAAAGGCCTAATTTGCATACAAGTGTAATACTCTCGTTACTAGTTCTTTTTTATCACACACCGCAGCTCTCAAAGCTGTCGATCATGGCGAAAGAGAAGAAGCCCAAACCCTCAAACGTTCGAATAGAGAGCAAGGTCCCTGAGAAGGACGATGACCTCGGGTTCTCATCTGAAGAGGTTTGCCGTTGCTCTTGATCGCTTTGTAAACCCTAGTTTCTCTTCTCTTCTCTAGTTCTCTTACGTTGTTTCTTGTATTGCAGGAGGAGATCGAGCGGGTGCTCGGTGATATCCCGCTTGGAGAGCTCCAAAAGGCGCGGGCTGATGGATCCCATGCTTCTTTATCAAAGACTGTCAACAAATCTTAGTCCAATCCTGGGCGTGCTCATAAGAATAGGTTTTTATGCTTTATAGATTGACGTTAGATTGATTTGGTGTTTGATTATATTTTTTTGCTTGGATTTTTGTTTTATTTCTTGTTTTTAATTTTATTTGTGGTGAATTTGAAGACCAATGGAGATGAGTAGCAAGATGTTCGTTGGTAGATTTAGGGAGGTCTTCCAATTAAAGCACCCAAGAGATAGAGTTCCTTTCTTCTACCTCGGTTTTGATTTTGTTATTTTGTCTTCATAGTTGTCTCCAGTTTGATCATGCAAAGATTGAGAGAAAATAATGCTAGGGCAAGCTGTAATTGAAATATCATTTCTCTTTTTTTTTTATTATCATTATTATTTCCTCTCTTAAGGGATGTTGCCTATCTTCATTGAGTTTTTGGTTTGCTTTTCATGATAGGTTGTACGAGATCCACGATTTGAATCTTTGTGCGGAACCCTTGATACAGAGGGGTATGTCTTGCTTTCCTATCCTTATACCATGTCTTGGCAATATAAAAGTAAATTTATCACACTTTTGTTTAGGAAACTTGATATTAATTTTCTGCCATGTATATTGTACACAAAGCTGCTTATTTGATCTAGAGATATTATTGTGTGTTTTAAAGGGATTTATTCCTTCATTTAAAGCAATGTAGAATACACGCTTCAAAATAATGATTCATGTTTCCTCAAAATCTTACTTTTCTTCTTTTGCAATTATAGGCACCTTTTCTTCTTTTTTTGTTTTTGGTAATCTTCTTACTTATATTTGTATTGGCACCAGCTCTGGTCCAGTTGAACATTTCTTATTGCGCCCCTTGTTAAAACCATAAGTTTTTATTTTTTATTGTGCTGACTAGGAAGATTTTTAAATAGGATTGGTGTCAATTCAATAGTGGTGGTGAGATGGAAGACTTTAGTATTGCTAATCTTGAGTTTTGACATGATTATATAGTCATGGATGGTTTTGCAAACAAGATAATGGTCAGGTAGATTGTTATCATAAAGTGGAAGGTTTCAAACTTATGAATGCATTAAGGATAACATTCTGATATCTGTTTGTTAAATGTTGAGGAGTTTAAAATTTGAAGTTTTGAGCTGAAGTGCATTCTCGCATTTTGTCTACAACTTTTGGTGAGAAAAAAATGAACCTTTAAATGCTTTAGTTATGGACTTTCAATGATTCTTCTTGGAGAATGCAAAAGTACTGGAGTGTAAGGGTTAAATCACTTCTCTCCAGATATTTTTACTAAGTACTTCTATTGGTATGGTTGCATATATGGCATTACCTTGGAAAAGCTCTATACCTCATGAATTTGTAATCCATGTTTCCAACTTAAATTTGAAGGCAAGGCACATGAGATTCTCAGTGCCAGGTAAGCATTAGACTAGTTGGTGTTGGGTTATAGGCTCAAATTCATTTTACCTTTTAGTTCAACAAAAAAATTATTTTTGTTACCTTTCAGAAAAGGTTATCCTTTTAAAGTCACAAAACAATGGATTAGTATTTTGGTATTTCCACTCATTTAATCCAAGAGTATATTCCATGGGAAAATCATTGCTTTGATATCCATACAATGTTAAGTATATAAACATTGTATATGAATTCTTTTCATCAATCTGATAAACTTCTTTTTGTCCCTAGTGTTTACAGTTATTTGACTGAAGTTCCTTAGGACCTCTAATGTCTGTTTAAACTGCCATTGATATTGATGCCATTCTTCCTTTCTTAAAAGTTTTTATTGTGTCAATTAACTGCATTCATTTGATTTTCTTGGTCTTCAGGTTTCACAAGAGATATGATTTCTTGTTTGAGGTTGAACTTCCTGCAGAAAAGGAGGTTACTTCTGTCCTATTTTAATGAATATGGTTATATATCTTGAGTATTTAAGTTCTTCCATTGTTTTGCTATATTGAATAATTGTTGTTAGTGTTACACTTTGACAGAAACTTCAGAAGTTAATTAAGAAGGAGAAAGACCCAAATGTTGTCAAGGAATTAAAGGACCATGTTCATTGGATAGTAAGTTGTTGCAAACTGAAAGTAGCATACCAATTTAATTTGGTTTAGTTTGTATTCTGTTTAATATTGTTCCTGTATGAAAAATTGACTGTATTTTATTGAAACATATGTCTATCTGACTTGAGAGTTATGTTGCTTGGTACAATGAACCTCACAGTTTGGAAACCAAGGAATGTGCTTATAGTTGCTTTCTTTAGATCTATGTGAATAATTTGACAAATTAAAAAAGCGGAGGAAGTATTCTAAATCTTCATATTTCTTGTCATTTTTCTTTCATTCTCACATATTCAAAATATTGTCGGGCATTCAATATTGGAAAATCACATCATTTATCTATACCCACGACATGTTAGTTATATAAGAGTAAATAATTATTTATTATGGAATTGGGAGTCCATTTGTGCAAGCTTCTTAATTTTCCAATTTGTGTAGCCTATTATACAAGCTTTATCCTCATTGCTCCTATAACTGCCAATGCTGTTCTTGTCTGATATCAAAGCTTAATGTTTTCTATTGTGAGATATTCCATTTCAATGATCTGGTTCACTATAAGAAGTTAGGATTTTCATTTGGTTGGAAATTGCACCTTCATTTTGAAACCGGTATTGAGTCTAAAACCTGGAGGTTAGGTCCTTCCTGCTCTTGGAGATACATAAGAGTAAAAACTATGTACTGTTTATGATTGAGGTTAATAAATAGTTGACCAAAACTGCAAACCATTAAGATTGTGGTTAACAAATAGTTGATTATCTGTAGTTGACGACAAGTTCTATTTTAGTTGTCATCTTGTGCTTTCTTACCTGATGCACTTTATTGCTGATTCATTAGTTAACCATGTTCTGTAAATATTATAAACTATCAATTAACATTCGCCTTGCCTTTGCATATTCAGGACAAGCAGCTCACGATCTGCACAGCAAAAAGAAAGTCGGTTCTCAGGTATTAGTTGAACATATAAAAGAAAGAAAAGGAGGCAGCAAAGCAAGGAAAACGCGACCATATTACCTAAAAAATGTTTGCTCACTCTTACCCTCACTTCATTTGTTGTCACCTGATTATGATTATCCATGAACATGATGACCGTTCCAGTTTCTTCCCACTTTCATGTATTTGTAGCCCAACTCCTTACAATGATTTTTCATGTTCTTTGGGCAGCGGAAATTCGTCAACGGGAGCTAGTTAAGAAGTATGATGATTTGAAGGTTTGAATAAGCCCTAAACAATGACTTTATTTTAGCTATTTGATATTGATACTATGTTTGCTCTGTGCTTCATTTTTGGCATGCATTAATTGATAGGCTGCTGGAAAGCTTGACTCCTTCGTGGAGAAGAGGAGGAAGAGAAATGCTTTGAAAGATATCCGCTACATGCCTTACAGGAAATCTAGCAAGGAAGCACAATAGTATGGATGCTGAATCAATCTTATTTGAGCATGGTGATCTTTTTGTTCTCAATTAGAATGCCAGTTCGTCCCTTCTCCCATTCGCTCTGTTTCTTGACAGTGACATAATCTTATTTTCTTTAAGCAGGATATGAGTCAATAAACATGGATAGCAGAAAGTGCAACAGAAATTCCTAACATGAATTATGAAGAATAATTATATTAAATAGCCCATTATGGGTATACTTCTCAATGGCGTTATCCCCACAATGACTGCAAAGGTTGTTCCAACTGCAGCAATACAAGAATACACTAATGTTCATGTTCATGCTTATTTCGGAAGTGTGTGAATGAAGCTTGTGTCCTTTAGGTGTAAATCTAGTTTTTGATTCATAGTTTGTCAAGTTCATAATGATATTGAAGTTGCGAAATTCACTTTTTTGCTGTTTCAGGGTCTCGGAAAGAATCTAAGCTTCAAATAGTTTCACAACAGACTGTTGGATGAGTCGAAAATAGCTTCAAATCATTTAGGCAGACTTTTTATGGAATTTTTTTTGAGTAATGTTGTCAGATTTGCTGCAAAAACATTGTTTCAATCTGGACAGGTTTTGGCGATGCATCTTTTTTTTATTTTTTTTATTTTCTAATGTTTGGCTGACTGACTTGCTACAGAATCTTTTTTCTCTCAGAAGATATGTGCTACAGTAACTTTTATATCCTCTGTGTTACACAAGCTACCAGAAACTTCACTGAATTTGGTGATTGCCAGGAAACTGAAATTGGCTGCTGTGAAGTGAACATATATGTCTTTTGCCTTTGGTTGCATTTGATGGATAATGAAGCTGGCAAACTTAGTACCCCTGTTGTTGTATTGCTCTCTATGATACCTTAATGATGTGAAATTATTGAGCATGATTATGCCAATGCTCTAACATCCTTGCTTTGCTGCTATTATATAGGCACAATTATGCTTGCTTTCATTTCAGGTCTCTGAACTAACTAACAATTGCTTTTGGGTGATGTGTTCAACTCTTAATCTCTTATTATATATAGCCTTCTACTTTGGTTTGTTTCTTAGTTTTCCACTTCTTTAATTGTGTTAGTTTGATTTCTCTGTTTGCTTCATGAATCACTTAAAAAAAAAAATAGAGCTTTAAAGATCAGAGCTTTGGGATAGATTTTTATTTTCAGTGAAAACATAAAACATTTTAAAAACAAGTTTGTAGATCCATTTTTCTTTTTTTCCCCCTGTTTTTAATTAATGTTCTCATTTTTTTTTTTCTTGAATCTCTGGGTTTAACTGCATGGGATTTGTTGAGTATGGTATATATAACTGATTTTAATCTTATGTACTTATTTTCTATTATATTTTAAATTAACTAATTTTCATTTAACAAATTTTATCCTAAGATTACATATTTGAAATTGATTTTTACAACTAAAATCTTATATTTTATTTATATTAGATAAATCTTAATTTTTAATTTCAAGATAAATTACATTTTTAAATAATAATAATAATAATAATAATAATACAAAAAATGGCATGTGATTAAATAAAAGATGTAAATAAGTTGAAAATATTATTGAGCATATAAAGAAACATCATTTATTGTCATAAGATTATTTTTTGGTTTTAGGTATTTATTTTTAACCATAAAAATATACAAACAAATCTTAATAGTAATAGTGCACAATAAATTATGTTGATTAATTGGTTCATTTCCACTTTTTATTTCTACAACTTACTTATAGAATAATTAAAGCAAACAAGTATTTTTATAAAACAAAAATAAGTAAATAAAAATTTGAAAATTTCCAAAATATTTTCAAACAAACAAAACTTCTAAATTATGAAAGAGTTTTATTTTTTTTATTTCTTTAATTTTTTTAATTTTTTTTTTTTTTGACATGGGTGACAAGCAACCCCGAAGGATTAGTCAATAGGGCGTGCGCTGCTTAGACCACCAAGGATTTCACACAACGCGGCTTATTTTACGGTCCGAAGGTTTCATATAGCATGTATTTATTTTACCGTTAATGGCTAAACTTGAACTCACACGGAGAAGACTCACATGCGTACGTAGCTACCTCACTAGATAATCCACGCCCTGCGCCCTCACCTTGCTCAGCGGGGATTCGACCCCAAATCTTCCGAGTGTCAAACCCCTCACGCAAGAGACCTATGTCGCTCGACCAAAAGGCCTTTGGCTTTCTTTTAGCTTTTGAAAACACTAAAAACACAAACATCAAACATAACTCAATTTTTCTTTATTTAATTTTCATTTCATGAAATTAATATTTTACCCCATTTTCCCACCTCTCGGGATGTTCTTAACTTTATCCAAGTTTAGATGTTCTTGTGTTTCTTTTTCTCCATTTGAGTCATTTGACCAATTCTTTAAGTTTGCATGGGTCCAATTTGTCATCATTTTTATCATAACTTGCTGCTTTCTTTTGTCAAAAGCATATCATACCAATTGATTGCCATCATGTCCTGCTCTCAACCATCATACAAATATATACATATATATATGCTATTGAAATTTTCATTTCTTTTCTTAAATATATTTTCAAAGATTAAAAATAAAGTAATATTTTGAGAATAGGAGACAATATTAGTACCTCTTTCTAAATATTTGTTTGACTATCATAATTGGAAGTGTCCTTTCCTGCTTGAGCCAGCAGAATCCCATGGATTATTTTGGAGAAAATAACAATTTTTTTTTCATCCAAAATTTATTTGAAATATTAATTTCAATAGAGAATATGGTTAAAAGAAACTTGACCTTTACAAGAGAAACACCTAAATACTCAACGAATGAAGAGGAGACAACAAATCGAATGAAGGAGAATGAAAGATGGTTGATAGAGATGTGGATCTCTAGTAATATACTACAATATCATGGTATCTTTTCATTTCTAAAATATTTTACTATGTATCAACAATCCCTTAATTTAATGAAATGTGATTTATTTATTTTAATAAAAAGAATAAAAAAAATATAATTATCAACATACCCTAAAGTTTCTTATTTAATTACATATTTATCCTTGTTGTTGAAATTTGTGAATGATTATCAACTCAAATACCTTTACTCTGACTAAATATAAACAATGGACCGAAAAAATACCTCTTAATTATACTCCTATGTGACATCTCAATTATTTTAAATTTCATATTTTTTTGAAGACATATCTCAAAATTATAGTTGTATGATTTTTTTATATATATATTTATAAAGGATATAATGGTCTTTTCACATAGCTATTATATTAATGTCAGGTGGCGTTTGGTTCGAGATATAAGTTATGACTACGGTAATGTGATATGCCTGGGAATGGAGTCAGGAATACTATATACCTGGGAATGTTGTGGTAATGTGATATGACCATGTTTGGTTCATGTTTGGTTGGTCAAGATAATCAACTTTGTAATGTTCCAAATTTCCCAAAATAGCCTTCTATATAAAATTTTGAGTAAATTTAAATTAAAATTAGAATAAAGTTTTAATTAAAATTAATTAAATTTTAATCCCAAAAATTAATTATGACACATTTTTTTTCTGAAATAAACTTGCATCTAAAATTTTGATCAAATATCAAATAATAATAATAATAATAATAATAATAATCAATAATAAATCAATAATAATAATAATAATAAGGTAAAAGGATAGAGAGCAAAATGGGGATCCACATTACCATTAACACCTATTTTGGTGATAATCTATATTACCACCAATGTGGTAATGTGGAGTTAGTTGGTAATATGGATTACCAACTTATTCCCACTACCACTTTTGCCAAACATGATAATCTTTCACATTACCGCCTCATTTCTGGGAATGTGAAAATATTACCCCCAACCAAACGCCCCCTAAGGGATATATGGAATGAAATGAGTTATGATTTATCCATGAATATATACATACTTTTGATAATTTTTATTTTATTTTATTTCATTTCATTTTTGTTTGTCTAAAGACCACACAACATTCACATGTTTTCCTTTTTCTTTTTCTCTTTTGTTGATTATGATGCTGAGTTATTAAGAAATAAGAACTACTTAATTACCCACTTTGCACATACTACTTTTTTAAGATGTACTATAAATTAAAAGAAAAACAGAGGGAAAACTCAGTTTTATCTCAAACAAATCAATCAAATGTTTGGAAACTAGGAGTGGCACAAAGTTTCTAATACTCACCTTCCGGTCACTGGATCCCAATCACTCACCAAACTTTTTCAAGTACTTCCAAAAGAGCTTCAAATTTACAATTAGATCCCTCCTTCACAGATTCATAACACACATATATATATATATATATATATATATATATATATATATAACATTTTTTCATATACCTCCCCGAGAAGTTTCCAGAGAGATATAAAATATTCAAAAATATATATACTGTTTAACTATATTAACTTAATTTTTTCTTCCAATTTTTTTTTTAGTTTCAAAATCTTAAATTAAAAAAAAGGTGTAAAAAATCATAATAATCAAATCCTTATATTTATTTTCTCTTTTGTTTTTCTCTCTGAAAAAACCCTTTTTACTAATATATATATATATATAAATTTGCAACAATAAAGAAGATTTCAGGGAGTTAAATGTAATTATGAAAAAATAGAGTTTTTTTTTACAAATACTTGAAGGAGGTATATGCAAAAACACATATAATATATTAAATGGATTTAAGTATTTTTTATTTATGCATTAAAAAATAATTAAATATTTTTTATTTATTATAATACTTGAAGACCAAGACATTGATTATGTATATTATATATTATTATTATTATTATATAATTTCATATTTAATTAGAGCTTTTTTACATTGTCTCAACTCCTCTCAAACTCATATTCTATTCAATCATGTTTTGGTCTAATTCATGATTGAATATTTTATTTTTAAATTTCATTTGTTGTGAATGAGATTGACATCATCTCCTAGAACTTAGAAGGTCCACATTCCATTCATCAATCAATAAATATTTATTTATTTAATAAAATATTAGTGGAAATAGTTTTTATATTATTATATCTTTTGGGAAAAAAAATGAGTTGGATGAAATATTTAAGATTTCAGGGATGTAATTGCAAAAGAAATCCGCGTTATAAACGAGATGAGCCGCGAGTCACCGTATAATTGTTTTCGCTTACCACCCGGTGATCTTAATATGCCGCTCTCGTCTCTCGTGAAAACTCGCGCATACTTCGGTTTTGGTTTTTGGGGCAAGCTCTCGCCTTTCTCGCCGAAACCCTAGCCGGCGGATCTTGCCACTTCCGTGGCCGCGCCGGATCCCACCGCTGTCTCCTCGGTGATTCTTGTTGACCCTTACAGCTGTGCTGAGGTTTGGATTTTGATTCTGGCCTTTAATCGGTGAGAAACCTAGATGGTATAATCTAAGTGTAATCCTTGCAAATTTGCTGAATCGTAGTAGATGTCTTGTTCTATCTTGTAGAAATAGTATAGATCTGTGTATTAGTTCTGCTCGCAAGCTCAACTCTTGCCCTAGCTGTAATAAACCCTAAAAGTGACCGTCTTTGTTTTGATTCTTTTGTTTATTGCTTTAGAATGGGGGTGTGATGTTTGATGCAGGGCCCTATTCTTTCTTGTTTCCCTTATAACATGTCGATAATGCAGAATTATATTCAGAGGTCATGTTTAGATGAGGCATGGAAGGATTATTCATGGATTTGGAGATGAAAAGATTTTATAGGTGGATTATTTAGCATTCTTTTGTATGATTTGTGATAAAGGAGGGATCTTTGGAGTAAATAGAAGCTAGGGTTTGGATTTCCAATTTGTGATCTTTCCATGCATTGAAATAGTTGGTATGATCTTTCCATGCATTGGAAATAGTTGGTATGCTATTATGAGGCTTGGATCTCTTTTTCCAACTGTGTTGTGGAGTTTGAGTATTAGGACAGTATTTATTATTTTTTCTAGTTAGTACAGGTTTGGGAATCTGAATTTGTTATAAGTTAATACTTTCTTTCTTGTATATGGACTAATTTTGCATGCTTTATTGTTGGAAAGAAGGAAATTATTGATTGAGAGTGTGGAGATAATCAGGCTTTGAATTCCTTCTATGATTATCTTTTTGGATCTCTGTTTCCAACTGCGTCGTGGAGTATGGGTATTAGGACAGTTATTATTATTTTTTCTAGTTACTACAGGTTTGGGAATCTGAATTGGTTATTAGTTAATACTTTGTCGTTTGTATATGGACTAATTTTGCATGCTTTATTGTTGGAAAGAAGGAAGTTGTTGATTGAGCGTGCGGAGATAATCAGGCTTTGAATTCCATCGTTGATTATCTTTTTGGATCTCTGTTTCCAACTGTGTCGTGGAGTATGGGTATTAGGACAGTTATTATTATTTTTTCTAGTTACTACAGGTTTGGGAATCTGAATTGGTTATTAGTTAATACTTTGTCGTTTGTATATGGACTAATTTTGCATGCTTTATTGTTGGAAAGAAGTTGTTGATTGAGTGTGTGGAGATACTCAGGCTTTGAATTCCGTTGTTGATTATATTTTTGGTATTGCAGGAGAAGTTTGAGCCGTTAGATTTCGAAGGGTTGTCTTGAGATACTTTTGGTAGCTCTTGCACTGGAGAGCTACCTGGATTCTAGTTGCCAGCTGGGGCCCACCTCTTCGGTGGCCCCATCACGGGTTGTTGTTGGTGGAGGCCCGACACTTTCATCCTCTGCCTCTGGTATCTTCTTCCGAGGTGATGACCAGAGCCCCGCTCCAGTAAGCTCCTTGTCAGGCACTGTCCGGTCTGGTCCTGTTCCTGCTTCTTGTGACATGAACCGCATGGTTCCCAACAGTGCAGCAAACTCCTCCGGTCCTAGTGTTGGTGCAAGTTCGCTGGTCACTGATGCCAATTCTGCACTCTCAGGTGGTCCTCAATTGCAGCGAAGTGCTAGCATTAATACAGAGTCCTACACACGCCTCCCAGCCTCGCCCATGTCCTTCTCGTCAAATAACATCTCAGGTTCTTCTCCTATGGACGGATCCTCCATTGTGCAGCAGAGCTCACATCAGGAACCAATGCAGAAGCAAGGGGCGTCTAGTGTGACTTCTCAGTCGACACTACAGGACCATCTGGGTAACTTACTGCATGTTCATAAGAAGCCAAGGGTTGACATGAGGCAGGAAGATGTTCACCAGCATGCCATCCAACAGTTTCTGCATCGTCAAGACTCAATGCAGCTTCAGGGGCATCCCAACCCACAGTTACAGGCCATGATTCAGCAGCAGCAGAGGTATGCACGAAAAGCGGCAGCAGCAGTAGCAACAGATGTTGCAGTCCTTGCCGCAGATGCAGCGTGCTCAGTTCTATCAGCACCAACAGCAGATGAGGAACAACTTTCAGCAGCAGGCATTCCTTGACAAACAGCCTGTTGAGAGTGGTATTTGTGCTTTCGACGGCTAATGCAGTACATATATCACCAACGCCATCGTCCACAGGTAGCTGAGTTCTGATTGATTCTTATTTCTTTCATGTTGGTGCTGATTTGTGCAATGCTAATTTATGACCCCTTTGAACAATTGTAGGAGGATTCTATATTATACTGGAGGAAGTTTGTAGTGCAATATTTTGCCCAGCGTGCGAGGAAAAGATGGTGTTTGGCTATGTATGATAATGTTGGCAACCAAGCTGCCCTTGGTGCTTTTCCTCGTTCTTCCACGGTTAGTTTCTCTTTATGTGATCCGTACTTTTCTCCTCAAAATGATTGCTTGTTCTATATATTTTACTTTATGTGTAATCGCTTGGTTTATGTTCGCACATCAATGGAAAAACTATTTATACATTGGACATCTGGGTATGTTCTGTACATTTGAGTGTATTATGTGAATTGCTTGGATACTTACTAAGAATCTTAAATTCTTGTACATGTTACAGGAAGCATGGCAATGTGGTATATGTGGTTCTAAATCTGGAAAAGGATTTGGTAAGTGGGCCTTTATTTTTAATACGCTGTGTTCATTAATTTCCTAGCTAGTGGGAGCCTCTGACAAACCTTTTTATATCAGTCTTTGCTTTGTGGATATCTGATGTATATGTTTTATGTTGCAAAATAGTTGGTGCAAAGTTGAAAATACAATGCTTCATGAAGTTAGGAGTTGTGCTTACATTTTATAAGGGTTAAAAATAATATATGGTTTATGTCATCATATTCAAGTTCTTTCTTTTTAAGCAGAAGGGACAAGAAAAGAAAGTTCTTGTTTTAACATAAAATGAGGTCCCGTTTATTTTCCATTGTCCTGTATCTTGACAAGGCTGACAATAAACTTGGAACCAACGGTTTTGATAGACTATGTTGAATTTAGGTTTTGTTTTGTTTTTTGTTTTTGTTTTTTTAGGTGGGGAGTATCTTATTACACTATGTTTCAGATCAAAGGGCCACCTGGCAGTTTTTGTTGAATCGTATATGACAAATGAAGCACTTTTTATGCGAGAGTCCACTGTTGCTTCCTGTGTTAAAGATATATTATGGTTACATCTTTTATGCATCTCCATTCTTGGTGAACCTCATCACCTCCCACATGCTATTTATTTCATATATTCTATGGGTAGTCTTGGACTTATATGGACATTATCATCAATGGGCATGCTGTATTGCAGAGGCTACTTTCGAAGTTCTTCCGAGGCTTAATCAGATTAAGTTTGATCGTGGGGTCATTGATGAGCTCCTGTTTGTTGACTTGCCCAATGAATACCGACTGCCTTCTGGAGTCATGGTGTTGGAGTATGCTAAAGCTGTTCAGGAGACCGTGTATGATCAGCTACGAGTTGTTCGAGAGGGTCAACTCCGGATCATATTTTCTCAAGAATTAAAGGTTTTTAATCCACTTCTTTGCGATTGTCCACTCTTTGTAGTTTTTCATGCAAGTGATTGAGTGATTACTGAGGTGTTGATGTTTATTTATTTATTTATTTATTATTTGTTGTTTCTACCAGATATTATTATGGGAGTTTTGTGCTCGGCGGCATGAGGAATTTTTTCCTCGTAGATTGGTAGCACCACAGGTATGCTAAATTTTCATTTGTACGATATGCTAAGTAATTTTTTTTTTAATTGTTTTCTGTATTTTTTTCATTTCTGTGTTGATGGATATTCTTGTAAGATGTTTTTTCAAACTTTCTTTTATGCCATCTGGGATGAAGAACATGTGAGCAATATTTGAACTAATTTCTGCGGTGTTTGTGCAACTTAATTTTCTCTCTATTTATACCTCATTGTCATTTGTTTTGTAGTGAAGAAGCCATCTGTTAGCATTATCTCAGATTTTAAACAACTTTCATATAAAAGAAGTTAATGGTTGTATTTACCTTTTATATATTATTGGGCGTTGTGTATAAATTTATCAAATATCCTAAATTAATTGGTTGCTGTAAAATTATTTGGTTGGTGTGCCTTTTAGCATGAATGTTCTTATAATCTAAGGTATTCAAATAAGCTTTCTTCTATTATTTGTGCGTCATGTGTAGATTTGAATGCTAGAATTTTCATAATTTTCCATCCTTTCTTTTCTGCTGTGGTTGATGCATTCTTCCTTCCACTAGCGACAATCAATATTTGGTTGGTTCTTTGTGCCCAGTTTTGGCATAGCAACTATGTTTTGATTCGTCCACTTCTTCCAACGGTCTTTCCAGAAATATAAGGTTTCCTTTAAGGTTGATCTTACTTAACCATCTTCCTTCAGTAGTTTGTTAATTTTTGTGCCAGTTGTGTGTATAGTCCAAAACTAGTAAGCCAGTTGAATTTATTTTTTTTAATGTTTTTCTGTAAGCTTTACCACATTTACCTTAATGGCTTATTCTATTGTTCTGAGTGTATTTCAATGTGCCTCTCTCTTGATAACTTTCTGTCATATGGAATGCTACCCAAAGTCATGGATGCATTAGATCAAATAGAGGCCATCATACTCCTGCCTTATCTTCCCAAGCCATCTTTTTTTTATGTTGCATGTACATAATCTACCTCATAACTTCTTAATTAAGTTGTCCTTTTGTCTTTTTTGCTAGAAATAATTGGGAGATAGGCTACCACGAGTTAGAGTGACTTTGTATTATCAGATGTATATTGGCTTGTTCAGTACACTGCTTTTCTTGTTTGTGCAATGGTATATTTATGACTGAGAAATAGTTGCATATATATCTTATGTTTATATTCCTTTGTCATTATTTTTACTTGGGGAGTTTTAAAAACCTACTTTCTGGTTAAAGTTCAGATCATGAGAAATAGTGGTTTATTGCATCTTTTCTGTTGGGTGACTGCTACTGATTGTGCATCATGATTGAGAAATAGAATTGATAATAAAGAGAATGTTCACCAGTAAATTTTCAATTTTCCTCTATAGTTGCTTGTGCCAGGTTAGTCAACCATAAGATAAGGGTGGTGTTTTAGTTGTAATCGAGCATGCCTTTTTGCAATTTAATCCAGATGCAAGCTCAGGGTTTTGATCTTGTATAATCTTGCATGTCTTATATTTTTCTTTAACCGTTTTAGTTGACTGAGTGCCTTTTACTTTTCCAGGTTAATCAATTGTTGCAAGTTGCACAGAAAGTTCAGAATACTGTTACTGAGAGTTCTGCAGGGGTTTCAGCACAAGAAATGCAAGCTAACTGCAACATGTGGGTGAACTGATTGAATGTTACTTTCAGCATCTTTTAAGTTCATTTCATTCTTGCACCTGCTGAACTTTTTTGATGCGGTCACTCTTTTTTCCTCACGGCAATACATAAACAAACTAGTGTTGACTTAGGCATATGTTATTATATGGCAAAAGAGAAATGTCGTGCCCCAGGTTTGATAGGTTTATTTTCTAGAGAGGGAGAAGAGAGCCTCCTGAGGCGACGAGTAGGTGATGTTGTTGACCTCAACACAACAATTGGGGCTATTGAATACTCAAGTCTGCCTTTCTTGACATGACTTCTACTCAGTCTGCTACTAGATATAGTATTAAATTGATTTTTGATCATCCTTCAGCCCAGGACACATGGAAAGTTATTTTGATTAGAATATAATTTGTGTGTTCAAAATGATTTTATAGTTTCTCGTGTCAAACTGGTTTTTGGGAGTTTAGTCACACTTCTTTACAAGCTACGCTTCCTTTTTTCATGTATTTTTGAAACAGGTCGTTGCATATAAGTTTGGCTATTACCATAATACTAAAATGATACCTTTAGATCCTGTTTATTTTCTTACATTGACAACAGCTATCAGGTAAGGGAATTTCAAATGATTAATACAAACTTGTCCGAAGTACTTGGATTGTGATGCTATTATGATCATGACCTTGAGGGTCAGTGGTAGAGGCACAAATCAAAATATCCAAAGTGCTTGGATTGTGATATTGTAGCAATGTATGTTTTTGTTCAAATGGTAGTATGATTGTGTATTGTTTATTCAGCTATTCACTGGTTTACAAGTAATTCATCTCATATTTCATTCATGGTTGAGGACCTGTGCTGTGGTTTGCATTTTCACATAAATTGGGTGGCTTCTATCTCTGATACATGCATGGAATTTTGGCTGGAGAATGAGCAAAAGATTACCTATGTCATTTTGACAAAAAAAAAAGCTTATATGGCTGTTGTGGGTTATGTCATATGTTTTGGACCAGTGGTCATAGGTGCTGTGTTCAATATATTCTCTAAAGCATACACCATACTCAATACTTTTGAGTGGATAATTTCCTTGCTAATTTTAAATTTTAATGATTATGTTCACCATTGATTTCATGTACTGAATTTTAGTACCTTTGCTTGGAATTGACGCAGTTATTGAAATATGAGGTTTCAATATATATCAGTTGTTCCAACCTACATTAATGCCATTCACTTGCATCTTTTTTCCCTCTTGTCTTCAGGTTTGTTACAGCAGGTCGTCAACTGGCAAGAAGTCTTGAGTTACAATCATTGAATGACTTGGGATTTTCCAAAAGATATGTGCGATGTTTACAGGCACGTGATTATATACACACTGTTGAACTTCCCCTTGAGAAATTAGAGCCTGCACTTTATTTCTCATTTATCATCTTATTTGTCACAGATAGCTGAGGTGGTCAGTAGCATGAAAGACTTGATTGAATTTAGTCAAGAGCACAAAACTGGACCTATAGGTATCATCATATCATGAATCTTGATTGTTAATAGTTAATATGTGATTGACACATAACATTATTTCTTATGTTGGTTATATTTTAAAATTCATCCTGGATGTTGGTGTCTATTGATCTTTCATACAGTTATTTTTATTTAAAATGCCAATTTTATACTATTCTTGTATCTGCTGCTGTGGAGCGTGTTGACCTATTTTTTTACTTGTCATTTGAACATCTTCCCGGTATTACTCTTCTGATTCTTGGTCTATCCTTGCAGAAAGCTTGAAGAATTATGCTCAGCAAGCTGCAGCTAAGCTTCAATCGCAAAAAATGCAGGAGATGGAGCAACTTGTGAATGCTCAGTGCCTTCCAGGTGATCAGAGCACCCTGAACAAATTCTTGGGTAATCATCCCCGCTTTAACTGGCCATTTGAGCAATAGCCACACAGGAAACAGAGTCTTGAATAACAATGCACAGAATGCTGCCGCACTGAATAACTACCAGATGCTGAGAAACTCCATTGGTCCAAACCAAAACGCAATTCAATCTGATGCTTCATGTTCCTTGGGTGGTCCCAGTCAGGCGCAGCATGTGCAACTTCCAGGCTCCATAACTTCAATCTTATCAAACCCTTCTGTTAATGGTTTGTCAGGGCCTCATCAGCAGCAGCCATCATTGAGTGTTCTCCCCCAACAGAATAACATGCAGAATAACATGCAGCCCTCTCAGGCTAACCAAATGCAGCAACATGCAATTCAACAGATGCTTAATGATATGATGGTAAACAATCGGGGAATGCCGCAGCAGTCCCTTTCCGCGCCTAATGTTGGTGGAAATGTAGCGGCTGATGTCATTGGTGCTGGTGGAAGCTTGACACCCAGGATGAACACCGGACCAGTGAGAAGCGGACCGATGTTGGGGAACAGCGCAACTGGGATGCCTAGCCATGCCTTGGGTCCGGCACCAAGCAGGAGCAATAGCTTCAAATCGGCAACAAACACCGGTGCAATCAGTGGTAACAGTTTTAATTCAAGGCAAGACTTACCTCAGAATTTGCATCTGCCTGAGCTAGATCATGACATCGTCCAGGAATTTGCAGAAAATGGGATCTTCAACGGTGAGCCAACTGGCATGGGATATGATTGGAAGATGTGAAAAATATAATATAGGATAGGCTTTCCTAATTTCCTAAAGTATCAGCATAATACTGTAATTGTATAGAATGTTTGAGTTGTTATCTTGGTTATCTCTCTCTCAAATGTATGTCTTGCTTTATTATAAGTTCCCCAAAGGCTGGCAGTTTTTAAGCTTTGCCATTTCTAACTGTATTTTATTATGCATTGTCAAACTGCAAACATCAATGAGCATTCTGCTGATCCCTCCTTGGACCATTGCTTTTGAACCGATTAATTTGGTTATGGTTGTTTGTGTGTTTTTAGGGTTCTCTTGAATTGCTGTAGTTGATTGCAATGTTATACTCATTAATTGCAAACATCAATGAGCATTCTGATGATCCCTCCTTGGACCATTGCTTTTAACTGATTAATTTGATTATGGTGGTTTGTTTGTTTTTAGGGTTCTCTTGAATTGCCCTAGTTGATTGGGGTGTTTTTATTTGTTTGAAATTAGCTGACAAGCGGCTCCACGAGAGATTCAAAGAACGGACACAGCTACACAGAGCAAACTCAACGTGTCCAACACCTCTGAGTAGGGAATTTGTTATTATGTTGTGTGAGTAGAGGTTCGAATTCGAGATCATCAAGATAGTGGCAAGATAGTGTTACCAAGATAGTGTTACCACTAGACCAAGAGACCTTTGGTGATTGTGGGCGTTATGTATTTTTGTAGGGTTTTCTCCTGCACTACCCTAATTGATATTTCACCAAATCAATGTTATACAATTGTTCCCTAATCCCCAAATCCTGATAAAAACTTGGCAATGCTAAAAAACAGGAAGTTGAAAACAAAGAGGTAACCAACCAATTGATGGAATAATTTCCCAAATCATAACATTTATAATCTGATTGCAAATCCTGACAAAAACTTCTACTAAGGTAATATACCATTGCACAGAAAGTGAAAAACAAACAGACAACCAAACACTCTCCCCCTTCAAATCTAAAAAACAGAGAGGAAAAGAATGCACAGAGTGCCGGAAAGCTGCATGGCTGGCCCGGGGAGAAGAACAATAAAATAAAATAAAATAAAAACTCCTATCTATAATCTCTCTATTTGTTGATTTAACAACTGCAAAAACTATTTGTAGGTGTGGAGCTCCTTCTCCTCTCTGAACCCCTTGGGACATATTAACACGGAGTCGACGCATAGACCACCTTTGGTGTGTGTGCAGTCAATCTGTACCATTGAGAACTTAACCTTGGTCAGCACATTGGAGTTTCCGACAGTGAAATCTCCGACATGGTAATGGATCCAGTTTCCAGGACCATTTATATAGCACTGGGATATGGCGTGTTGACCATCAGATGTTGTGAGCTGGAACTTCACCGGCTTCTTATTCCATCCATGGATGTGTTAGGGGCTAAAGGATCGTGGCCTAGCCGCTTGGAGACCCGACCCAGATGCACACGGAAGAAGAGGCTGTAAGTCCCCTTCGGAAAGCAAAACTCTATCTCTCCACCGACCTCAAACCACCATATCTGCTGAAGGTATGCAACAGTCTGGAATCTGCAAAGACCATAATCTCTTTTCAGGTTAATACATAACATTGATGTTTTGGAACTTATCATGTTCTCATCTAGTGGAGGCACTAACCAGAATAGTAATCGGGAAATTAAGGATTAAACTAAGGCCATAAGTGTTCTAATTGATGTAACAATATCAAGGATTATAAAGTCATTATAAAACCACATAAGCTTGATGTTTAAAAAGGATCAATAATGATCAAAATCATCAGAAAAAGGTTTTCTGTACTAAGCCTTTGGATAAATCACGTGCTTGAATATATTAAAACCTTGGGTCAAGTTAAGGACAATGTTTAGCTGATGGGTACAAACCAACTACCCAATGTCTTTCCAGCCGAAAGTTTGAAGTTTGCACAAAAGATTTGGTAACAACCGACAAAGAAATGGAATAAACTATTCATTATACAACCACGATGATCTTAAGGGTGAGGAACTATTCAAGAAATAAAAACATTTCCAAAGTTCATCACGCAGACATGTGATGTACGAGATGAAGTGCATATATTTTATTTGAAGAGGAATGAATTATCGCCAAAATGGTTTGTTTCCTTTTGACAAAATCAAACATATTGATGGCTCTTGGCTTGCAAAACCAACCAAGGCATCTGTAATGCTATGAGCATGACCACAGGTCCAAATGTCGAGAATAAGCTATATCAGCTCTCTTCAGTGAGAGTAACCATAGACTATCAAGTTTCAAGGTGATTTGAGGAAAATTGCTGAGGTAGCACATATACTATGAGTTTCTGTTCCTGTTCAATCCATGAAAATGAGGACTATATAGGATATAATCATGTGTGTCCTCCTGCACAAATTAGTCATCATATGATCCATAGCAATCAACTCAGAGAACACCAATAAATACAAAATCTGGATCTCTTCCATCCCTGAATGAGCGAGTTCCTGAACAAAATCACATTTTCATTTTAAGGGGATCATAGAAATGCTCATCCCCTAATTAAACTATCATTAAATTCCCAGAATCAACTTAAAAAACATATATAAAAATCACAGAGATGATCTTGAACGCAATATAGTGGTGCTTAATTCCAAATAAAAGAGTTTAGGAAATTATCCAACTCCTGAAGAGAAGATGCAACCATCTTGGAGGTTTGATTGGGATGTCCAGTTGGTCTTCTATCATTCAAAGAATACTATCTTAATCGTTCATTATGAAATTAATATGAATCAAAGATGATAGAATTTGAAGCAGCATGCATCAAATACCGCAACCAAATATTCTGGTCCCACAGATCAATCCATTTGCCGAAGAAAACATGAATAATAAGAAAAACAAAATCATTTACAAACAAATAAATCCAAGATTGAATTTATTCCATCAACCTTTTTCAAATAAAAAGAAGAAAACCAGGAAGGAAATAATACCGAGATTCTTCAGTAGGAATGTAATTCCAGTATCTCCTATCATCGATCCCCGTGATGGAAAAAGCCCTTGAAGAGATCAACAAGCATATTGAACCACTGTACTTCTCCAACCAAATCTCCTGCAACAAAGCAATCAAATTCAGACCCAGTCAGCAAAATCAACAACTAATTCTGCAAATGGATATATACTAATTGAATATACAAAAGAGATACAAAAAAAAAAAAAAAACATCCAACATCAACCAAATCAGCAAGATCATCTAACCATCCATAATTGCACCATCAAACTACCTTCTTTTTATTTTGTTGAAAAACTGCATATTTTCACAATAAACAAGCAAAAATATAAACAAAATTCATATTCACATTAGCTTCTAAATAAAAAATAAAATAAACAAATAAATTAGAAACCATAATTCATAATAAAATCCGTAATAAAACCAAGAGAAAAAAAAAAAAAAATCCATCCACAAGCTTCAATTCATCCTTACTGTACCACAAAACCCAAAAATTTCCTCCCTGTTTCTTTGCCAAAGAAGCAAAAGTCCCAACTTTTCCCAAAACTCAAGTAATCCAAACCTCAGCTCAACAGATCCATACCTTAGCGCCGCCATCGAACCGATTAGGCCGGGAAAGAGTCGCATATATCTCCCTCTTGCTCAAATCCTCACGAGAATCCGTCTCACCCCAAACTCTCTCCATGAGATACTGATAGTTCCCCGGCAGCTTCTTCTCCCACACAAGATCCGCCGCCGCCGCGCCGCGGAAAACCCGGCTAAGCTTCCCCAACCTGCAAATCTCCGGCACATCCAACAGCGCCAGAACCTCCGCCACGCACCCTTCCGGCAGGTCCCCGAGCCCCGTTCTCTGCCCTCCATCCTCCCCCGTCATCCCCATCATACTCGAAACCCCAGCTCCCATTCCAATCAACAACCAGAACCAAAACCCTAACCCTAAGTAACCAAGCTAAGCCCTTTCTCTTCCAAACTAGAAAACAAAGAGACGGTAAAGTGTGAGGGTCTTCGAGGAGAGGAGGAGCGCGAGGCAGAGACGGAAGCTACCGCGGCATCGATTAGCGAACGAGGAACGCATCAAGAGTGGATTAGGGACACCATCCATTCGCTCCAACTTCGAGATTTCTCCAATTTTCTTCGATTTTCTTCTTCTCTTCGATCTCTGGCGCCCAGGAATGGAGGCCATCGACGAGTTTTTAAAGGCCGGATTTTTTTTGCCTTTCCCGGAATGCCCCTGGTCGTTGGTCCAAAAACGCGGGTCCCATTCAATTTCCCTAAATTCCCCTCCTCATTTCCCGCCACCAATATATATATATATATATATATATATATATATATATATATAAAAGAAATTTAATGCCATTTAATTATAATATTGAGAAAATTACATATATGTCCCTATAAAAATAAATTATTGTTTATCTCACATTAAAAATCATATTTACACATATACCCTCCAAAAAAATGAATATAGTCAACAATCAACTAAAATTTTATAAAAATATAATTATATTATATTATATATGACACTGATATTAGAGAAAAAAAGGGGGAATTCCAATAATTTTTTATAAAATTTAGGTCTAATATCCAAATTAGTCCTTCTATTATACCGAATCGGCCTTTTTGGTCCCTTTATTATAATTTGAAAACAAGGTTCTATATTTTAGATCGGTAAAACATCACCTTTTTATCAACTTTTGCGCTTAAACATACGGCTTTCAATATGTCTTTTAGGGTGTGATATTTCTGATCGTGAAAGTAGAGGCCAAAAGCAGTAGGTCGATGTAATAGATGGACTAATTTGGATATATGTTGTTAAGTTGTAGGAAATAATGTTGATTTAATATGATTTTTATAAAATATATATATAATGTTGATTTTTTTTTTTTTTGAAAGGAAGAATATGGTATAGTGTTAATTAGTGATAAATATGGATGAATTGATTGATTTATGAAAACAAAGTTGCAGATTTGATGGAAGTGGTTGGGATAATTAATGTTTTCATTAATGAGTGATGATTTCACTAATGAGCTTGATTTGTATTTAGTTGACAAAATCTCTAATTGTACCACCATTGATGTTAACAAAAGATTTCAATTAATGCAAAAGTCTTCAATCTTTATTTGAATGTGGATTGCAACTTGGAATTAATTGATGCCTTGTCACAAAGAAAGAAAAAAAAATCTTTAATGAATTGAAGTTTACATCATGCATGATGATTATTAGAATTTCTTTTATTATAAAAAGTCATATAATTTTTATTTTAAAATAAAAATAAATGAGTAATAAATCAACATCATTGGAACTTAGAAGATTAGAATGTCTCTATTTGGTATAAAGATACAAACTTTCTGAAAATATTTGCAAAAAATAAATCAATAATCGAATTTTTTTAGAATATAATTTAGAAATTCAAATAAAAATCTAATCGCATAATTTAGGACCTCATAGTGATGATTATCACCTGTAGCATCTGGTTTGAAAGGAAACAAAGATGCTTCTACGAAAAACAACTTTTTTTTATCAGAAATAATTTGAGGGATTAACTTTCTAATGTTTTTAACTTTGGTTGGATCTGATTCTTAAGCTTCAGCGCGTCAAAATTTAAAGGATTAAGCGTCGATGAAAGTCCAGTCATTGAGAGGAGCGCCGACTTCACAAATAAGGGGTCGTCGTCAAATGGGGACGAGAATGATGACTTTTGAAGATTTTTATCACCTTAGGGAGCAGTAATGCATAATGAAATAATCAAGAGAAATACTATGCAAACCTCATCCAGAAAGATGTAACTTTCTATTTCAAAAAAATAAATGAATATAATTTATTTATTTTTATGTAAAAAAATGACCACATATTCCTTCCATCAACTTAGCATCAACAAAGCCATGAATGGAACTTATTCTTGTGCAATTGAATTGCCATGAATGGAACTTGTTCTTGTGCAATTGAATTGAGAGGATAAAGCAAGGAGTCCATGAACTTTATTTATGAATAAAGTTCATGGCACCATCCAAACTTCATTAATATCCTCTACCCCACTAAAATATATTAAGCATCTATTCCATATATATATATATATATATATATTTCTTATTGTTCAAGTTCTTCAATTCCCTAATATGAGGGTGAAAAGGACATTTTGCCACCCCAAGGAAGATATATGATTTAATTAACATTATCCACTTGTATACCTCTGTGAATATGTTCTTTTATATATATTTGTCATACCATTGTTATAAGTAAAATAAGTTTATAAAAGTATATTAGCGAATTCTTTAAAACTGCCTCACTTTTCATACATTAGTTTAACACCGTCAATAATTTAGTTAATCATATGAATATATTAGAAAAAATAAAACGATTCATAGAAGTATACAAACAAATACCGTCTTACAACGACATGAGAAACGATAGTGAAATTTTTTTAGAGTATATAAGTAAAATTCCCTAAATTATAGTTATTAATACCTTTATTATATTATTACTTTAACATATACAATAAGTGATTAGGAGCTTAATTAATAAAGAATATGATTAATAATAATCAATTAAATATATCCATTGTGAATGGCATGAAAGAATTAAAAAGGAAAAAAAACCTCATGAACAAACACCAAGGAACAAATTGGGTCCACCTCTCAATTCCCATTTTCCCACCACCAAATCAAAGCCATAATAAAATTAAGACACAAGTCTAATTCTTATAGATTGTGATGTTATTTGTCACTTTGGGGCCTCCAATGGTTGGATAGGAATTGTTCTAATCCTATTAGTCTACTCAATGAGAGTGGATCCTAGTCAGCAACACCATGGACTTCATCCATTTTGCCACGTGGCATACAAATGCATAGTAGAGCCAACTAGGAATATATATTGAAAGGAGAGTGGATTATTAAATAATGTGATAATTAATTAGGAAACTTAATTATATTTTTATCTTGGATTGTCACTAGTGATCAAGAAACCAAGTTGCAAAATGATGTATCGGTATGAATATTTAAACTCTTAATACCATCCACAGGTTGCTTAAAAGTTCAGAAGCATGCGATTAATTGTAGATTGGAGTTTCATAACATATCATCATATATTATTAGAACATTTGAAAGACTATATATGAACATTTAAGGTGTTAATCCCAAGATAAATATTCATCAACTTTCTTTGATCATTTGCATAACTCTATGAATATTTAAGCTCTTCATGCAATTAGGGTTTGCTTAATCTCGGATGTTCATCAAGTTACAAGCATGCCATAATTAATATATCATTAGATCATTATTGTTCACATGGGTATTTAAAGTGAATTATGGGTTATCGATAACCAATTTTATAACCTTAATTGTATGCATAAATAAGCAAGAAAATGACTATCCAACAACATATATTTTTTTTTTTCATAAAAGTCATTTATTAGGATAGAACAAGTCTTTGTCAATCATTTTACAAAAGTCCTGACCCAAGTCCGAGTCGGGTACATTTTACATATATAGTATGATTTTGAGTAGGCTAATATAAGTTGTGTTTACTATTCTGATTGCCAACAGTCTCTTTTGGCCTTGTTCTCTTGGATTTACTCCTGCAGTGCCTATTTGATGGCGAAGTGAGTGCTATCAAAGGATCACAACATCACTCAAGTATTCCTTAAATTAGTGGTTAATTATTCCTTTGATTTTGAAGGAAAATTAATTTTAAATTAGCAACTCACCCTATGTTCTTATCATTAAACTTGGGATTGCAACCCCCCCCCCCCCGAGAGGATCATCGATTGGCAAGAATCTGGAGAGAGAACTCCGTAAGGGCTGGCAATTGTTGGCGATGGCTGTCACCTGTCACCTGTGGTTAGAAAGGAACATGTGATGTTTCAATAATAAACATCGTGTTTATAAGCGAATCATCCGCCAGGTGGACTTCCTTATCCTCACTTGGTTTGAAGGCGCCGACTCTACCAAACAGACACAACTATAGGCCCAGGACCTCATCAGACACAACGTCACTATCACTAGGGAAGAATAAGAGACAAACCCCCAAGATGCAAACTTTGCCCCCCAAACTATTACTCTTCCCTAACTGGTCTCAAGTCTCAAGTCTCACCCCAAACTATTACTCTTCCCTAACAAGTAGCTTTTGAATTCAAAATTGTGTCTCCGAAGTTACATGCTGACGATTAATATTATTATTTTTAGAATTAAATATAATATCATCTCGAAGAATTAAAAAGTGGGCAAAAAGATACTAAATGACTTAATAATTTGAATAAAAAAATATTTTTGATGACATGGACTATGATCCTACATGGCCTATGACTTGTCATAGTGTTGTGGCATAAGTTCCTACATCAACATTTATAGAATTTTTTTTTAAAAAAATAATATAAAAATGAGGCCACTTGTCTTATGACGTGGCACATTAGGTTGGCTTGTCCATGCCTTGTCAGACTCGACTTAAGATCTTCGGTTCGCATCATAAATAAATATTTTTTTATTCAAACGATTAATGGTGTTGATGGAGAGGTACCAATGGTCGCAATCTTATTTTGCAAACATATAAAATAAATCACAGATACATTAATTTTTAAGTTGAAGCAATTAATTATTCCACCCATAGAAAGCTAAACAACAAGCTATTCATTTGATTGGCGGTGGATAACAAGATTTTAACATTAGACAATTTGGCAAGGATGGGTAAATTTTTCAGTTGAGTACGGTACAATGCCAAATCTTATTTTAAGTATCAAATTTTAATTTGTATCTTTTCGAGTACATATGGTTACCTGAGGGATTCTGACAATTATAATTTGTTGATGTGTATGTCGAAATTGCCACATCAGCACCTAGTCAGCTTCCACGCCATCATTTGTAACATCTCTCCCATCTCTTCTTCACCTCCCAATATCTGAAACCATAACCCTCTATTATGATGATCTTTAGAAACAAGCTAAGATCCACTCTCCTCCTCCAAACAAAAATCACCATAAATCCACAACAACAAGCTAAAATCCAAAAAAAAAAACCTCAAATCAAAAACAATTCAAGAATCCCTACAACCCAAGGATCAAACAAAGAAAAAAAAAACCATAGATCATAATGAAATCTAACCTACTTCTTCATGGATGCTTTCGATCCAATCTATGAAAATGAAATTTAGGATTAAGGAGAAGTAGGTTTGAAGGCGAAATAGGGGGTTCACGTATTTGAATAAATTTGTAGGTTTTTCATTTTCTAAAACTTGAAACTTTAATAATCGCTAGAAATTTCTTTTGGATTTCCCTCCAAATCACTCGTTCTCTTCACAAATCAGATCTCTCGCTTAGATGAAGGAGTACAAGGTGACGGTGCTCGGGCGAGGAAAGGGGTGAGACGCATCAGGGTGACGGTTTTTGAAAGAGATGGGAGAGATGATAGGGATGATAACGTGGAGGCTGATTAGGCGTTGACGTGGCAATTTTGACGTACATGTCCCCAAATAATTGGCGGAATCCCTCGGTACCGTCCGGTGAAATTAAATCGATTTAGGGTACCCGAAAAGATACAAATTGAAATTTGATGCTCAACGTGAGATTTGGCCATGTTACGGTACCCAACTGAAAAATTTACTCGGCAAGTAGAGATTGAAATGTGACATAATCAACCTACTTCCTTTGTGAAAGGGAACCTGAAATAGAGAGCCACCGTTTCTTCAATGAAAGCTATTCACGTGATGTATAGAGTCACTTTACTAACTTACACAGTACCATATTGTGCCACAGTCATACCATATACTTATGGACAAATTAAACAAGCATACTAACTTGACAATTCACATGGGCTGAGACATAGTCACTACAGTCATCATTTGGAGTTTGTGGTTGGAAAGAAATTAAAAATATTTTAATGTTAAACAATGTGTCTTTATGAAACTAGTTCGGAAAATTGATTTTCTCACTTTAGCTACATTAAACCCATATAAAGTGAGAAAATAGATTTTTCACTTTATATGGGTTTAATGTAGTTAATATGCCCAAATGCGCCAAGTTGGATGTCATAGAGAACTTGGTGAAAAGGAACTTAGCTTTTATAAGGGAAGTAGAAAAAACCAACAACCCTCGGAGGAAAGTGACCTTATGGAAAGACAGACAAATCAATGTTAGAGATATTAGAGATATTAAAAAATAGTTTCTTTATTTAGAGATATTAAAAGATATTAAAAGATAGTTTTATTATGGAAAGACAAAGCAATGTTTATATTTTCATATTTCCCCAATGTATCCATCTTTTTATATTGTAATAACTATCTTAAGCTTTAATATATTGTGATTTATCCACCTAATTATAAAAAACCCTAAACAACTTTAATCACCTTATTACAAGCCTAGGTCGGGTACAATTTACAAGTATAATATGATTTTAAGTAGACGAGTAAGAGATGTGTTTACTGTTTTAGTTAACAACAGTCTCTGTTGTCTTTGCTCTCTTTGGCTTACTTCAGCTGTGCCTATTTGATGGCCAAGTGACTACTATCAAAGGACCACGGCATCACTCAAGTACTCCTTAAATTAATGGTTAATTATTCCTTTGAATATGAAGGAAAATAAATTTTAAATTAACAACTCACCCTTTGTTCTTATCATTAAACTTTTTATAAAGGTGACATTATTTTTATTTCTTAATATTACTTTTAGAATTAAATACACCATCACTTCTTGAATCAAAGGCTTTTGGTCAAACTTTTGAACTAAAAATGAGTAAAAAGATACTAAATGACTGTTAACAATTTGAATAAAAAGAATATTTTTGATAGTGTGACTAAGATCCTACATGGCCTATGACATGTGATGAGTGTTGTGATATAAGTTCCCACATCAAATTTTTTTAAACAATAACATAAAAATGGGGCCACTTGTCTTATGATGTGGCACATTAGGTTGGCTTGTCCATGCCATGTCAGACTCGACTTAAGATCTTTGGTCCGCATCATAAACAAATATTTTTTTTATTCAAACCATTAATGTGGTGATGGAGATGTATAGTAATCTTATTTTGCAAACATATAAAATAAATCACAAAATACATTAATTTTGAGGTTGAAGCAACTTATTCCACCCATAGAAAGTTAAACAACAAGCTATTCATCTGATTGGTGGTAGATAACAAGATCTTAACATTAGACAATTTGGCAAGAAAAGATTGGAATGGGACATGATCAGCTTGCTTCCTTTATGAAAAGAAATATGAAATAGTGACATATCTATTCTTCAATTGAAGTTACGTATGTGATGTATGGAACCACTTTACTAACACAGTTCAATGTTGTGCGACGGTCATATCATACTATATGGACAAACAAGCATGCTAACTTGACCGTACGCATAGGATGAGACATGATCACTATAGCCATTATCTAGAGTCTGTGATTAGAAATAAATTAAAGATATTTTAATGAAAATTGACATGTTTTCATGAAACTAGTTCGAAAAATCGATTTTCTCATTTTATCTAAATTTAATATAATTAATATGCCTAAATATGTCAAACTAGAGGCCAAAAAAAATCTGATTAAAAAGAGTTTAGCTTTTATAAGAGAATTAGCAAAAAGCCTCAGCAACGATCAGAAAAGCGTGACCTTATGGACAAACAGACTCACAAAGTTTATATTTTCATATTTCCCCCAATGTGTCTGTCTCTCTATCTTGTAACAGCTATCTTAAACTTTAATATATTATGATTTATCCATCTTATTTATATATAAAAAAAGCCTAAACACCGACCAACTTTAATCTCCTGCTCTAGAAACAAGTTTTGTAGCATCTCCATGATTAAAGAGAGACTGTCTTGGTGGACACTCTCACGAAGGAAAAATCTTCACAAATATCTAAAGCTCAAGTAACATCAATAGGGCCAAACGTCACTTATTAGTCTTATTTCTTCTTGCCACTTGGTTCCACTTGGTACTTGATTCTCTTGACAAGACTAAAAAGTTCCAAAATGAAACTTTGAATTTTTAAAGTGCATTTTGCTTAACACGAGGCTCTCCACTTCCTCATCTTCACAAAGTTGGTAAGAAGTTTTAAGGACAAAGAAACCAATTATTTAGAGAGAGAGTTCTTAATTCCTATAAAGACACTTTATCTTGAATGCATGCTCTTCTTTTGTTTCAGCTCACATAGAAACTCAGTGACACCATATGTTTTTTCTTTTTATTAAAATCGAAATGATGATTTTATCGAAGGACTAATCAAATTTTGCGGAGCAATTTCGAAACTACGTAGTAGCCTTGAGCCAGCTTTCGGGGAATAAATGCGGCAGCGTTGTGCACATAAATGCTATATAGAGGAGGATTGACAAAACCTTAGATTGAACATCTTTTAAGCAAGGGATCCCATACCACTTAACCTCTCGTGTTGTTGGTCAGTGACAGCATATTTAAGTTGTACAATTAAATATGAAGAATCTTGAGGAGATATCACATCATAAATGAAACCAAATAATTATATATTCATATAAGAAATATTTCTAGATGATTTTTGTTGTCATCTATTTTGGTTGATCATGACGTCGTTGTTTGCTTAGTGTGGTTCAAAATTAAGAAGTTCAGTTTGAATAAAACTTCATAAAAATTGGAAGGGAAAATAGGAATACTCGTTTGGTTGACTTTCATCGGTTTTTTTAGAATCTTGAATTTATATTCCCGGCTCGTAGCTCATTTTAATAAAATACCCAATACCATGAGTATATACATAATGCACTTTAAGTGAGAATTTAATGCATGAATAAAAGATAATTAAGAAGGCAATTAAGAAGAGGGTGTAAAAAGTATATAATGAAGGAATGACTTTTCAATATTTTTTTATTGACTTCGTACACGTATATATAGATTGGCCTAAATAAAGTATTCATCCACAATGTATAGTCGATGTTAAATTTTAAATCCATATTATCTTGAAAATGTTAAATCTGATCACTTGTATTTTGCATATTTTATTCAATACCATCCCTAATACTGTAGATGAAATACAAACTAATTTTTTGATTTTTCTTATTTACACGTGGCGGTATTTTGTTGACGTGGCATACGTATTCTGCCACGTCAGCAAAATACTGCCATATGTAAATAAAAAAATCAAACAATTAGGTTGTATTTTATCAGGGATGGTATTGAACAACATATGCAAAGTCAATAGGCCCAGAATTTAACATTTTGAAATCTGAGAACCAAAATGAAACGTTGGGCTATAATACGAGGAACAATAGTATATTTAAGCCATAATTTGAATGTACATGAAATGTTAAAAATAGGCTAAATATACGGGATTATCAGGATTTTGATTGATTTTGTTAATAAATTTTGAATGATTCTACTGATATGATAATCTTGATTGATTCTGCTAACAGAGAGTGATATGAAATTATGAATGATCTTGGCGAGCATTCTATAATAATAATAACTCATAAACAAGAACCAATAGATGTTTGAGAAGATGGTTCCAATGCATGCATTACAAACAAAGATACACATATATATATTTTTAACAATTTGTCAAAGCAAAGAGGAAAATCACATGCATTCCAACCAACTTTGTTGCCAACTTTTGGGTACACTCATGCAACACAAAAAGTGATGGAAAACGTGCGATCATTTTAATATATGATCAAGAACAACTAATTATGGCATGATATAATTATAGTAAACAGTTCACATTGTTCAAAGATCTTTTGTGTGGGATTTGATACCTTGGGATCTCTTACAAAATGTAAATTAATTAAGTTATTGCCTTCATGTCAAAGGTTCTCTTCCATGTGAATGCCAGTGATAAACCTTGGCTTTGAATTCTAGACAAGTTCTTCGCATGTGAATTCTTGATCTTTTAGTTTGGTGGTTGGTTTTATATATACCTATTGTATAGGAATGAATTGTGATCTTTGGATTACTAGAAGAATCACCATAATATTATATTAATTATTAGAGAGAAAACTCACACCAGTAAGGAGGGAAAATGAGAGAAAATATAGAGAAAAAAAGACAATATTAATAAGCTCTAGAAAGAGAAAATTTGTCAATCAATGAGGAAAGCAGACTTATGATTCAAACCCTCAATCTCTTCTTATGAAAGGAATAAGTTAGTAAACCTTTTTTTTTCTTAAAATTAGTAAAAAAATGATTTAAATATTGAATTCAAAGAGCAAAAAGTCTTTTTTTTTTGGTTGGATTATGTAGCTTGTGAATGAAGTTTGATATTGAGTTAAGTCTTTGATTAAGTCTATCAAAAAATTAAACTATTCTTCAAAGGCTTGAAAGTCCCTCTCTCAGACGGGCGTATGTTTTTCCATCCAAGGTGATGATGTGGCATTGTTACTCATTAAAATATTATTAAAAATTTCACAAAAACAGTTAAAGACCCATTAACCATTTACTAATCGGGTGCCGATCCGCACCCGATACCTAAATCTCCCCTCTCTATCCTTTGATCTCAAAATCCCTAGATCACGAGAGCCATCCACTACCGACTCCATTTGGACTGCCCTAGATCGCGACAGCGCCACCCTCCTAGCTGACGACCACCACCGTAAGTGAAGGTCGACGCATCCCACCTTGGGGAGGACACACTGCTGGTGCTTATGCGTACTAGGCAGGGATACCACATCACTCTATACTGTCACCATTACTCCTCGATTGGGATGATACGTTGACCATATACATACATGTCTTACTGTAGTAGCACTACCGGACCCTTAGGTCCGACTAGATCGACTTAGGTCGATGATACGGCTTAGCCGTTATCGCCAAGGAGATGATATGTGCATTTCTGGATTTTCTAATGGTTCTGTATACCCTGACTAACTGTCTGTTCCGCATCTGAGCATTTCTGATCACTGCTACTTAATTCTGATATTTCTGCTACTCTAATGTTATGATTTATTTGTTATCTGCGCTATTTGTTCTCTGACTCGATTAAAGTATTAAATGGTTTTGCATTACCAGTGAGGCTTTACACTGGTATGTAATGTTCTTACTGTATTCTTAGGAGGCATGACTTCATGATTCCATAGCGGGTACTTGCTGAGCTTTCTTTGAAAGCTCACATGCTTGTTGATCACCTTTTTTTAGATCCTGAGGAGTAGCGGGCGTTAGACTCAAGGATTGTCATGGGGATGTCGGATCTTATTACAGAGGTTTGCTAACCTCCTTTTATTTGTGAGAGTGAGACTCTGTAGGACCCTTGTAGAGCCATATATACATATTCTGGATTATATAGGGTATATGTATCCTTAGGATTCCCTTCTACTACGTACTCTTACCAGAAGTTATGTCAACTTTTACATTATTAGTATTATCTCTGCTGTTTATCTGGTGTGTGATTTCTGATTCACGGGGCCTTATATCGATTAGGGCCTTTGTCTTCTCTGAAATGCGGCCCAGGTGCTGTAGCATGCAGGGGCACGAGATTGAGGGTCGGGGCATGAAAATTCTGACAATGGAGTTGAGACTTCTATAAAAAAAAAGAAACCTCTTTGCTAGGGTTCTCAAACACACAAATGATGAGATCACTAAGATATATGAAATGTCAAACTTGGTTCCTCAGACCCTTATATGATGGGATCACCAAGATATATGAAAATTCAAACTTGTATCCTCCATTAATGAGGTTAGGTAAGATATGTTGCGTGAAGTTTCACATATTTCAACAATGGAGCCAAGACTTCTAAGAGAAAAAATGATGGAAAAAAAACCTCTTCACTTGACACTTATATGACGATGTTACCAAGATATATGAATTTTCAAACTTGTATCCTTCATTAATGAGGTCAGGTAAAAATATAATATTTGAAGTTTCTCATATTTGATAATAAAGTCGAGACTTCTAAAAAAGATTTTTTTTTTTTTTTTAAAAAAAAAAACTCTTTACTTGGGCTCTCACACACTCATATAACGTGATCACCAAGAAATATTTCGAACTTGTATCCTCCATTGATGAGGTCATGAAGAAACACATATTTGGGGACTTGTAAATCATCATCAAGCAAGTCGAAGGAGACTTCAAAATATACAAGTATAAACTTCTTAAATATTGATCATGAAGAAAATCCACAGATACAGGTTGAGAAGGGTTTTAAGGTCATAAAATGGAAAAGTTGATTCTTTAACAAGAGTAGCAAAGGGACTTTCAAATTCAGACTGAAGAAATTCAAATCACCATGAGATATAGAAGACCCATAAGTACGATCCTCTATAATGTCGAAGAGGAAAGTATTGGAAATAAAATGGAAGTCCTCATCCCCAAGATGCTAGAGAAAGACTAAGGGCAACCATTTATGGAATATTTGAAATATGATAAAATAACTTCCAGATGACAAATCAGAAGGCATTCAAATAAAGCAAATAACCCTAAGATTCACCCTCATAAATGATACATTATACCGCAAGGTCATACGATCAACTACTCCTGCGATGTCTTTCATATGAAGAAGCAAAAGAAGTCATGTACACTCCAGGATATATGGTGCTCACCAATCCAGACCCAAGATACGACTTAAGATTAAGTGCATGGGATATTATTGGCCTACCATGGTCAGAGATTGCATCGAATATGCCAAGAGATGCCATCTATGCCGCATACATGGAGATGTTATCTATGAATATTCAAATCCAAAGAAAGCTATATCTAAAAATAAAATAGATTGGTATCTATACTCCCCGAGATGTTGTGGGTTTATCGTGCCACCTATAGGACTTCAACACAATCCACATCATAGTCTTTAATACTTGGATTTGAAGCAGTCCTTTCCCTTGAAATTCAAATTGACATTGCAAAATGAAATATCAAATGAAAAGAATTCATGACTTCGCATAGATGAACTGGACTCTCTCGAAAGGAAGAAAATAGGAGCACAACGGAATCTTGAAGTCTACAAAG
Source organism: Dioscorea zingiberensis (assembly GCA_026586065.1). Lineage (NCBI taxonomy): Eukaryota > Viridiplantae > Streptophyta > Magnoliopsida > Dioscoreales > Dioscoreaceae > Dioscorea > Dioscorea zingiberensis. The sequence continues at coordinate 45,196,197 of CM048824.1, forward strand.
CAAGAATATCACAAGCTCTAAAAAGTTGGGTCGATTACAAAAGTCTACAAAGGGGGAGATGGTTCTAGCCCTAAGGAGACAGATCATCACCAATGAACGCATTGGGGAAAAAAACACAAACAAAAACAAAAACAAAAAAAAAAACACAAAAAAAAACACAAAAAAAATTGGGAATGCCCATATGTCGCTGATTTTTGAAAATATACTGTGTGCAATGGAATATGTTTCTCTACGACGAATGTCTAGTCCCTTATGAGAAAAAGTAGACGGGTTATGTACAATTAAATGTATTTTCTGAGACAAACACATTAACTTCCCATATTTCCAAAAAAAAAAAAAAAACTTGAATGTTCATGCCCCTCTTCCTCAAATGGATTTCGTGAGAGAAGTATGAAGGGGCATTTGTTTGTATATAAAAAATGTATATATATAAATATATATATGCATTCAAAATGCCAAGTACCAATATTTGAAGGGGGCCAATGAAATATGTACTTTGAAGAATCTTGAAGTTAAAATATTTTAAATTTAAAAATAAAAAATATATATGGATTTATATCTAGAGGCACGCTAAGGTAGAGATCACGAGACTGAGGATAAGGACCACAGATCCCGAGGCGGACTAAGGACACAGTCCCGAGGCAAGCTAAGGATATGAATCTCAAGATAGTCCAGGAACACAAATCTTGAGACAATCTTAAATCTCAAGATAACCCAAGGACACAACTCTCGAGGTGATCTCAAATTTCAAGATAGCTCACAGAACGCATAAATCCCCGAGGCAATCTTAAATCTCAAGATAGCTCGAGAACACAAATCTCGAGACAATTTCACAAATACAGATCCCAAGATAGCCCGAGAATACAAATCTCAATAATATATATTTCAAATTTTTGATCTTACAAAGTTATAACATCTAGATTATGATCTCACGGTGATCGAAATTCAAATTCAATCTTATCATCACGATTACGAGATTATAAAACCTAGATTATAATCTTAAAATTAAAATTAAATTTTTTTAATCTTATCATCAAGCAAGGTTATGACAACCATATATAGTATGTCTGGTAATAATCAAAATTCAAAATCAAATTCTATACCTACTCTAGAATATGATCTCGGATGATTAAAATTTTTAATCTTATTATCATGGATTTCTTGAGATTATATAAATAGAGGAAGAGGATTTTTCACTAATAAAAGTAGAGAGATCGAGAGAAAGGAAGAAGAGAGAGAGATCAAGGTATTTTCCCTTAGCGGCTTTCTCATAATAACACGATCCATAAAAAAAAAAACCCACTGGTTGCCTCCTTTTTAGATTGATGCCATTGCTAGGGCTAGACATGGTTAAGCTATAGGCCAAGTTTGGGCTGGGCTAGAACTCAAAAATAACCCATGTGTTTGGGTTAGGCTAGTGAAATTTGTCTTTGGGGAGCCACTTTAGGTCAAATTTTGTTAGCCCAAACTTCAGCCCATCGAGAATTTTGTTTTGCCCAGGAACATCCTACTCAAACCAAAAAAATAAAATAATTTTATTTTTTTTACTAATAATACAAACAATTAAATAAAATATAAATTAGACTATTATATAAGCAAGTAGAACATAAATAACATAAGTGGTTCAAAAAAATATTACACAAATAAGTATTACATAATTTCACACACAAAAGATAAAAGTTATCCTTTCCTTGGCTTTCATTGTTTCCAAAACATTAAAAATTACATTATATATATATATATATATATATATATATATATATATATATATATATATATATATATAGTCGTGTTACTATGCGGCCGGTAGTAACACTGTGTAAGTGCGGTCGCTCCATTTTAGCCCACTTGCACAATGTTTTAAAGAAATCCAACCGTATGGATGGAAAGAACATCGAAAAATAAGTTAGCATGTCAATTTTCATACAATTTGGGAACTTGTAGGGTCTTCATTTTAAAGGGTGAAATTTTGAACTGATAAGATTTTTATAAATTTTCACCCGTTAAGATGAAGACCCTAGGGGGTGTTTGGATTGGCTTTTGAAAAAAAAAAAAAATACTTTTTTTGAGTTTGCTAGAAGGACTTTTAAAAAAAGGACTTCTGAGAGCAAGTTAAGCGCTTCTGTTATTTTATTTGGGTATGTTAATCTAGAAGTACTTTTATAATAATAAAAAATAATAAAAATAAATAATAAAAATAGTAATAATGGTATTTTGGTAATTGACCATTTTCAAAATAGGTTTAAAAAAGTTTCAGAATGGTGTTTTGGTAATTAATACTTTCTAAAACGAAACCTATAGCGAGCTTTTGAGCGCCAAACCACTAGCCTAGAAAAAGCACTTACGGGATTTTTTTAAAGTGCTTACGCTTTTTAAAACCCATCCAAACACCTTTCTTTTCTCCAGAAGTGCTTAACTTATACCAGAAGCACTTTTGGAGGAAAAAAAACCCGTAAACAACACCTTGAAGTTAAATTGTATGAAAATTGGCATCTTGAAACATTTTTCGATGTTTTTCCATACTTAGTATGGTTGGGTTTGGATTTGTGTGTGTGTATGTGTGTATATATTTTATTTTATTTATTTATTGGATTCGGGCGGAGGGAAATTTCGGCCGGTAAAATCTATATAACCTAAGTCAACATTTGAAATATAATTGGAATTACAACTTTGGTTTTAGCAACCCGGTATTTTTGGGTCATTTTCTTAAGCCCAGACCATGTTTTTTTTTTTTTTTTTGGGTTGGGTTCAAGCCAGCCCATAGACCACCCGACCCATGTCCACTCCTAGCCATTGCCGCCGTCGATCGCTGCCCCATCGAACCCATCGCCGAGTCACCCTTGTGGTGCCATCACCGATGCAGTTGCTGAACCCATCACCGAGTCACCCTTGTGGTGTTGTCGTTAATGCAGTCACTGAACCCATCGCGGAGTCATCCTTGCGATGTCCTCGCTGAAGCCGACCGTCGCTGATCGTCGTTCTCATCGCCGTCGCCAACGACGGAGCCACCCTTGTGGGTATTGCTCTCGTTGCCGCCGCCGATAGCCATTCTTGTCGTCGCCGCCAATGTCGGAGCCACCCTTGTTGGTGCTACTGCTGATCGCCTTTCTTGTCGCCGCCATTAAAGATGGAGCCACTCTTATCTGATCCCCTACTGTCATCGGAGAAGAAGCTGAAGGCTATACACCATCCAAAACACCTCCAGGGCCACATTGAAGGCTCCATCAAGAAATTCATGGACAAATCACGAAATCAAAATCCCCAACCGTCAACAAGAATGTCAATTCCGGTTTCTCCGATCATCGGAAGTCCGGAAAATTCTCGGTGATGTCCTCGACGACTTGATTTGGATTTGTGCCCATTGGATCTATTAGAAGAAAATCACAGAGAAATTCTCAGTAGTCTGACGATCGGAGTGCGTGTTTCAATGGGACACATCCAGTGCAGTAGTTCTTCGAAGATGGTGTCAAGGTCATCGTCGCCAATTTACTGAAGCTGTCTATTAGGCAGTAGCCGATCGAGATGAATATCTCCATCAAAATCACCAAAGATTCTATATGTATGTTAGGTGATATTTATGAACTCGTAAAAGGTGATAATGAAGAAGGAAGGGTAGTATGTGGTTATGAATATGTTGGATCGTCCATGAGGTGTTCCATGTTATGCCCAAGTTGAAGATCTTGCAAGTTATCAAAGAAATAAATGAGAGAAATTATTGTTCATGTGCAAGTATATAAAGGGAAGATGTCATCATCATTCAGCAGCCAAGATTTTAAAATCTATAACCAGAATCCAGAAGAAATTCTCCAGTAGGTGTTGTTGCTACCCAAGTGTTTGAGGTTCATTCAAAGTGTTTGTGGAAACTACCCATAAAGGCTCTACTATAAGGACGACCTTTGTGTCTTCCAAATCATGAGAAGACCGCCAAAACAACAAGATACTTGCTGATACTTGCTCAAGAAACCGTAGGGAAAAGGAAGAAGAGAAAGAGAGATTGAAGGGAGAGCTTTGGACCGAAACAATTTGGTGTTGGATATGTTTGTGAGCTGTATGTTTGTAGATGAATTGGTCGCAATCAGCTGCACAAATGTTTGCATTAGCAAGGGATATCACGGATGTTTCCCTGGGGCCTCACCATGCTGATTCCATACCAGAGTCTTGCCAATGCATATAGCCCAATAGGGAGGAGTTATATATGTTCTTGCCTTGGACAAGAACTAAATATAATTGGTTGTGATGTGAAAGAAAAGCCATACTCCAAGTCAAAGGGTTGTGAGGTTATGAATTTGAAAAGCCGAGGGGATAAGCATATATATATATATATATATATATATATATATATATATATTCATAATGTTCATTCTTAGGGCCGATTTATGAAGAGCATGTCACAACCATATATCCACTTGTGATTGACTTCCCTTTGGGATGTTGTGAAGTGCTGCTATATATCTACTGCAAATATTGAGAAGAATTAGATGATGAAGGACAACAAATTAAGACGTCGTCAATTGAAGCAAAAAGCTGAAGGGCTGCTGTAATTCAATGAAGAAAAGTTGCTGTCGTTATAAAGAAAGAGTTACTTTATCTTATGATGGAGGAGTTGCTGCCGCTATTACATGGATATAATTGTTAGCTACTTCATCCATAAGAGTTGAGATATTGTTATGTAAATGAATGATTGTAAATCTCAATGAAAAGACACTCCAGGTGTATGTCAAATTTTTAGCTATATAAACCGTCTTTAAAATGTTTAATGAAATACCCTAAAGAGAGTTGTAAGCATGAAAATCAAAAGGAAGGGGCCAGTTTCTGATGGAGATAAAGATGAAGATAAAAGCTCCACGTAGCTTAAGATATAATCAGTTGTAATGTTCATGTAGATTGATACAAGTCTTTAATGATAAAGATTGTATTTTCTGTTGGAAATTAGTGTCCTCTTTATATGCAAATAAAAAAGAAAAAGAAAAAGAAAAAAAGTTACTGGTTTTTTTCATTTAACTTTGGGTTGAAGAAGCTATAAAGGCTATAAACACTCAGTGGAAACTTAGTCTTCAATATGAAAGGTGAAATACAGCTTGTCAAAACTTCATGGGATGGAGATGATCAGAAAGAGAAAGCATCTCAAAGTCAAACTAATAATAACAAAAAAATGATTTTTTTTTGTTGTTGTGGAGAATTGGATTCATTTCCGATTCATTTGAAGTATCTCCGCTGAATTCATTGAACAAGTCCTTATACCACTTGGGTTTCATAATCAATGCTTACTTTTGATAGCAGCCCTTAATTTCCACAACTATATATGTTGATAATGATGAAGAGATTATTATGAACCATAACCCCAATTTAGTTTGAAATAAAGTTGACTATATACTATATATTATTAAATCTCATGAATAATGGAGATAACATGTGAGGTGTATTCATAAAAATGGCCAAAAAGGCCTCTTCAGTTATGCAGAGAGTGTAATAGATCAATTCAAGGTTGATGCTTTTTGAAATATGATATTTCAGAAATTCTGTATATATATATATATATATATATATATATTAGTTACTATTTATATATAGTGGGCCATATCTGGCCCATACCATATATATATATATATATTGGGCCATATTTTGGTTAGAGTTCCCAAAATTAATGTTAATGAACA